>JACEFZ010028157.1:0-157500 GCA_014155875.1 Cepaea nemoralis | reverse complement strand
TTCAGATCTGCTTCTAATAACTGATGATCTGTATCACAGTCTGCACTTCGTAGGGTTTTTGCAGATGTTATGCTTGATCTCCATCTTCTATGTATTAAAATATAATCTATCTGATCTTTGGTAATACTGTCTGGAGACTTCCATGTGAAGAGTCTTCTTGGATGTTGTTTAAAAAGCGTGTTGGCTATCGTTAACTCATTTTCTGTGCAAAATTCAATTAATTTGTCACCTGCATCATTTCTATTTCCTAATCCAAATTTTCCTAAAACGTGTCTCTCATTTTCAGCTCTTCCTGCACCTACTTTTGCATTAAAATCTCCCATTATTATTGCTATATCATTATGACCAATCTTATTTAATGTGTCTTGTAGTGTGTTGTAAAAATCTTCAATTTCGTCCTCCTCTGCTGTTGAAGTAGGTGCATATATCTGTATGAGAGTTGTGTTTTTTGGACGGCCTTTAAGTCTAATAGTGAGGATGCTATCACTAACTGGATTATATCCCATTAAAGATGTTGCAGGTGTCTTATCTAAGCAAAATGCCACTTCACTCTGGCCTCCGACGTCTCTACCAGAATAAATGAAAAGACTTCCATTTTCAGTTGTAAAATGTCCCTTGCCGCTCCAGCGATGTTCACTAATTCCTAAAATTTGAATGTTTAACCTCTCAATCTCATCACACACTACTTTAAGCTTTCCCTCATACAGACTTCTTACATTCCACGTTGCTATTCTCACTCTGTTTCTTAGTCTGACACAGGGGATTTCCTTGGTAACACTGTCAGGATTAACTCCGTCATCACGATTACTAGTACTGGTCCCTGTGTCACACTCTTCACCAGTGTTATCTGATCTGCCTGGCCTGGGGGTCTCGCCACCAGATCTCTTTCTTATTATGTTTTCTTTCATGGTTGTTATAGTTTCTTGGCAAGTTTTGCAGAAAGTAGTTTCCCATTGCTTTCCTTCTGGGCAGTGACTGTACTAGTCGGTGGCCATAGCCATTGTCTCTACTGATGAGATCATCTGCCTATCGCCGCAGAGTGCAAGACCATAACCAACAACAATCTGTCGGCTGCTCTCACACTCCATCCACCACCTGCTTCCATGGCTTCACGTAACCCTGATCGGGGGGCTAAACGGGTACTCCAACTTGCCCAAGGGTGTCCCGTAGACTAACGGAGGAAAGGAGGCGTCTTACCTCTCCTTTGATAGGGGATACCCCTACCCCCGCTAACCGGTCATATCTGTTATTATATATATATATATATATATATATATATGGTAGTTTTTCTTCTCTCTCTCTGCGCCTGCGCCTGTGCATGTCTGTTAGTTCTATTTCTCTCTCTCTCTCTCTCTCTCTCTCTGCCTGTCTCTCTCTGTCTCTCTGTTAGTTCTTTTTCTGACTCCCTCTCTGTGCCTCAGTGTGTGTGTATGTGCGTGTGCGCGCGCGCGCGCGTGTGTGTGTGTGTGCCTGTTATTTCTTTTTTTTTTCCTTCTCGGTCTCTACCTGTGTGCGTGTCTGTTAGTATATGTGTATTTAGTCTCACCCTCTCTAACCAGTTTGTGTTTACTGCTCCCTCGTCTATTTCACACTTTAGTTCTCTCTAGTGGCTGAGTAACTGTCGGTCTATGTATGCATGTATGTGTGTGGTCTGTATGTTTCGTGATCTGTGTTTGTGTGATCCGTGTGTGGTGTGTGTATGTGTGTATGTGTGTATGTGTGTGTGGTGTGTAGTCTGTGTGTTCTAGCGATCTGTGTTTGTGTGGTGTGTTTTTTACGGTCTGTGTGCTTTTTGTGGTCTATATGTTTGTGTGCCGTGTGTGTGGATATGTGTTTGTGTGGAGTGTGTTTGTATGGTTTGTGTGTTTTTGGTGGTTTGTGTGTTTGTGTGGCCTTTGTGTTTGTGTGGCCCGTGCGGTCTATATGTTTGTCATGTGTGTTTGTGCGGTCTGTATGTTTATGTGGTGTGTGTATTTGTTTAGTCTATGTGTTTGTGTGATCTGTATGTTTGTGTGATCTGTGTGTTCTGCGATTTTTGCGTTTGTATTTGTCTTTTAGCTTTTTCGAGTGTCTGCTATCCTGTGCTTTTGTGTTAATATGTTTTTGTTGTGGGTGTACAATAGGTGGCGGGGTAGGGGTATCCCCCTATCAAAGAAGAAGTAAGGTGACTCCTTCCCTCCACTAGCCTACGGGACGCTCTTGGGCAAAGTTGAGTACCCGATTAGCGCCCCCTCCCCTCCACAATTAGGGTTACGTGAAGCCATGCGCGCAGGTGGTGGATGAAGTTGAAAAGCAGCCAATAGATAATTGCAGGTTATGATTTCCAACTTCACGACGGTAGGCAGAGGATCTCTTTTTTTTTATTTGGGGGGGGGGGGGGAAGACACGGCTACGGTCATCGACCAGTATGGTCACTGCTAAGAAGGAAAGCAATGGTAAACTCCTTATTTGCAAATGCCAAGAAAATCATGTATTCACAACCTCAAAGAAAATCAGAGAAACGGTGTAAATGGGTGCTCCATAGCGGTAGTCATGTGCACTAGATGACTCCAGGCCATCAGCAGGCGACTGAGTGCAAAAAATATCAACATTGAAAGTGGAAACATGGAATGTAAGAACTATGTTTTTTTTGTTGTTGTTGCATATCCCTTACAAGACGTTGCAGTCAAGACCAGCATTTTTCAGCTGCTGTTGATGTACTAGGCAAGATTACGCTCAGTAGTTTGTCATTGTTATCTGAGCGACCGGCTCATATACCCCGTAAGGTACCGATGCGACGAGAACCAAGAACTATGAATGGGGATTTAAAATTTGATAACATTAAGAATTAAATGAGAAGACTAAATATTAACGGACCCGTATTCAAGTCATAAAGCTTATTAGGTATATGGTGGTAACCACATACATTTAAAGACCAAACGACACAGGAGATGTGATGTGGTCAGCACCACGACGGTACCCACATTACTTGCCAGGACATTTCATCATCATCATCATCATCATCATCATCATTATCATCATCATCATCATCATCATCATCATCATCATCATCATCATCATTATCTTCCACTTTTGTCGTTAAGCGTCGTGAGGAGGAATAGTTGACGTTCCAGCGCCCGATAGTTGGCACTCAATAGTGTCATTCCGTGTGATTGTACAATGTCTTTGATGTCTTTAATCCAGTTTCTTCTTGGGCGTCCTCTTGCTCTCGACGCAGATGTTCTTTGATGTAGGCCATGACTACCAGCACTGGTAGTTGTTGGTGTTGCATTCTAACGAGATGGCCAAACCATTTGATTTTCTGTCTGTCAATAAATGTGGTACAAGGTGTTGATCCCACTGTTTGTCTGATAACAATATTTCTTACTTGGTCCTCGGATGGCTATGTTGGCAGCTCCCTCTCCTAAGACACCTTATCTCACAAGTGTTGATTGTGAGAAAGTGTTATTTGGATAATGTCCATGTTTGAGATTGGTAGCATGGGGTTGGTTTGAATATACTGTTTATTGTCTGACGTTTTCCGAACATTGGCGTAATTTGATGTTTCAGTATGGGTGATAGTTGATATGTAAGCGCTCTTGCTTTTTGACATCTGATTTCGATTTCTCTGTCCAATCTGCCATCTTCTGTGAACAAACTGTAATTCCAAGATGTTTGAATTCTTTAACTTGTTTCAGAGATGTGCTATTTATCTGTATACTTAGTGGATCAGAAGATCTGCTAACCTGCATTACTTCGGTTTTGGCTGTATTTACTATTTATATTCATATTGTATCTGCTGCATGTTGAACTCAGCTTATTAATATAATTATGCAGTCTGACCTCGTCGATATAAAACAGGCACTGAACGTCTGCAAATAGCAGCTCATGTATTGCGGGTGGATCTGTTGTTTCTTCTGAAGTAAAGAATTCCAAATTTTCTGACTCTGTTCTGCCAAGACTTGATTTTTTGGATATTCTGTCTATGTAGATATTAAATAGCAGAGGAGAGAACACATATCCCTGTCTCACTCCTGCATTGATTTTGAACATATCTGATACAACTTCTTGTGTTCTTATTGAACTTTGGATCCAATGGTACATAGCTATGATGTTTTCTAGCAATTGTCCTTGTATCCTGTAGTCTTCAAGGATGGCCCATAATTTGTATCTGTCTACTATAGTGGTTCTCAACCTATTTTGGCCCGTGGCCCCCTTCACCATATGTTCAAAAGGTCATTAAAAATAACATGCCTATAATACTGAAAGTCTTTATTTTCTTCCATAACTGTACATAACCTTTACATGCAAAGATAAGTTGTATAGTGTAGATTTACACAGTTTATGGCAAATGAATATGCTGATGGATATTAAAACTTAAATAAAAGCATTTTTATATTCACAATATTTTATTAAACACCAAATTAATTATATTACAATAAACAAACAGTTAAAACGTCAAAGAATTGTAGCTTAATATAGGACACCAGAATGCCAGCAAATTGTGCTTCATCAAACAAAACGCTCATTACAAAACCAGGATATTGTAGATTCATAATTAACTTCATTTAAATGAAGATTGTAATAAATGAGAACACCGTGATTGTTTTTCCCGCAGCAATTCTGAAATACGCGGAGGAGTGCTTGGAAGGGCACAACGGAGATCATTTTCAACATCTAATCTATTACGTCGTTTCGTTTTAATTTCCAACGTAGATGAAAAGCCTGACTCACAAAGATATGATGACGCAAAAGGAAGCAATGCATGGATTGCTTTTTCTGCCACTTTTGGGTAGGAATCGCACATCAAAGGCCAATATTCTGTGACTGGTTTCTCATAGAACACATCTCTTGCTCCCAAATCATTTTTCAGCTCCAGAAATTCATCTTGACAATCATCAGAAACTTTTTCAACTGATAATTTGAATGGGTTTCGCACCAAATCCAGCTCATCATCACTAAGTTCGGGAAAATATCGCTCAAATTCACTTCCTAGCGCTGTCAAATGCTGCACAATTTCATGTTGTGCAAATTGTGGAAGTACTTGGTCGTTACCACCAACAACGAGAACGGATGACAGCTTCCCAAACATTGCAACATTTGTCATATTGACCTTTCTTTTCCAGTTTTCCAGCTTGCTCATAAACGCTCTCAAGGCATCCACAAATTGTATGATATTTGTATTCCTTCCTTGCATCTGAAGATTGAGTTTATTCAACTGCTCAAATATATCAACTAAATAGGCAAGGCGCATGATCCATTCGTCATCATCCAGCCAGGCGAAAAAGTCCATCCTACCCTGAACCTCAAAACATAATTTTAGCTCGTCTCTCAGCTCATGTACTCGCGCAGTTACATTTCCTCTTGACAGCCATCGAACATTTGTGTGGAAAAGAAGCAAATGCTGGCCTGCATCCATGTCAACGTATAAATGCTTAAAAAGCCGTGAGTTGATCTGAACGGTTTAATCCAAACCCTTCCCAAATGGAGCTGGAAGTGTTTTGGAGGCCAGTGCCTGACGATGGAGCATGCAATGAATGTCTTGCACTTTTGGGGCACGTTTCTTCACACTAACTTGAAATCCTGATTTAGTCTCCAACATTGCTGGTACTCCATCTGTACAGCACCCACACATATTATCCCATAAAAGATTTTCTGAATCAAGGAAAGATGAAAACTTTTCCAAAATATCAGAGAATCGATACAGTTATCTTGGAACAGTCATAGCATCTGTGGGAAATGCCTCGAAGTGATTAGAACAAGAATTACCATTGCGAAGGTAGCCTTTTGCAAGATGAAAAACATTCTGACCAATAAAAATATATCAATTGAAACGAGAAAAAAGAGTGTTGAGGTGCTACATAGAACCTATACTTTTGTATGGATGCGAGGTGTGGACAATGAGCAGACAAGCTGAAAAACATCTGATGGCTGTGGAAATGTGGTTTCTGAGGAAAATGCAAAGAATACCATGGACAGACAGAAAAACCAACGAACAAGTCCTTCAAGAAACAAATGAAGATCGTAAACTGATTAGAGTCATTAGACGTAGACAGACAAAAATTGTTGGACATGGTATGAGAAGAAATGACTTGGAGAACTTGGTGACAACTGGCAAGATCGAAGGGAGGAGACCGAGGGGAAGACCTAGAAGCACATACTTGGATGGCTTGGCTGCGTGGCATGGTCGAGACAGGAACACGGAGCTGATCCACGACTCTGGTGATCGAGTGAGATGGCAGAACATGACCGCCCACACTTATCGGCATGGTACATGATGGATGGATGGATGGATGGTAGTTGGTTCAAGAGGAGAACCCCAAAAAAGTGCTTCTTTAAATGATCCTGAATGCACATACCTTGCAAACACAATCAACTGAGAACACGATGTCACATCAGTCGATTCATCAATTTGAATTGAATAGAGCCCAAATGCTGCAGACTTGATCTCTTGCACAACTTGATCCTTGATGTCACTGGCCACATCGCTGATCCTCCTTTGAACAGTGTCGTTTGACAGTCAAACCGCTGCAAGTTTTTTCTCTGATTCATTTCCCAATACAATTTCCACCACCATGAGACAATAAGGTTTGATCAAAGTTTCCCCGATTGTATGTGATTATTTCCGCTTCGCTATCTCTCTGTCTCTGTCTCTGTCTCTGTGTCTGTCTGTCTGTCTGTCTGTCTGTCTGTCTGTCTGTCTGTCTGTCTGTCTGTCTGTCTGTCTGTCTGTCTGTCTCTCTCTCTCTCTCTCTCTCTCTCTCTCTCTCTCTCTATATATATATATATATATATATATATATATATATATATATATATATATATATATATATATATATGTATATACATATACGCACACACACAGACCACGTAATGTTGCGATGTCGTCAGCTGGCATGGCATGTCTTTTGGCGCTCCTAGATCAGAGAGAGGTCGTGATGACAAGTTACCCAAAAATAAACAGTCCCGTGTAGTGTGATGAAAAATAACACACAAATACTACAATGGATGTCAAATGCAAACATGCATTCCCTGGCATTCAAATAACTGTGAATATTCCATAACGATATTAGTCATCGTTGTAGTATGACAAGGAAACAGCTATTTCCTGCTATTGAAATATCACATTACAGCATGCGATCTTCATCCTTTTCGTTTGATTCGCTCTTAATAGTCAAAAATTACACAGTATACGTAAAAATAGAATCTAAATTTAATAACATACTAGAACACGTCTAGGCGTCTGCATAAAACGTGAATTGTGGGTCTACTTACGTTATAGAACGAATCTCAGAAGGGCTAGAAGCACAGAACAGTAAATAATGGAGGGAAAACAATATCAAGTAATCGGTTCTTTATTAACGCTATAACGCTATCTTGAAATAATCGTGGAATTTAACGTAATGAGTACGCTTAATCTCCCGATCGCGTTTTGTGTGGTCCTGAAGCCAATTTGAAGATGCCAATCTGTGGTCTTCATCCCCCCCGGAAACCCTAAATCCCCCCCCCCCCCCCCCCCCCCCCCCCCGGGGAGGTTGGGGGAGAATTCCCACCGATTGAGAACCACTGGTCTACTCTATCTAAAGCCTCTTCCTGATCTACAAACATAATATTCTGCTGATCACTACATTCGATGGTTTATTCACATATTTGTCTAAGTGTGAATAGTGCATCAGTGCAACTTTTACCTTTCCGAAAACCAAATTGTACTTTGCTTAACTGTTGTTCAGCTATAGGTCTAGCACTTTGTTCCAATAGTTTTGTATACATTTTCCCTATATGTCCCAGGAGTGATATACCTCTGCATGTTTGCAGTTTCTCTTTGCCATGTATCAACAGAGTTCAGACAGTACAAGTTATTGTCATGTATTAACAGAGTTCAGACAGTACAAGTTATTGTCATGTATCAACAGAGTTCAGACAGTACAAGTTATAGTCAACAGGAACAGGCTGAATTAGAGTAAACAATATAATAGTACAATCGCCATGAAAGCGTGATATAATGGGAGACACGGAGAATGGTGATGTTGATTCAGTAGTTGAACGCTGAATACAAGAAAACGAAAGTACGCAAGGTTGTGACCTCAGGGCATCATGTGAAAAGACGGAAGGTGACGTCATGAGGTAGAAACTTCTGGAGGTTAGTTAAGCCAGGGATGCGAGTTGGAAAGTTTGTGAATTTCCTACAGCAGTTGCAAACATCAAATACAATATAGAAAGATTACCAGCAAGTTTTGATACAATGCATCGCAACAGGCTAGGGCAGTTAATCAAGTATTTGGGCTGAGTGCAGATCAAATCTAGCGACGCTTTCGCTATCCAAGTCCGCTGTGCAGTGTGTCAAGAAAAGGCACTCTTCCGAATGCCGGTCCTAAATAGTTCTGCAGTGAATAAGTGATTAGGGTTAGGGTTAGTGTTAGTTATATACACTTATTCACTGCAGAACTATTTGGGACCGGAATTCGGAAGAGTGCCCAAGAAAATGGCCAGCCGAGAATGTAAGTTGGCGTACTTAGAAAACTGACTGTGTAATTGTGTCAGAAAAGGCATCTTAGAAACGATCGTCCCATCACTGAGAATTAATAACATTACTCACAGTCGGTGCACAATTAAATTATGAAATACATCTACCCTCCTAAAAGACCGGGAGCATGATGTGACAGTGGCCGACTGCATGAGAGAACATCATTGTCATAAATAAACGAAGGTGATTTGTTCGAGGACGTCAAGTTGTACTTTTGTGCAGTGATTACTCGTCGTGTTTTTGTGAGAGTGCCATTTTATCAGAACGAGCTATAACAGATATATGACACTCATATTGCCTTCCTTTTTCCATATTGATACTATTACTGCCAGTTGCCAATCGACTTGCACTTTTCTTTCTTCCCATGCTATATTAAAAAGTCTTCTTAGCCATTTAACTCCTGTTGTCCCACAGGCCTGAATAGCTTCTGTGGTTATTCCATCTGGACCCGATTCTTTGTTTTTAGGACTTTTCTGTATAACTGATTTGACTTCTGCAGGAATAAAATTTGGTTCTCGTTGTCCATGACTTTTAGGCACAAAAGTGAGGTTTTCTATGTTGTGTGTGAGGTTAAGTAGTTCTTGAAAGTATTCTGCCTACCTTGCTAGTCTTTGTTGTGGATTAAATATTGGTATACCTCTTTTGCTATTTATGATGATGGTTGGTTTGTAGCATGCATCTGTGTTTCTCATATTGTTGACACGCATATACAATTCTCTTGGGCAGTCTTTGCTAACGGTCGCCATCTGTTCATCGTATATTCTCCGGGATTCATCTTTAGGTGCTCTAATTGTTCGTTTGGCATTTCGTCGTGTTATTCTATAAGTAACATAGTCTTGTTCAGATTTAGTTGTGATCAATTATTTAACGCTACCTTCTTTCTGGATACGCTATCTGTAACTTCATTGTTCCACCATGCTGTTTCATAGTACCAATTTTTAGACTGGATGGGAAATAAGGTTAAAATACAATTCTGGGAATTCGAACTCATGAGCGCCGAGCAGGAAGGCAGCTTTGCTAGCCACTGCGGCACAATGGGCAACCTTGATACAGTTGGCAGCTGGAGCCTGCTGTGGGTATGTGAGCTGTTAGACTAATCACCTTTTTTGTATGTCTGAGTGCACGGAGGATTCAAACAAAGGGTTCTAATAGGCAAGACGATCGACTTCATTGCACCGTGTTTGATTCCATGTTGCTCGGTCTCTTATTGGCAAAAGCGTCGCACAAAGCACGAAATCCGTAGCTCCAGCGACGACCCCTAAGATTCTCCGAGAAAATTGAACACGTGAAATGAATGATGTATTCCGGAATCGAACCCACAACCTTCAGAGCGTAAGGTAGGCGTACACAACTTCGCCACGGAGACTCCCAGAGCATGGGGGTGTAGGTGACTAGTGCCTCCTGTAGCGAACGACCAGAAGTTGCATGGAATCCTTATCATTCGGCACTCGTACCATTGTGAACGTATCGTTCTGAAGTCGTAGAATAGATGTATTTTACCTTACTACTATACACAGCTGTCGTCGCCATCCACGCCATCGTCGCCGTCGCCGTCGCCATCATCATCATCATCATCATCATCATCATCATCATCATCATCGATAGCCATCACCACCACCACCACCACCACCACCACCACCCCCATCACCACCACCACCACCACCACCACCACCACCACCACCACCACCATCATCATCATCATCATCATCATCATCATCATCATCATCATCATCATCATCATCATCATCATCATCATCATCATCACTTTTCACCATTGCCGTCAAACGTCGAGGAGAGGAATAGTTGACGTTCTCAGCGCCCGGGGGTGGCACTGGATAGTGTCATTCATGTGATTGTATAATGCCTGTTATGTCGTTGTTAGCTTACTCGGCGTGTCTTTAATGTGAGCACTGATAGCAACGCTATATCTCTCAATTCCCTCCATAATTCTTGAACACTAGTACGTGAACAAATAAATTCCCTACGGATTTGCTGGATCTGTCTGTGGCTCATCCATATTTGAATACAATCATGTCAGAAAAGACACAAAAACATATTTATTTCCCCATTTACATTAATTGCATCTTTAGATATGCTCACAACTTACTGCTAATTTCTTGCCTATATTTTTAACACCAGCGTAACTCTTCTAATGTATTTTATACTCCCTAGGTTAATACTACAGTTGAAGGACTCTCATTTGTAGCAGTGCTAGTATTCCAGTTTTCTGATGAGGACTATAACAACAGATAGCAACGCAGACCGGTCATCTGTAACAACAACCAGAAGTTTCACCGGGAAAGTTGTTTTCAGCGTGTTCAAATCCTTACAAGAACGATATGTTTGATCATCATTATAGGCATCTATACTGCTAGTTTGGTCATCTTTATAGACATCTATAGTGCTAGCTTCACATCATATCATAAAGCGAATTCTGTTGCACTACTGTTTCGGCAAGCCAAGGGTTCAGTACCTAGTGAGTAAAGACACTCTGGGATGTCTGCCTCGTAAGAGTGCGCACGCATGGGAATGTTCTATGTTCAGTGACGTCGTTCGACATAACATAACATCAATACATACACTTCAACAAGTCATGTTTCTCTGTTTGCTTTGCCTAGCCGTTGACTGTGGCCAGTCTACCTATAAGGCAGTAGTGACTGGTTGGCTGTAGAAGCAGCCATTGTTTTCCTTGACAGTGATTGGTCGGCGATAGAAGCCATTGTCTCTGTAAAGAGATCCTCTGGCTACCGTCGCGAGCTTGAGATCATAACCAACAACTACCTGCTGTCTACTCTCAAGCTGAAGTCCATCGCCTGCTCCCTAGGTTTCCATGCTACCCTGTGTGGGGAATAAATTGGAGCTCCGCCTTGCTCAAGGGAACCGCGTAGGCTAGCAGAGGGAAGAACGCGCCTTACTCCCATATAGACTTCACAAACAGATTCTTAAAAACACCACGGAGGATCCATATGTGTATAAACTAGGTCATGAATATAATGACAACGTCTGTTCCTACCCCAGTCGCTTCATTTTCTCAGATAAACAAACATGGAATAGGAATAATAACAAATATATAGTCAGTTGAGTTAGTTGCATGTTCGTTCAGAATGTTACAACCAACCCCCAGCATTTTCTAGACAACTTTACGTCCAGTGGATGTGCACGTATTCAGCTAACACGGTGCAAAGAGCAATGCACTGGTCAAATGGACGCACAAAAGAACGCAGTGTAACTTCCTCATCTTCGTTCCGCTTTCGAGAGAAGTGCGTCACAGTCATTTACGCACCTAAAAGAGCTGGGTGCCGAAGTGCGTCACAGTCATTTACGCACCTAAAAGAGCAGTGTGCCCGACTTCGACATGCCTTTGTGTAAAATTTACTTCATTTAGACAGATTCCATCCCAGGTAACGAGCTCTATCTACCCGTGGGCAGAGAGGTGTAACTTTTGTAAAAACTACAAACAACGTGGCCGTTGCCCGCACCATTCATGAATAGAATAAGTGCTAACGCCACTACTACACTTGTCTCCATGGGGCTGTCCATCAGTGAACATATCATGACCTACGACCTGTCATTATCCTTGAATTCTAGCGCAGCAGCCGGAAACATAGCTCTGAACTGGAGCTACACATTTCCAACAGACGTGCCCGGTAACTACACGATAGAAGAGGTCACAAATGTATCGTCTCTGGGGGGATTGTCAACATACTCCAAAGCATCACCAACTGTCCTCAGCCTCATCCGCAGACGAATCAACGACACGGTAGTCCCTATTGCCATCAGTGTGGGAATCGTTGGAAACCTACTCTTGGTTCTCGTGTTTATGTGCACGCCTTTGCGCACCAACTCCATCTGCCATTATCTGACAGCACTAGGAGTTTCTGACTTCATTTATCTGCTGTCCTGCTTGGCTGTGTGGATAACTGGACAAGGCATCAACTTCCAGAACACGATGGGCGTCTGCCAGATCACCATGTTCATCTTGATGTTGTTTGGATTTCTCGACACGTGGTATTTATTTGCGGCGCATGCTGAGCGGATGGTCGCGCAGTTCGGATCCTGTCGCACTCACAAATGGTGCACCACGTTTCGAACCAAGTGCATTATTCTAGTGATCTTCGTGTTCTCCCTAGTCGGCTTCTCCCATTACATGTGGGTGTATGTTGTGACTGAGTGGAAGGGCACTGCCTCGTGTCTACTCATGCAGGAAAGTAGGAAACATATCGCCGAGCTGGGCAAAGTCGAAGTTCTTATCGCCTCGTTTCTACCCATGCTCCTCATTATTATAATCGACATTTCGCTCATTGTCAGCGGCGTAGCAAAATGTGGCGAGCAGTTATTAAACCCAGACAAGAATAATAAGAATAACGATTGTGAGTGGAGGGGCGAATATGCCCTAGCCAATGAAGCAGCACCCTCACCACCGACTGCTCAATGTCAAGACTCAAACCCACCCCGACCAGAGTTTGATATTTCCGCTGAGAATACTCGTGTAACAATACTAGTTGTTATTGCTGGAATTATCTTCATTCTTCTCACCCTTCCATCGTCCATCTTCCGGGCTAAACAGTACTTCAGTAAACTGGCTCGTCCCTCCGACAAAGACATGGAAATGATGTTTTTCAGTGAGGAAATTGTGAAGTTCAATAGCGTCTACAAAATCTTCCTCTACTTGATTCTGTTGAAGAGCTTCCGCCGTGGACTTCTACACTTCTGCAAGCACTGCTTTTGGCAACCCAAAGTAGAAGTCAACCTTGAGGAAACTTCAGTCTGAAGTCAACAACTACAGCTGGCGGTTGGAGATGAACACGGAGCACGTGTGAGAATGTCGCGAGAGTTGTGATGTTGGCTTTTGACTCATTTCAACTGAACTACATAATTTGTCGTGTTGGAATAAGCTAAACCCTCAAACCAGACATTCCTTGCCCGAATTTCCACACGAAACGTAGAAAAAAAAAAAAAAGAACACGACGCCATAGTTTATGAGAGTGTTAAAAATAAACACGTGTGGTGCGCTCCCAGACGGGGTCGCTGTAACTGTATAATGTGATTATTGTTCTTTGTGCCCATGAGTCTGACGATTTTAGATGTAATATGTGTGTTTGGAGAGTTAGGAAAAAAAAAAACAACGTCAGTTTTCACATGTGCATATTGACTAATGTTCAGCGGCATTATCTGATGAAGCCCAGGTACCGAAACGACATGCAATATATTATTACTGCAGATGTCGATCCTTTCTTCTTTTTATTCTCATAAAACTTGCAAATCTGTTGAATTAGATTATAGCAACATCTTAACTCTTTCTCCTTCTCCTCCTCCTCCTCATCCTCCTCCTCTTCCTCCTCCTCCTTCTCCTCCTTCTCCTCCTTCTTTATAGGCGCATTGTCTGGATCAAATTCACATGGCTGTTTGAATTGAAAAAAAGATTTTCTGAGAATATACCCTGTAGCGTCTTACCGGAAAAATAGAATTTCTAAGAAAACACTTTGTATCATCTTGACAAGAGAAGACAGACCTTCTAGGAAAACACTTTGTATCTTCGTGATAAGAGAAGACAGACCTTCTAAGAAAACACTTTGTACCATCTTGACAAGAGAAGACAGACCTTCTAAGAAAACACTTTGTACCATCTTGACAAGAGAAGACAGACCTTCTAAGAAAACACTTTGTATCATCTTGACAAGAGAAGACAGACCTTCTAAGAAAACACTTTATATCATCTTGACAAGAGAAGACAGACCTTCTAAGAAAACACTTTGTATCATCTTGACAAGAGAAGACAGACCTTCTAAGAAAACACTTTGTATCATCTTGACAAGAGAAGACAGACCTTCTAAGAAGACATTTTGTATCATCGTGAAAAGAGAAGACAAACCTTCTAAGAAAACACTGTGTATCATCGTGGAAAAAAGACAGACTTTCGGAGAAAATACTGTATCACCGTGACAAGAGAAGACACAATTTCGAAGAAAACACTTGGCGACACTGTATCAAACGAAGACACTTGAATTACGATATCTAGCGAAGGTATTTGTTCTGAGAAAACCCTTTGTAAGGCCGTATTATTTATAGACAGATAATTGGAGAATAGATTTTATATGACTGTAACATATATACACAGACTATCGGAAAATAAATTTGACATTACTATGTCATATATAAGTTTTCTGGAAGGATGTTATGGGAACGAGGTTCTACAAAGGACATGTACTTGAATGAATGAATATGTCATATATAGATAGACTATCAGAGAATAGATTTGATATCTCTGTATCATATACAGATATAATATCAGAGAATATTATTAACGAAGACAGAAACAATAGATTGCACGATTTATGGCCTGGAATATTTCGCTGCATCTTGTCAGGTACATATTGCAGAAATCACACAACGTAAAGTAACTAGATACCTCCGTTAAGCTGAAATATACACATGCTCGCACAGTAAGTTCCAAAATTTTCAGAGCTTCGCACCCGTCCAGTACAAACGGGGCTTAGTACGGACCCTATTTGGCTGTGCCAGGAAGATATGCACCCAGGACACACTAACAGAGGAATCTGAAACTATGAAGAATGTCTTACACCTGAATGGGTACTTCAGCCATCCATCACGTACCATACCGGTAAGCAGATATGGAGACATTACATATCCATGTCTCCATCCATCCATCCATCATGTGCCATGCCGATAAACGTGGGCGGTCATGTTTTGCCATCTCACTCGATCACCAGAGTAGTGGATCAGCTCCGTGTTCCTGTTTCGAACATTCCACGTGGCCAAGCGATCCAGGTATTTACTTCTCGGTCTTCCCCTTGGTCTCTGCCCTTCGATCTTGCCAGTTGTCACCAAGTTCTCCAAGTCATTTCTTCTCATATCATGTCCAAAAATTTTTTGACTGTCTACGTCTAATGACTTTAATCGGTTTACGATCTTCATTTGTTTCTTGAATGACTTGTGCATTGGTTTGTCTGTCTGTCCATGATATTCTTTGCATTTTCCTCAGAAATCACATTTCCACAGCCATCAGATGTTTTTCAGCTTGACTGCTCATTGTCCACGCTTCACATCCATACACATCATCATATCATCATCATCATCATCATCATCATCATCATCATCATCATCATCATCATCATCATCATCATCATCATCATCATCATCATCATCATCATCATCATCTCATAATAATTCCTGTCTCACACCACTCTTTATAGGTTGATATTGACCCACTTCATTATCAATTTCTGTAGGCAGCTTGTTGTTTCCAATATATATTTTTTTACAAGTCTAAGGTCTTTACCATCAATTTGTAGATCTGTAAGCATCTCTATCAAGTTGTCATGTCTTACTCTATCTAAACCCTTTGTGTAGTCAATAAAGCAAAGGTGTATATCTTCTTTTACTTATATAGAACGTTCAATTATTGTTCTCAGCATGTACACAGCATTTACTGTACCCTGTCTTTCTACAAACCCACATTGTTCTTTCCTATTTCGGGTTGTATTTTCTTCTCAACTCTTTGCATGATAATCCTTAGCAAAATCTGCGTAATGTGGCTATTTATACTAATTGTTCTGTGTTGATCATATTCCAAGGCTACTGATTTCTTTGGAATTGCAATAAATACAGAATTACGTAATTCATGAAGTATATCTCCAGTATCATATACTGTGTTCAGCAATTTGGTGAATTGATCTATTAAATATTCTTCTAAAGCATTAATCATTTCTGTTGTGATGATGTTTGAACCGGGGGTCTTGCCAGTTTTCATATCGTTAAGAACATTCTGAACCTCCGTCTTCAAAATTGATGGTGTTTCATTATTATTTCGAATATTATACTGTTCTTCTCTGTTATCACCATACAGATGTTTCACATAATCTGACCATACATGTAAAATCGTATCGTGTTCTATTATGATTTTTCCATCTGTTGTTGTTAGGCAGCCTGCTGGCGTATGTGTTCTTTTATTAGTAAGCTCTTGAAGATGGAAACGGTAACAATAGTTCTCTTGCACATTTCGTTGCATTTGGATATTTGATTTCGGTTGAATTAAAAGAAAGATTTTCTTATTATTGTATATAATGTTCTAATTTCATTTACCTTCTCTCGAGCAATCGTTGTTAGTTACTTTGGCAGTCCAAGGTAAGAAAAATAATGTCACCGAAACCTAATGAAATTAAGAGACTGAGAGAACAATCCCGATGACATTCAATTAGGATGGCCACAGCTACAAATATCGTCCTAACTTCAGTTTCATCGTTTCACAAAAAGTAACAGCTGCCGGACAAGAAGACACAATAAGGGAGAAAATAAAAACAGATTCATTAACTAACTGTTTTCCTACTTTGTCGCTCCATGTCATTCTTTGTGAAAGTGACCACATGATTGGCGCAACGAATCCCATGTCCCAGTTTCACATCCTGCGGGACGAGAGGAGATTGTCAAGAGCTCTTAACGTTGCCAGGAGAGAAAGAGAGAGAGAGAGAGAGAGAGAGAGAGAGAGAGAGAGAGAGAGAGAGAGACAGACGAGAGAGAGAGAGAGAGAAGAGAGAGAGAGAGAGACAGAGAGAGAGAGAGAGAATGTGACCTGACAAAATGTGATCACAAGGGGTCGTGGACAAAATTGAGTGTGAAGGAGGGAAAGTGAAGCTTTCACAATGCCATGAGACCCATTCAATGACCTGTTCTCGCGTGGTCAAAGTGTGAGTTTGGTTCACAGAGAAACAGAGGCAGACGATCAGTCAAACAAATCACTATCGTCATCATATTTGTATTTATCTTCATCTTAATGTTCATCATTATAATAATTTTTTCTTCACCTTGATCATCATCATCATGTTATCATCATCATGTTATCATCATCATCATCATCATCATCATCATCATCATCATCATCATCATCATCATCATCATCATCATCATCATCATCATCATCATCATCTCATTTTTTTCTTCAACCTCATCTTATTCATCAACCATCTCGCGTGCTTCTTCAACCTTATCTTAATCATCAATTATCTAACATTTCTCTTCAACCTCATCCTAATCACCTCGGAGGAGCAAATGGATCACCATGGTCTGGCAAGAATGCGACAGCGTGGAGTGACGAGGGGATCTGGCCGATGCTCGATGCTTAGAGGAAAGGCGAGACGCACATATAATTAGATTGCTACTGGTACTATTGAGGTTGGAACTCTTCGCTGGCTTCTGATGATGGGGATAGAGCGCTTATGGGAATGCCCCGATTGCTGTTATGTCGGTTCCTAAATCAATCAATCAATCAATAAATCCTAATCAATAATCTCACTTTTTTTCCCAACCTTATCTTAATCATCATCATCATCACCAGCTTCTCATTTTTATTCTTCAGCTAACTACTGTCCTATACTACAAATATAACTTCCTATTCCGTATAGTCTTGAGTACCTTAATTCCTGTTAGATTTGTTTTCCTATGTTATTGTATCATGTTGATTAACGAAAGATGAGTGATTGGAAGGGCCGAATGTTAGACGGGCCTACGTGCTCAATTTGTAACTCTTTTAAAATAAAGTTCAATTCAATTCAATTCAACAGACATTAGGTGCCGTAATGACATGCTAGTTGATACACGTGCCTCTCATGAAAGCGGTCAAGGTGCCATCTCCAGGTGAGGGAGGACTGTGTTTTGAGAATTGTGTAGTTCTGGGGTTAACCAAGCCTCATGGAAGTCGGTATCAGACAATTTCATGATTTTCTATAAAGTTTTCGTTTACGAGCTTGCCATTGATTTGAATAACCGACATTTGTACCATTGAAGAACAAGAAGGAGAAGAATACGGAGAAGGAGGGGGAGGAAGAGAAAAGGGAAAATAAGAAGAAGAAGAAGAAGAAGAAGAAGATGTACATACATACATACATACATACATACATACATACCTACCTACCTACCTACCTACCTACCCACCCACCTACCTACCTACCTACCCACCCACCCACCTACCTACCTACCTACCTACCTACACACACATACATACACACATACACACATATATACACACACACACACGTACACAAATACCTCAGTTTGTTCTCTCTGTTGACGCTTCTACCATCTATCGTGAGACTTGGGACATCAGCTCTCACAATCCTGTTGTCCAGAGAGCACCACAAAACAGCCGCCTTTTCCCGGTGGATGACAGCACTCAATTCAGTGCACCAGTCAATCACTTTGTCTACTGCCGCCTGTAGCTCCTGGGCTGTTTGCTCCCCAACTCTCCCCTGCCTATACGCAAGAATATCATCTGCAAATGTTAGTATCCTTCCAACCCCTGGTGTTTTTAGGTGTGCAATCTTGCTCGTATACACGTTAAAGAGCACCGGTGAGACTGCAGATCCCTGTGGCAGTCCCGGGGCTAAAATATGTGGCTCTGAGGTCCATGCACCCAGACGGAGAGCAACCCGACGAGAATGCAGGATAGCTGCTATCCAGTTCACCAATCAGGGATTGACCCCCTTCTCCATCAGTGCGGTCATCTAAATATCATAGTGAACTCTATTGTACGCATCCTCTAGATCAAGCGCTGCCGCCATCGTTTCCTGTCTATCATAGAACCCCTCATAAACGTCAAAGGCAAAAGTGGCTGCATTTGACCAGGTATCTTTTCTTGGCCTGTAGCTCCCCAGGCCTCTTGGAAGAAACTTCCCCCTTTCCAAAAACTCTTGCAGCTTGACAGCGACTATCTTCTCTAGAACCTTCCCAAATGTATTTTGAAGGCTGATGATCCTAAAGCCGCAAAGCTTTGAAAGATCCTTGAATGGTTTTGGGAGAGGGAGATAGCTGTGTACCCAATCCTTCGGTACTGATGCTGTCTTAATGCTCTGGTTAAAGCAGTCGGTCATCTCCTTCAGGTCTACATCGCTCAAAACCTTCATGTGGCCATGCTTAACAACATCGGGCCCTGGTGCCGTGTCTTTTGCCTTTTTCAAAATGTGTTTAACATCTTCATAATGCATATTCTCCATGATGCCAGATAAATCCTCTCTAACTGCATCTCTGGTATCCGCATCATTATGATTGGTCTGCTCTAAAAATCTCTGGAGAAACGCCTCCTCTTTCTCTTTGTCTGTTGGTACACGCACATCATCCTCTCTATAAATTGTTCCTACTGTCATAGGCCGATCATTTCTTTGCATTTGTCTGTGCAGTTTAAATAATTTTCGCAGTGCTCTATCACCTCCAATCTCCTTCATAAAACATTCCCGTTTTACGTTCTTGGCCTCTGCAGCACAGCGCTTGAAATCCCCCACCTTGTCTTTCTTGACATTTTCCACTGTGTCCACTTCCTCTCGTGAGCTTCGGGATGTCTGTCGCACTTTCCTTAACTGCTTCACTGCAGCTCTCTTTGCTTTCCAAGCATTGTCTACTTCTGTGTCCACCAGGGGGGCTGCAAAAAAAGGAGTTTTAACAGTCCTGTTGCATGCCCCCTGTCTGAGGCGTCCAAGAATGCTGTCGGTGCACTCATACCGGACGGTCTTGCGCGTTCTCCCAGCCTTAACTTTCCTGGATTTAGAGATCAGGACTGAGCATGGCATGTGATCACTCCCATGGTCATTCAAAACAGTCCACTTTACATCAAGGACTGATGACTGGGACACAAATGCCAAGTCAATAGCAGTATCTGCATCGCCAGGCCTCATTGCCATTCTAGTCGGCCTACCATCATTTATGCAGACCACATCAGAGTCCACCATGGCATCCGCAAGGGCAATTCCCTGTCGGTTTTCTCCACTACTGTCCCAATCTCTGTTCCTCGCATTATGTGTAGCCTATCATCTGGTAATTCCTCCAATTCCTTAAGCCAGTCTCACTGTTCCTTTCTGACAAAACAGTCCCCTGTGGCATATACATTTATGATGTTCCAACTTAAGCCACCAATCTCCATTTGTATACCCTGGACCTCTCTTGCACCGTGATTCCACTGGCTCAAGTCAAGTACCACATGCTTCACTCCTTTCTTCACCAGCAGACCTTGCCCATGTCTCTTCTGCCGAGTGGGGTTTATATAACTGGCGTACCCAGGGCAATGGTATTTGTCTGTATTTAACTCCTGGAGCATGAGGACATCAGAATCATGTATTAGCCTCTCCAATACAGGACCTCTCTGCCTGGCACGACAGTTCCAGTATCCCACTCTTACATGGTTGAAACCTAGTCTCTCCACTTTTCGTCTTGTTCTCCTGGCGCCTGCCCTCCTATTTCTATGCCTTCTTCTCACACAATTTCCTCGCCTTCTCCTCCTCACTCTCTCTTCGCTAGCCTCTGAAAGATGTGTCAAGCGCAGAGCACGTGCTCCGTAGCTCCGGCGACGATTCCCGTGTTTAATTAAATCCATAAGCAAAGTTTGGATATTGCAGGAAATAACCGGTCACCCTAGCATTGCCTGCTTACTAGGGAAGGGGCAGAGGATGTCCCTCAGGAGTCCATACGCCTGGCGCCGCCCCGCCCGAATACCAGACGTTCCACGTTCACGACTAGCTCATCCGTGGCCATTCAGTCCTCGGCACGTCGGCCCACCTTAAATTTGGGGGTTTATAATCGGAGGTTACCATCTCCTAGATTGGCCGCTGTAATAGCTAACGGGCCCAATCTACCTAAGTGAATGTAACATGCACAATAGATAATTGACGAACGAAAGATGAGTGATTGGAAGGGCCGAATGTAAGACGGGCCTGCATGCTCAATTTGTGACCCTTCGAAAATAACAATTTTCGTTCGTTCGTTCGTTTCTCTCTCTCTCTCTCTCTCTCTCTCTCTCTCTCTCTCTCTCTCTCTCTCTCTCTCTCTCTCTCTCTCTCTCTCTCTCTCTCTCTCTCTCTCTCTCTCTCTCTCTCTCTCTCTCTCATGCCCAAATATCAAAGAAGAAAAATAAGGTGTATTATTCTTTCCAGTATTCTTTCTTAGCAAAACCAAGTTGATGTTCATAATAGGAATATGTACAAGATGCATATCATATGTGCGTTTTGTTAATCCCTTGCCTCGCAATTCCCCTTACCTCCTCGCAAAGAAACAGTAAAATGTGTACGAGTCACGAGACATACTGGCTGCATGATGCTAACCCCCATATTTTTAATTTCAAATCAGAATTCGATGAATTGTACGGTCAATATCCCTGGCTGCCTATACTTCCCATAAAGTTCTCTAGTACCTCTTGAAGGCTGGAATGAACAAAGTCAATTATTAAACATCGGCCCTTTTGAGGATTCAAACACATGGCCTCCAAACCGACAGAAAAGCAAGGTAACCACTCCACCACCGCGCCTTACATAGAAACAGAGCCTCTTCATTAAACCAGTCGGAGATACAGATAATCACATCTGGCTCTTCCTCTCTTCTCATTACAACGAAAATCTCCACTCCATCTTTCCATAAAAACATCCATTACCTCTTCCTTTATGAGACTAATTGCTTCTGAAGTTTTTCCCCCCAATTTCTCAGCCACAAAAGACGCAGGGCAAGTTAGTTCCACGAAAATTAGATAAAAATGTTAGGTCCAGCCTTTGCTTCCACTGCTTCATGATTCGTCTTCACGGAATCCTATGAAAACCATTCTGTGTCATGATCCTGGGAATTTTCTCAAGGATCCGGGTGTTTTTGTAACCGTTGTGAGCACGTAATTCGGGGTAATTCTTTGTTTGTTTCCAGTTCAATTTCTGACGATAATTGATGCCGTTAATTTCCTCGTTTCTATCTCTATAACACAATGCGTGTCAAGCTGGTAGTTTGAAAATAGATTTGTAGTGGACAATTAAGTAACTTAGGTGCACGTGACTCGTGTGATAAACAGACAGACCAACAGAGAGACAAATAAACATTCAGACAGACAGACAGACAGACAGACAGACAGACAGACAGACAGATAGATAGATAGATAGATAGATAGATAGATAGATAGATAGGTAGTAGCACCGACACAGTGTATACCTTACAACGAACACAATCTGATGTAGATAAATTATAGTGGGAACATGAAGAAGGAAAAGAAGTAAATATAATACACATAATAATAATAATAATAATAATAATAATAATAATAATAATAATAATAATAACAGTAATGATAATACTGCTGCAAACGTTCACAAAATAAGCTCAACCAAAACACTGTGAGTACAACATTTTGATCCTAGTGATCATCTTCAGGGATTTAGCACAAACAGATAAAAACAAAAGTCAGTGAAAGAACACAGGAGTATAAAGACATAAATCTCTGAGCACGGAATGTCAAATGTTCAGCCAACTGTGAAACAGTTAATTGCATGTCCTTTTACAAGACGTTTCAATCGACCCCAGCATTTATCGGCTGTTTGTGATTTACTGGAAATGTTAGTTCAGTAGTTTTTCTATTGCTTTCTGAATGGCTGATATCTCATACCACCGAAATCAACCCAAAGCGATCTAAGTATGAAATTCATTCAATCAGTAGCATGTCCGTTGCAGAACTTTTCAAGTGACCAAAATATTTCAATGTTCTTTGTTTTATCGCCTTTAGTAGCCAACCTTCTTCAATATTCAGTTCTTGTCTAATGGATGCATTTGTTCCTTTCTGTGTCCAAGATATTCTTAGAACCCGTCTACAACATTTATATTTGAAGGCATGTATGCGTTGTTCTGTTTATTTAGTAAGTGTCCAGGTCTCTGAGGCGTATGTTTCAATGGGAAAGATGCATGCTATTAAAAATCTAATTTTTGTAGTTCTGTCTGTCCCCCTCCACAATTTGTTCAGTTGTTTTAGTTTTTCAAGTGGAACAGCAAGACAGGGCAAGAGGTGTTGTAGGAATAGTCATTGAACAGCGGCTATCAAGAAGAAAACTAGAAATAAAATATATATAAAAAAGAATCATAGCATTGAGAATAAAAGAACAGGCAATTACTACATATGTACAAATACACACATCATGTAATACAAACAAAAATTAGCAAAAATGCCAGAAGCTTTACGAAGACATCCATGACGTATTAAATAAAATAGAGTTATGGGAGACTTCAATGCAAGGCAGAGTGGGCATAGAAAATCATCTTGGAACAGTTGGAGACCAAAATAATGAAAGAAATGATAATGGAAGTAGACTGATAGAGCTATGCAGACCTCTATATAATAAACACATTCTTCAAACACAAAGACTCACAAATATACACCTGGTACAAATGGAACGATCTAGATACCAACAACCTAATTAATTTTATATTAACAATACATAACAGACAGAGAAACATATTAGATGCAAGGGCAGTGCCCAACTTAAATTTAAACACAGACTACGAAGCAGTTATTGTCAGAATAAGAACCAACGGAAGCGGAAAGCAAAGACCAGGCAAACACGTGCCATGAAAATGAGTAAACTTAAAAAATAAAAACCCTCAAAGACAGGCAGTGAGAAAAAACTATGAGAAAGAACTAACTGAAATCTTTGTATAATTACCTATAGAAAGAAAAACTGTGGAAGAAGAATGGAAGATGTTCAAATCCAGCATTTTAAATACTGCGAAAATAACATGTGGTACCAAGAAAAACGCAAAACACGGATAAAGAAAATAACAAGTTGGTGGAACGCAGAGGTAAAGATAGCTGTAAAAGACAAAAAGGAAAAACATAACAAGTAAGTGAAGAGAAAACAGGACCATGACTACATAGAATATAGAATAGCAAAAAGACATGTGAATAGAACAGCAAAAGGAGAAAAACAAAAAGACTGGGCGGAATATGGAGAAACCTTAAATGAAAACTGCAAGGAGCAGCTAGAAACTTCTACAAAAAGATCAGTGCAATGAGAATCAGAGAACCCTTTGACCCATTGAAATAATTAACAGCGAAAACGGAGACCTAATAAGTGAACAAAGACAAATCCTAATAAGATGTAGGCATTACTTCGAGCAGCTTCTTAACATTCCATTAGATGCTACGGGAATTCAGGAAACTTACACAGATGTCACCGAAGAAATAAAACGAGACATACTGAAATACGAAATTGGAGGCGCCATCAGAGTAACCCCATTGAATAAATAACTTTTACAGTGTAAAACGGGTATTAACTGCCACAGATGGAACTAAAAAGGGCATTGACTGCTACAGGTGGAACTAACGCAGGTATTGAATGTCACAGATGTAACTAGATCACTTATCAAGACCATTCTGTGTCTTTCACACTTTGTACCCCCATGGGGCCTACGACCTCAACCAGCTCACCGTAGCCTTCTATCCCTATCCCCCGAAGCTCCACTCACATCTTCTCTATATTATTTATTTCTGTCCGAGCAGGTCCATATGGCCGAATGGATAAAAACGCGTGTTCTTAACCATCAGGTGTGCTGATGCCGAGGTAAGCGGTTCAACCCCTACACAGGACAGCTGGGCTAAAATTTTGACCTGTCATCCTTGACTTGGGGACGTTAATTACAAGTACCTCTGAAGTCGGAGTGGGTTCGCCTGATGGCGAAAGACACTGTTTTTAGGGAAAGCTAACCCACGCGCAAAATTCAGTCCATTACTACTATAAATAGTGTGTATGGACTACGCTGGAGTTCAAAGGGAGCGACCGCAAAAAAAAAAATAAAAATAAAAATAAATTCTGTCTGAATTTCTCTTCTCAGTTTTTGTGTGTGTATTAAGTCTTCCCCTGTTTCTTTTAACCTGAGGATTCCAGACAAAGACCATTCTAGTTATACTATTCCGAGGTTTTCTCACTGTATGTCTTATCCAGCATCTACGTCTTTTCTTCACCTCTTGGTTCACTGGTATGTGCCTAGTTCTCATCTAATTCTATTGTTGCAACATTCATAAACTCGTAAACCATCACCCAGCCAACTACCAACTTCAGTTACCAGACTATTTCCCAAAGCAACACGGTCTATCACACTCGCAATTCCCCACTTCCCCAACACCAATTCTGGTTTTCTAACTATTGTCTTGAGTCAGTTTCGGGTGAGAAAATCTCCACCTGTTTAACTCTCCGAAACTTAATCAAGTCTTCAGAACCATTGGTTGTCGAGTTTCTTTGCTTGTCAAACTCGAAGAGCGACAAAAACAAATCATCTGATTAAAACAGTCCCAACAGAGACTGGAGAGTCAGCCAACAAAAACGAGGCTTATGTCGAGAAGGTCTCGCAGCTATTAAAGTTGAAATTGTATGGCTCAATTGACATAATGAGCGAAAGAATAGGAGAAAGGCTAGCCTCTTTGGACAACAATCACCTTCAAATTAACATCCGAATTGTGGCTTGGCGATGGGCCCTAATATAACTTCTCTTCTGGGCTGAACTATGTAGGAATAATGGTAACATGAAAAACAAAGACAGCATACACAAAGCGTGCCTGGTGTGCCGAGAAATGCTTTATTGACTCTCAAGAGACATTTATGTGTTCATACAGAAACACAGAAGAAAAAACAAAATGGGGATCATAGGCGTATCGTGGCAAGAGAGTGTTTCTACAATGTAAGAAAGTAGGTCATGTTTTCTTAGTCATTTTACAAATGTTTGCATAGAGTAAGACGTGTAGGAACAGCATGCAAAGGAGGAGGAGAAGATAAGAAGAAGAAGAAGAAGAAGAAGAAGAAGAAGAAGAAGAAGAAGAAGAAGAAGAAGAAGAAGAAGAAGAAGAAGAAGAAGAAGAAGAAGAAGAAGAAGAAGAAGAAGAAGAAGAAGAAGAAGAAGAAAAAGAAGATTAATTCAAAAACAAAAGAAGTCAATGTATTGTATTCTTTCAAGGCCTTTTCAAATTAACATTACTGTTTATAAAGAGAACATCTATAAACTACATCTAATACATAACAGATCTTCTAAACCATACAGGTCAGAAACCGTAACGCTGGTAACAAACACTTGGAAATATTGACCCGACTTGGCGGCTCTCCACTCTGTAAGAATCCCAGGTCTCTCATTCCTCTCGCCCTGTAAGAGTCCCACTCTCTCATCACTCCCGCACAGTTATGTTAGTTGATCAACTTTGATAGCTGCAGGACCTTCTCGACATAAGCCTCGTCTTTGTGGCCTGACTCTCCAGTCCCTGTAGGGGATGTTTTAATCAGATGATTTGTTTTTGTAGCTCTGGGAATTGGTCGACCCAAGAAACTCAAACAACCCTGGTTCTGAAGAATTGATTGGGTTGCTGGGGGTATGGCAGGTGGCAGATTTTCTCACCCCAAACCTACACAACACAATAATTAGAAAAAAAAATAACAAACAAACAAACAGAATTAGTGTTGGGGAATGGGGGTTGCGAGTGTGATAGACTGTGTTGCTTTGTGAAATAGTCTGGTAACTGAAGTTCGTTATGGACAGGGTGTTGATTTGTGAATGTTGAAACAATACAATTAGATACGAACTAGACACATACCGGTGGATCAATAGGTGAAGAAAAGACGCTGTTACTGGAAGGGAAATCAACTGAGAACACCTGATAAATAGTTTAACAAGAAAGGTTTGCTTTCTGGAATTCATAAAGAAAAATAAACAGAAGAAAGCTTTAAAGACACATAGAAGCGAATTAGAGATGGACAAGAATAATGTGATGGGGACATGAGCCGGGCCGAATGGGATAGCTAAGAACATGGATGAGAGGAATGATTTGGCTCAGATACTAAGCCCCAGTGATGGATGAAGGGCGGGGAGAAAGAGCGAAAGATCGAATACCTCCCAGGGTCTGAAACAGGGTCCTTTACTTACTGTTACAGGTCGTTAATGTGTCAATGAAGGAGGGCAGAAGGCCTAACTGTAGACATAGGTTATATCGTGGCAGGAGAGTGATCTCACAGTGTAACAAAATAAACTCGCTTTACTTAGTTATTTTACACCAATTGTCACTGAGGATGAGGAGAAAGAGATGTAGGAAGAGGACGAGTAGGATTAGGAGAAGGGAGAGGAGTGGAGAGAAGAATAAGGGCAAAGGGAGAAGAAGAAGAAGAAGAAGAAGAAGAAGAAGAAGAAGGAGGAGGAGAAGAAGAAGAAGAAGAAAAGAAGAAGAAGAAGAAGAAGAAGAAGAAGAAGAAGAAGAAGAAGGAGGAGGAGGAGAAGAAAAAGAAGAAGAAGAAGAAGAAGAAGAAGAAGAAGAAGAAGAAGAAGATAAGAAGAAGACGAAGAAGAAGAAGAAGAAGAAGAATAAGAAGAAGAAGAAGAAAAAGAAGAGGAGGAAGAAGAAGAAGAAGAAGAAGAAGAAGAAGAAGAAGAAGAAGAAGAAGAAGAAGAAGAAGAAGAAGAAGAAGAAGAAGAGTAATTAAAATAAAGAAGTAGAAGACAATGAACTATATTCTTTCCAGGCCTTATCAAAATAACAATACTGTTTATAAAGAGAACATCAATAAACTACATCTAATACATAATATATAATAGATCTGGTAATACTAATACATAATAGATCTAAACCTTACTGGTTAGAAACCGTAACGCTGGTAACAAAGACTTGGAAATATTGACCCGACTTGGCGGCTCTCCGCTCTGTATGAATCGCAGCTCTCTCAGTACTCTCGCCCTGTAAGAGTCCCTCTCTCTCATTGCACCCGCTCTGTAAGAGTCCCCCTCTCGCATCACTTCCGCGCAGTTATTTAAGTTGATTAACTTTGATAGCTGCAGGACCTTTTTGATATAAGCCACGTCTTTGTGGCCTGACTCTCCAGTCCCTGTAGGGGATGTTTTAATCAGATGATTTGTTTTTGTAGCCTTGTGAGTTGGTCGACCCAAAAAACTCAACAACCCTGGTTCTGAAGAATTGATTGGGTTTCTGGGGGTATAGCAGGTGGCAGATTTTCTCACCCCAAAACTACACAAGACAATAATTAGAGAAAAAACAAACAAACAACAGAATTGGTGTTGGGGAATGGGGGATGCGAGTGTGATAGACTGTGTTGCTTTGTGAAATAGTCTGGTAACTGAAGCTGCTTATGGGCAGGGTGTTGATTTGTGAATATTGAAACAATACAATTAAATAAGAACTAGGCACATACCGGTGGATCAATAGGTGAAGAAAAGGCGCTGTCACTGGAGGGGAAATCAACTGAGAACACCTGATAAATAGTTTAACAAGAAAGGTGTGTTTTCTGGAATTCATAAGGAAAAATAAACAGAAGAAAACGTTAAAGACACATAGAAGCGAATTAGAGATGGACAAGAATAATGTGACGGGGACATGAGCGGGGCCGAATGGGATAGATAAGAACATGGATGAGAGGAATAATTTGGTTTAGAGACTAAGCCCCAATGATGGATGAAGGGCGTGGGGGGGGGGGGGGGGGTGGAAAGAGTGAAAGAAGAAGAAGAAGAGAAGTTAGTTAGTTAGTTAGTCGTCATATCATCCTTATTGCACATCGAACCATTCAGTCCATAAGTGCTCGGGTCCCCTCCTCAGCAAATCCCGCAGCGTATAGCGGCTAACGACATCAGTCTTCTTTGGCTTCCTGCGTAGTGTTCTTATTTGACCACACCTCTTTTAATTTGCTGTTCTCGCAGTCTGACCATGGTTGTAGATTCGCAGTCATCAGTTGGTTCTCGCAAAAGTCTTTCTTCTCGTAGTGCATTCAGAATGTCAGCCTGGTTCATGGCGCGTCCGCCCACCACATTAGCCATATCTGCGAACTTGTCAGCTCTCTCATTTCCTTGTACTTCTGCATCCTCTGGCACGAAGATGAAACTAATCTTTTTCAGCCGAGACCGCTCCAGAGACAGCAACTACTCTCTTCGGATCCACCCGTCTCTATCCTCTTGAGCATGCTCATTAAATCGCTAAGGACACAGCCCTAGTGAATGTCTATGTCTCGAGCCATGTTATTGCTTTACTTACTGCCATGACTTTCATAGTCAGTGTCAAGAACCTGGATTCATACAGGCATGCTGGCCACTTCATTCATACCTCACGATCACAAACACGATTGTATGAATGGTAATAGGAATCAATAATTACTCTACACAGATATATACTGCTCGCTTCTCGAGCATACATTAATCGCACCCGTAACTCAAATACATTCTTCACACTCGCTATGTCTAACTGCGTCCCTTCTAAACTACACAGTGGCTAGAGTAACACCACACACGTCTTGTCGCTCTAACTGTCAAGTCCGGTCTGCCTGAGTTTAAGGTTTCGCTAACTTCTTGGTCCTCAAGTTCTCGTGTGGTCAGCAGCGCTGCGTGCTGCGTCACCTCACACGTAGTCCAGTAGTCTAGTACTCGTTAACCTACAGTAGTACTACCGTTCAGTCTGTTTACTGGTAGTTCCCCGTGGTTAACGTCCCCTGTCCT
Source organism: Cepaea nemoralis (assembly GCA_014155875.1). NCBI lineage: Eukaryota > Metazoa > Mollusca > Gastropoda > Stylommatophora > Helicidae > Cepaea > Cepaea nemoralis. The sequence continues at coordinate 127,727 of JACEFZ010028157.1, read as the reverse complement.
ATCCTGGGGTGGATCCCCGTTATGACATCTCCGTGTCCTATCTATGTCCTGCCTTATAACTGTTTGACGTTCTACCTCTTGATACTGTCTACCTCTATCTATTCTCTTGTAAAGGTCCTATCTATGTCCTGTCTCTGTCCTTTCCTTACTTCTGTCTTTGTCCTACTTATATCTCTATATCCAGTTTTTTGACACGCTCTCGCCCCCCTCCTGTATTGCGTCACCAAATTCTAGTTAATGGGTGTGACGCAATCTGTCGTAACATCTAAAAAAAATTAGTTGTGTCTAATTTTGTCAAAGTGCTGGCTAGGGTTAACTAATCATGTCTTGGGTATAATCACTGACTTATAAAAGTCTGATGTCACACTGTTGTATTCATCCACTGGCTTATGATCAGTGTCGCACAACTGTACTGTTTGCCAGAGTCAACACTCATTTTCATTACTCATATGGAAGCTGTATCGAACCAAAGCCTAAAATGTCAATAAGACCTGCTTTTCAAAATACCGATTGACCGACATCCCGAACAAATTGTTCCTGTTATGGGAACAATACTTGAATAAACTTCACGGCTTCTGTGTAAAGTTTCTCCAACTCTATTACATGTTATGTGTTTGCTGATGTTCACCTCTCTAACTTCTGTTTGTGGGTAAATATTTCAATGTGTTCTCAAAGTTTCCTAAGTCTGTTATGTCCCCTGTTCATGAGTTTTCCCCTCTTCCATAATACTGCTGTCTGCATTTTTATCTGTAAGTATATCTGGTTGTTTGCGTGTTTATTTAGTTTTAGTGTACGATTAAATCACAAACATAGGCGTATGTCTATAATTTACGTAAATGATGTTTTCAATCGTCGCAGCTTGGTTTACGCAGTCACAAATGAATGCATATGCTTAATTTTTGAGTGCTCTGCCGAACTGAGGCGCTGGAAAATATTCCTATACATGTAATGTAATAATGGCAACAACACACATAAAACTCCACAAGCACATGTGTTACACATAAGACGAAGACAAATCGTAAAAAAACTCTTGTGTGCCGCAAAAAAAAAAAAAAAAAAAAAAAGCACCATTGTTCACTCGTACAATATTTAATACATTCACTCTATCCTTGTTCTCGCCTTTCTCTGGCTACTTTCAATCATTACAGGTGTAAAAACCAAAAAATTTTTTTATGTCATTAAAATACAATAAAAAACAATTAATTTTTTTTGGCTTACTCTAAACATTCGTAGAGCCGAATAATAGTACTGTATGTTAGCGCTGTCTATCTTATTTACAGTATCTACAGGTTGAATGGATTGCTTATGCTATTCCTAGTATACTAACTATTCTAACTAAATGCTAAATACTACTTTGGTGTACTGAGATTTACTAACTACGGGAATATAATCTAGGTAAATAAACAAACTGAAGTGAAATGTGTTGGTTCCCTTAATCTAGCATATAGTTATCGATGGTAATTGTCAACAACTCATCTGACAGGCATCATCGGATACTTCTCCCACACCAATACAAGAAAACTTGCAAGTCGTGTGCGAGGAAAATAACGGGTACATTTTATTGCCGTTGGCTCGCTACACGCAGGTAACAGTCGCTAGTAAACACACAACATAAAGTCACAATATTCTCTATCACTAGTTTTCCTAAACCCTATAGCTAATCTCTATCTACTAGGCTATATGAAAACACATATCTATTCTATACGATGTGAACACTACAAAGTCAGTCCCCCGTCTGACGTTTTCTCCTTCCGTGGTCACACACCACGCGGATCGACCTTGACCTTGGTGCGTGTTGCCTCACATGGCACGCTGATCGCAGACGTGGTATGTTGAGTGGATACTCAACTTCTCCGTGGCTACCACGAGGCGTGATGCTATCGTGATTAGAGTGCTAACTCTCTGAACAACGCCTGCGTGTCTCATGAGGGAATGGATAACCATCTCCCATTACCTCATCTCCCCTGCCCTTACCTCGGGCACCGTATCACCTCCTGGCCTCTTCAAGATTGACTGCTCTTCCTGGCGGAGGGGATGCGGTTGAGTCTTTGACACACACCCACCCCTCCTGTGTTGCGTCATCAACTTTCACTGATTGGTTGTGACGCAAGAGGTTTCTAAAAAAAATAAATTTAATGTCTCTAATTTTTTTGTCAAAGACTTTAGATAACCTGGCTCTGGGCACTCTAATAGACTTCTACTGACTATTGTCACAATGTAGCAGAACTTTACTTGGCTACTGGCAATCGCCACAAACTTGACTGGTTGGCGTGAACCCTCTTCTCACATGCTATATTATATTTATTAGAGGTATGTCTGAACCGGACCGTTGTCTTATAAGACCTGCCCTCACATAGTAAATTAACTTACTACCCATACAAAGGTGACTTTCTTAGGGTCAACACATGAATTGCTTCATGTCCCCCATATAATATTTAACAACCATTACACAAGGTGTGTGCGACAGGCTTTACCTACTTCGCTTCCGCGTGTAAAGTACTATTTCACTGTTAAGTTAGTGTTTCGTTGTCTATTATGTCCCCTGACCCGCAGTTATCTCCCTTTGATCTACAAAATGTGTATGTAATTTATATGTTTGTTTTTCTGGTTGTTTGCGTGTTTGGATGTAATCAATCTACTAATCTACCTTCTCATCTATGTTTCTAACTCCTATGTGTATGTATGTTAGTTTTTTAAGTGTCATAATTTGGTTAAATGCGGCCACAAACAGGTGTATAACACTAATTCGTGACTACATTCCCTTGTTATGAAACCCAAAATACACTAATCTAAGTTCTCAACTATCTTACAGACACACATTCACAATAACACATTCTCAATAACGAAAACCAACACTTAACACAGACAAACATTAAAAGTCGCGCCAGCAGCAGAAGAATTCGCTGACTGATCTCACTCTCTCCCGTCTATTTTACATTCGTTCTCACTTTCACACCTCTGTCACACTCCTTTCACCCTTAATTCTGTCACACCTCTTTTATCCTTCCACACTAATCCTTCTGATTATTTAAAAACCTTGGAGTGACACTGTACAGGTTTGGCTCAGTTTTAGAAAGTTGAGCTCAATGACTGTGCGAAAATCGCTGCACGAGTCATGTATTTACAATCTATGTACATGCAAGAGAAAGGGTTGATGGTTTGTCCCCTTGGTCTTATCCTCCACTATGTTCTACTAAAATACACTCTAAACCCTAACATACTAATATTAATTCTATAAATATGTATTTAATGTGTTAACTAAATTTTGTCATGTTAATTATATGATATGTTTATATTAATCGTTGTGTTTGTCTAATCTAAGGGATGTAATCTAACTATTTAAATTTAATTAATGTGACGTGAGTTATGTACCTTAATTACATGGATGATGTGAACACAAATTATGTAATTTTATCACACTCTACTAACTAATGTTTCTAAATGCAGAAAGGAATTATATGAGTGATATTCTTAATCTAAATGGTGTAAATGATGTATGTTCACTTATCTACTCTTTTTATCCTTTTCTAAGTAATGTTTTTATTCTTCTCACAATTATCCTATTCTGATGTAAAATGATGATATTACTAAATGGTAATATTTGATAGGTGGTATGGTTTCATTAAGATGGAATGAACTGAACCGAAATGAAGCTAAGTGAAATATAACAACCTAAATGGTACTATTCCTATCAAACTTTTAATTTTGCTTGTAATTAATTATTTTTACGTCTAAATTAATATTCTAATTTAATTCTAATGGGTTAATTACTGTATTAACTATACTATTAAAATAAATGAGAACTATTATATTTCCTAACCTACATCTAATTTATCACTATCTTAAAATATTATATTACATATCACAATAAGTTTATATACATGGTATTCAGCTACCTCAGGTTAGTTGTTGCCTTCATGATTATACATTAGTTTTATAGGCATAATATATATACACACGTTGCCTGGGTATCTGAAGTACATTGCACAGTCATAATAGTGTTCTATCGGTAGTGCATGTGTAGAGTTCGCTGGTGTCGTAGCTCAGTTTTTTCGTGTCTGTAATTAAGCATTGTTCTGACACTGTTTTCTGCGCTTCACACAAATGATACACCGGAATGGAGCTTAGTTGGTAATGAGCTGTTCTATTTCACACGGTGATATCTACGTTTTGCAGCACAGTTCTTCACTTGATGTTTACGGACACATGATAGTTCACTGTTCTTGGTACATGATTAAGCACATAATGTCGATGTATATGTAACCTATTTTACATAGAATAATATAATATATTCATGTACTACCTATCACTCTACATTTATATGTGGGATTTCAGGTATTTCTACCCCAGATGGTAAAATTAGTGACCACCTGTATATCCGGTCATTTCGATGCACACCACTCTGGATGACCGTGATGGGAGAATTGTCGGTCTGGACAATGAAGTGCACACCCGCCAGAAATCGATGGAGCTTTCTCACCGCATAGATGACGCTTAGGGCCTCCAACTCTGATATGGAATATCTGGACTCGGCAGGTGTGATCTTACGGCTCACGTAGCAAATCGGATGGAAGATGCCCTCAAAAAATTGGCCTAGTGTCATGATTTCACTGTGTATCCACCAGATAATGACAATACCGACGGTCATATTCATGGCCTGTGTGCAAAGCTACATTTGTTTTTTAACAGGGACAGAAAAACAAAGTCGGAATGTACATCTGCAGTTGTTTACCAGTTAGATCAAGGACACCGCTAAGTCGCCAACATCAAACAAGGAAATCTTCTTTGACAATCCCCACAAGACGGGAAATTGTAGGCATATGTTGAGAAAAAGGGGGAAGCGACTTGTGCATGGATTGTCCAAAAGGGGGAAATAATCTACTATTGTGACATTGATGAAACCCAAGGGAAAGAATTTATTCAGAAATGGATAATCTGCCCTTGAACCACCCTTGTTAACATCAAAAGAACGTCACGTGGCCACTCAAGGCTGTTGGGTAAAAACATGCTTTGTTTACAAGTAGTGTAACTCTGAGGATTGACTTGCACGGACGTGTTTGTCACTGCAGTGGATTTAAAAAAAATATCTACCGTGTGCGGAAATTAATTAGATTTAATTGTACACGTGCCTGTTATGGCAAAATGTGGATATGATTTCGAAGACACTGTTGTGTTGTGCTTAAGGTTCCTTTAGGTCACTCAAGTCACTGAGAATGGAGACCTTGGTGCAGGCAGTTGGTCAACATCTTTTGCACTTAGCCCATGATAGAAAGGGTTTACGGGAACAAGCATAAGAGGGATTATCAAACGTCACACATTAACAGAAGACCAGAAATTGTTTTCTCCGCACCATTTTGGAGGAAGACCAATCGTCAAATTAATGTTTCAAACATCACTTGGGAACAGAATAGTAAAAAGTGAATTTCTTTTACACCACCTGGGAACAGCCCAGTGGCAGTATGTTTTACACGACAGGTGAACAAACAAAGAGATACAGTTATTCCCCATCACATGGGAATAAATCAGTATAAACTTATTAGGAAGTTAGTATAACAATGGTCTTGTGATCAGTAGACACTTGAGACAGGAAGTACATTTATTTCAAAGAACAGTATGTTCGTGTCCTCACTAGACAAGGGTGTTATAAGTATAGGAACAAATTAGACATATATTAACTGTGTGATCCAGACAGGATTTAGGGTCGGACTGTGACTAGTTCGGTGGAAATCTACATCTAGCAGGATGGACACATACCTGGGTGAGGTCTTCGTGGACTGAATGAAGATGTGGTGTGATCCTTTCTGGGATGATCGGGCTGGGCTCTTCAGCTACCTGGTCTAAGTCTGCACCCACTAGAATATTCGACACACATTCTACACATTACTAACACACACTTCTCACACTTATACTCTTTGCTTAATAAATTATTTTGTATTTATTTGTTAATGCTAGAGTTGTGGAGTATGTTATGTTGGGGAGGAGTGAGAGGGGGCATGATCTAAGGGTGAGTGAGAGTAAGAAAAAGGGGTTTGCAGACCGACGGAGTTTTGTGGACGGAGTCTGGTGGTTTCTCTAAGACAACAATATTGGGGTAATAAAAATGTGGTGTGGATTCCCATCACTCCAAGGACGACACTAAAGTAAGTAAGAAAGACTTACGACATTTATTGGGGGCTCGTAAACGTGATCTTTGGACAGCGGGATCTCTTGTAAGCGGGATCTCTTGGAAGCGGGATCCTTTGACAGTGGGATCTCCTGACAACGGGGTCTTTTGACACGGGATCTTTACTAAGAGGACGGTGATATTGTTGGAGAGAGAATCCAGCTAGAGTGAATGTGGATAGGGGTTAGGATACATATCTTACCTGTTCACACCTCACACGTCTGCATAGGTCTGTGGTCCTGATTCTTCTCTTGTCACTGAGTGATTGTGTTGTGTGTGGTCTTAATTATTAGATTAACAGTGATTGTTCATTATATATATATTCCTCTTGGAGATAATCTGCACCCTATCTGCTGACTTACCTGTCTGAAAAATGGCCACTCCTAAATTAACTGGGGCAGAACTAAGGGCAAAGGGGGAAGGAATGGGTTTGTCTGGTTCAGCTTTAACGGATTACATACAGGAAGTGGAGAGAGAGTATCGTCAAGCAGAAAGAGACGATCGGAAGGCCGAATTGGAATTGAGGAAGATGGAGTTAGAAACTAAGAGGATAGAAGCTGAGCAAGCCACTAGAAGGATGGAACTTGAAGCTGAGCAGGCAGCTAAGAAATTAGAAGCTGAGCAAGCAGCTAGGAAACTGGAAGCTGAGCAAGCAGCTAGGAAACTGGAAGCTGAGCAAGCAGCTAGGAAACTGGAAGCTGAGCAAGCAGCTAGGAAACTGGAAGCTGAACAAGAAGCTCAGAAAAGGGAGCACGAGTACAGGATGCGGGAACTCGAGCTCAAGAGTCAATCTAATGGGGAAACTGAGGGAGCAGTTGGAGGTTCCTCAGTCCCAGGCTCAACACCAGTAGGTGGACAGGGGTACCATGCTATGAAGTTTCCTTTGGCGGTCTACGAGGAGGACAAAGAGAAGATTGACCAATACCTTCAACGCTTCGAGGCTATGTCAGTTGCTATGGGTCTGGAGCGTAACAAATGGAATCTTAAGCTATCCCAGGGATTACGCGGGACGGGATACGAGGTTTATACTCGCCTGCCACCAGGACATGAGAACAATTATGATGAGTTAAAGACGGCTCTGCTGAAACGATTCGAGGTTACGTCACATACCTACCGGAAAAAATTTCGAGCAGCGAAACGAGAACCGGGGGAGTTGTTTGCCGCCTACAGTTTGCGTCTTAAATCTTATCTCCATAAGTGGATGGATTTGGCTGGGTTCGCACATGACTATGAGAGTCTGGAAGAACTCATGGTGGTCGACCAGCTGAAGAAGCAAATGTCAAAACCTCTCAGGACATTCCTGGGAGAACAAGGAGCGGAACGTATTGACCTCGTGACAAAATTAGCAGAACGGTTCGTAGAGGTACATGGGGAGGCCGGGGAAAACTTTCCCACCAACACCAAAAGTCAGGAGAAACATGACAAGAAGAAAGCCAAAAGCTCTGGAACAAAAAAGGGGGAACCTTATGTGCAAAAATCAGAGGATAGTTCAGAGAAGACGAAGGAGGGAAGCAAGAGCTCTTCGAGCTCTACACCAAAACGACCGTGGTCGGAGAAGTGGTGTTCAATTTGTAAGTCACCCACTCACAATACGAGGGACTGCAAATCGAAGGCTAAGAGCCCTCACTTCGCAGCATGTCAAGTGACTTCCAAGGAGGTTGTCACGGAGAATGCCAAGGTCAGCAAGATAGCTCACCATAAGGAGAGCTCACTCAAGTCCGGCACAAGAAAATCTAGGACAGAGAAATGGTGCAACCAATGCAAGTCAAACACGCACAATGCTATTGACTGCAAGAGAAAGTCAGGAGAATCTAAATTCATCGTGTGCCCCGGGAGACCTAAGGTGGAGCCCACTGAACAGGTCGAGGCCGACGAAGAAACTCCAGACCAGGAAAAACCACCTGTAGTGGAATTGGTAGAGGTTAACGGTCGTCAAGTGGAGTGTTTGTACGACACAGGACTGGACGGGGAGGCCGTGATTTCTGCGGATCTGGTACACCCAGAACAATTCACAGGTGAGACCATGGAAATACAGCCTGCACAGAAGAGTGCTGTGGCCATGAAGTTGCCCATTGCTAACGTGGAGATTCGGTCAAGATATGTCACCGGCACAATCAAGGCTGCTGTATTGACCGATCCCATTTTCCCAGTAATCCTAGGTTGCCGGTATGTCTTTCTGGGAATGCCCAGGGAGCCAATCCATATGGGAGCAATACAGACTCGCTCTCAGACGAGAACGGAAGAGGCAGACGCAATTGTGACTAACCCAATGCCGGGGGAGCTACGAACTGCCCAGAGTGAGGATGATACTTTACGTCCTTGCTACAAAAAGCTGCAGAAAAGTGCTGATCCACCAGGACGGGGGCAGTACTACATGAAGAATAGGATACTCTACAGGAGAGCAGGAAGGGGAGACAACCTATACGGTCAGTTGGTCGTCCCAAAAGCTCACCGGTCCCAGATTCTTCATATGGGGCATACCATCTCCTTTAGTGGACATATGAGTATTGCCGCCACCATGCAGCGGATTTCCTGCCACTACTATTGGCCGGGAATGACAGAGGATGTGCGTCGGTATGTGAAGTCATGCCCTGAGTGCCAGAGGGTGGCACCGAAACACTGGACAGCACCGGTGGTCCTGGGTGAGATGCCCATCATGAACGCTCCTTTCGAGAGGGTAGCCATCGATATCGTGGGTCCACTTCCTAGGACTAGGAAGAGGAACATGTATATACTCACAATGGTGGATTGCTGTACAATGTGGGGTGAAGCCATACCGTTGACCACGATTGACTCGAAACGAGTGGCGGATGCACTGATGGAGGCTTTTACAAGATTAGGCTTCCCAGATCAAATTCTGACGGACAATGGGTCCCAGTTTTGTGGAAAACTCATGGAGGAGGTATTTAGAGTGTTTCACTCTAACCACATACATACCAGCCCTTACCATCCTCAAGCCAATGGACAAGTAGAGCGTTTCAACGGCACGTTGATGACAATGCTCAGGAAACTAGCGCAGGAAAAACCTGATAGGTGGGATGAATATATCCCTGCAGCACTCTTTGCCTATCGGGAAGTTCCTCATGGCTCAACAGGACTACCACCCGCTACGTTGCTGTTTGGTCGTCCAATCAAAGGACCGTTGGAAGCCATGTTGAGGAGTTGGACTGAAGAGGGGACGTCAGAAGAAGTAATCTCATCCTATCAATACGTGGAGGAACTGAAAGAAAAACTCCACAAAGGATGGACTCTGGCAAATCAAAACTTGAAAAAGGCCAGGCAAAGACATGCGGCTTACTACAACCGTAGGTCTAAAGACAGATCTCTAGAGGTGGGAGACAAAGTTTTGTTGCTACTCCCAACGGGAAACAACAAACTGGAGATAGGTTGGCAAGGACCATTTCCCGTGGAAAGGGTAATATCCAGAACCAACTATCAGATCCGGATCCGGGGAAAGTCGAAGAGTTTCCATATCAATCTCTTGCGGAAATACGAAGAGAGACCCGGAGAAAAAGCAGCTCACCTCATGGCAATGGCAGTTGCAGTGGAGACAGAAGTGGGAACCAGCGAGGGCAGGGAATATCCCCTGGTACACCAGGAAACCTACAAGGATGTGCAGGTGAACCCTGATCTGACCTCCCAGGAGAGGGAGAAGATAACCCAGGTTCTCAGGTCTCATAAGGAGATACTGACTGATAAACCAGGACGAACGAGGTTGGTGGAGTTCGAGATGACGTTGACTACACAGGAGCCTGTTCGCCAGAAGGTTTACCCAGTGCCCTTCTCTAAAGAAAAGGCCCTGGAGGAGGAAATACAAAAACTGCTGGAGGATGACGTGATTGCACCATCCACATCCCCATACAATGCGGGGGTAGTTTTGTTACGGAAACCAAGTGGAGAACACCGGTTGTGTATAGACTACCGACTTCTGAACAGTCATACACAATTTCAGGTGGAACCTTTGCCGAATCCAACGCAGTTATTCGCTAGGCTCCATAAGGCTCGGTACTTTTCAAAGGTGGATCTGAGTCGGGGGTACTATCAAATACCAGTCAAACCGGAGATTCGACCACTGCTGGCCTTCAGTACACCCAGTGGACACTACGAATTCAAGGTCATGCCCTTTGGTCTCAGCAACGCACCTAGTGTGTTTACACGTATGATGAGGACTTTACTAGATCCTTTACAGGATCCGGCCATCATCTCCTTCATGGATGATATTCTGATTTCCAGTGGCAGCTTGGATGACCATTTGCAATCCTTGGAGAGAGTGTTTAATAGACTCAAGGAAGCAGGGCTTACCGCTCGTCCAACCAAGTGCATGATTGGTTACCAGACTCTGGAATTTCTAGGTCACACCATCACTCCAGGACACATTGTCCCAGAAGAGAAGAACCTAGAGAAAATCAGAAATGCCCCAAGGCCAAAAACGAAGAAGGACGTGCGATCTTTTCTCTCGTTGTGTGGATTCTACCAGAAATTTATCCCACATTTCACTGAACTGGGAGCTCCATTGACGGAAACCTTGAAAAAGGGATTCCCGGACCAAATCATTTGGACACCAGAATGTGAGACTGCCTATAGTCAGTTAAAGGAGGCCTTGGTCAGTAAACCTGTATTACAGCTCCCGGACCTTTCCAAACCATTTGTGTTGAGAACGGATGCAAGTGGGATTGGGATTGGGGCAGCGTTGTTACAGGAAGGGAAAGACGATGCTTCGGTTTTGAAACCTGTGGCATACGCAAGCAAGAAACTACTCCAGGCTGAGAGGAATTATTCGACCGTCGAGAGAGAATGTTTGTCTCTCGTATGGGCCGTGCAAAAATTCCAGCCCTATTTGTATGGAGTTAAGTTTCGGGTCCAGTCAGATCATCAGCCCCTGATGTTCCTGGCTACTTCTCAGAAGCTCAACGCCCGTTTGATGCGGTGGTCGTTGTTACTTCAACCCTACAATTTCACAGTTGAGTATATTCCTGGGAAGGAAAATGTTGGAGCGGACTTCTTATCAAGACACCCAGCTCCTGAAGAAGAGGAATGAATCATCTGGATTGAATTCACAGTGGAGAAGAGTGAGATGGACTACTCTCTTAAGAGGGGGCCTATGTCATGATTTCACTGTGTATCCACCAGATAATGACAATACCGACGGTCATATTCATGGCCTGTGTGCAAAGCTACATTTGTTTTTTAACCGGGACAGAAAAACAAAGTCGGAATGTACATCTGCAGTTGTTTACCAGTTAGATCAAGGACACCGCTAAGTCGCCAACATCAAACAAGGAAATCTTCTTTGACAATCCCCACAAGACGGGAAATTGTAGGCATATGTTGAGAAAAAGGGGGAAGCGACTTGTGCATGGATTGTCCAAAAGGGGGAGATAATCTACTATTGTGACATTGATGAAACCCAAGGGAAAGAATTTATTCAGAAATGGATAATCTGCCCTTGAACCACCTTGTTAACATCAAAAGAACGTCACGTGGCCACTCAAGGCTGTTGGGTAAAAACATGCTTTGTTTACAAGTAGTGTAACTCTGAGGATTGACTTGCACGGACGTGTTTGTCACTGCAGTGGATTTAAAAAAAAATATCTACCGTGTGCGGAAATTAATTAGATTTAATTGTACACGTGCCTGTTATGGCAAAATGTGGATATGATTTCGAAGACACTGTTGTGTTGTGCTTAAGGTTCCTTTAGGTCACTCAAGTCACTGAGAATGGAGACCTTGGTGCAGGCAGTTGGTCAACATCTTTTGCACTTAGCCCATGATAGAAAGGGTTTACGGGAACAAGCATAAGAGGGATTATCAAACGTCACACATTAACAGAAGACCAGAAATTGTTTTCTCCGCACCATTTTGGAGGAAGACCAATCGTCAAATTAATGTTTCAAACATCACTTGGGAACAGAATAGTAAAAAGTGAATTTCTTTTACACCACCTGGGAACAGCCCAGTGGCAGTATGTTTTACACGACAGGTGAACAAACAAAGAGATACAGTTATTCCCCATCACATGGGAATAAATCAGTATAAACTTATTAGGAAGTTAGTATAACAATGGTCTTGTGAACAGTAGACACTTGAGACAGGAAGTACATTTATTTCAAAGAACAGTATGTTCGTGTCCTCACTAGACAAGGGTGTTATAAGTATAGGAACAAATTAGACATATATTAACTGTGTGATCCAGACAGGATTTAGGGTCGGACTGTGACTAGTTCTTTTGAGTGATCAAACAGCCACCGGTGGAAATCTACATCTAGCAGGATGGACACATACCTGGGTGAGGTCTTCGTGGACTGAATGAAGATGTGGTGTGATCCTTTCTGGGATGATCGGGCTGGGCTCTTCAGCTACCTGGTCTAAGTCTGCACCCACTAGAATATTCGACACACATTCTACACATTACTAACACACACTTCTCACACTTATACTCTTTGCTTAATAAATTATTTTGTATTTATTTGTTAATGCTAGAGTTGTGGAGTATGTTATGTTGGGGAGGAGTGAGAGGGGGCATGATCTAAGGGTGAGTGAGAGTAAGAAAAAGGGGTTTGCAGACCGACGGAATTTTGTGGACGGAGTCTGGTGGTTTCTCTAAGACAACAATATTGGGGTAATAAAAATGTGGTGTGGATTCCCATCACTCCAAGGACGACACTAAAGTAAGTAAGAAAGACTTACGACACCTAGTACTGCTGGCATCTGTCCTAGAATAATAAACGAGCCTAGGATTAGGCAAGCGGAGGATTGGAATATTACAAAAAAGGATTTTCATTTTTGAGAATGCAGAAATTAATAATGCATCTTTCACATCCAATTTTACAGATGCTTTTAAAACATTGGAATATAGAATTGTAATTTCTGAGTACTTTACTAATCCCAAAAGGCTTCTGACCTGCTTCTTTCTAGTAGACATGGTCAGATTCATAATTTTGGTACTAATTTTCTGGTCAGTCTTTAGTTGATCTTGAGAAATGACATGACCCAAAAATGAATTTCTTGTAGGCCTACTTCGACTTTGCTCGGTTTGACAGTGAGACCGAAGAGTCGCACCCTATGAAAGACATGTCTTAGTTTCAGTCAGTGTGTTGTCCAGTCATCAGTCTTCTGATATATTTATGCATATTCTATAAGTTCACTAAATGTATGTACATTGTCGGATTTGCCAGTCTCGCTACCTAGTGTAGTTGTGTGGTGTATGTCTGTCGTCTGATTACTAGGTGTGGATGCACTATGTTCGTCTGTCCCTACTTATGCGTCTTGTTGTGAAAAGTAAAGTTTTAACATGTTGACATGGAATATCTTCAAGTGTCTGTTTATCGACATTCCATAGTCAACATTGGAAATGTCACGTAACACATTGAATGGTCCTTGCCATTTTGCTTGTCTGGAAGTCACTGACGCATGTTTTGATCTGGTTTACCATCGATTGTTCAAGCACCCTTGTTTGTGTATTGGTAAATTTGACCCTCCCTCTTACAGGTCTAGAAGTCAAAGTAGAAGGTAGTACTTCAGCTGTAGAATGTCTACCCTTAAACTTATGTACTAATTGTTTACAGACATTACAAGAAAATACATTACGACAAAATAATTTAATCTCATTCCAAACATCTGGCCAATGAACATGAGCCTGGAATCTAGGCCTGGTTTTGTCTTTTGCCAGGTGACCAGCAAGCTGTGACTCATGTGCAGGTTTTTGCACAGTTAAGCGGTGTTGTACAGGTTGCACCATTTGCAGATTCTCATGGTTCTCAGATGTAAAATGTCTCGTAAGAAAGCCATTATTAGGTTTAAGGAACCATGAGGCATTTTTGGTCACTTTAGATCTTTCTTTCATTAATTTTAAATATGGAGACACACTAGGATCAGCTTTCTGCTGTTCTATAAATTTCTGTCTGCTGGTATCATCTGTGCCAGTTGGAGAAAGCAACAGTAGTCTCTCATCTTGTAGTGTGTCTTGATGTTTTACAGTGTCTGCTCTAGTAGTTGTATTAGCTGCATTTAATTTCTCCCATGCAACTATTTCATCATTAGTACACTGTTTCAGTTGGGGTAAGGAACCCAAAATTAAATCAGTACAAGGGTTGTCAAGTATTGCACAAGTAAAGGTACCCGAAAGGAAAGGAGTGTTAATACGGGCTTTGGCCAAAGGGTAAATTTCAATGTTACCCGAAAAGGTTCGGCATTTGACAGAGTCGCCTGTATAATCACCTGGACTCACTAGATCCTTTCTAAGACCAATAAGGGTACTGCCGCTGTCCAGCAAACATTGGCATGGTTTGTCGTTGACCATTGCATTGTGGAACACTAACTTGCCTCTGGAGGCTATTGCTGCATTTACACTCTCAGTTGAGCATGGTACTGTATGTCCACATTCCAGTCTTCCGTCTGCATGAAATTGCTGACAATGTCCACAATTGTCAAAGCTTAACACATCGTTCACACAACAGACATCTTCAGACTCCTTGAAAGGTAATACATTTTCAACTTCACACTCAGTCTCACTACCACTATCTGAAGAGGTGTCAATCAAAATAGCATTGTTAGCTTTCATACGTTGGCGGCCAAGGCACTTATTAGAATAATGGCCATAGCTGGAACAAAAAAAACATTTGATTGCACGCCTGTATGCTGATCTTTTATTTTGTTGCTTCTTGATAACATTTTCAAGATGCGCCGGGTAGTTTGGCGATTTGTCACACATAGAATAAGTGTCATGCAAAAGTTGACAGTAAATACATTTTGACACTTTTCTATCTTTGATGTCGTGTTTCTGAAAGGGTTGTCTGTTATTCTGATAGTTTTTTGGTTGGTCTTTCACAAAGGAAACTATTTCAGAGTCATTTGAAGTCTTAAAAATATCTCTGTTAGAAGAAAAATATGCTGAGCCTTTTTTCTCAAACTGCTCGATGTTCTCAATGTCTGACTGCTGCAAAAATTTAGCAAAAGGAGATGGTATAGTGGATATAACCTTATCCATAGCTATTAGGTTTTTAAATCTATCAAAGTCTCTTCCTATGTTAGCTGCTTTAAGCCACCTGTTTAGTACACTCTGCACATTTGAAACATAATCAATAAACGTTTCACTAGGTTTAGGTTTTAAATTTGAGAACTGAACCTGATACCCAGGGGCATCAAGTAAAAAGTGCTGCATAATCCTATCATGGATGTATTGATAGTTAGATCTAAGCTCAGTTGGTATAGATTCTATCACTTTAAGGGGCTCACCACTCAGATTCTTCATATAAATCGTAGCCCACATCTCTAATGGAACTTGGTGATATTTAAATTGATACTCTACATTCTCGGTCCAGGCTGATATGGAATCTTCTTTTCAATATGGTTTGATAATATTTTTGTATTTGTTGAACTTATTTTCCTCTTGTTGAATTCTTAATTTAGTGGCAGAGATCTCTGCGTGTGAGTCTACGTCCATACCTTTCATTTTCAACTGTGTCTCTGATTCAACTTGGATTTGTTTTTCCTTAACATCTATTTCTTTTTGTTTTAGATCTAATTCCTTTTGTTTTAATTCTTTCTCCTGATCTAATTGCTTTAGCTTAATCTCCTTATCATGTTCTAACTGTTGTTGTTTAACCAGCTTATCATGTTCTAACTGTTGTTGTTTAACCTCTAATTCTTTTTGTTTAATCTCTTTGTCATCTTCTAGCTGTTTCTGTTTTGTTATTTCAGCTAGTTGTGCCATCTCCTTTTGATGTTGTCTATCTCGTGCACGTTCATCTCTCTCCGCATTTTCTTTTCTTGTCTCAGCTTCTTTAAATTTCTTATCAGCATATTCTTCTAAGTCCTTTCCTGTATATTGTAATTCTTTACCTGCTTTTATAAAATCTGATAAAGTAGCCATGCTGTTAAGTAATTAGCTTGCGTTGACTTACAATGATTTGTTTATTCAAATATTTATCTATGATGTTCTATATTTGTTCCTCGTTGAGGACTATGAATTGTATTTTCAGTTTCTATGCTGAACAAAATTTCTATGTTGGAAAATCAGAGCACAAAAATATGCTAGTGTATCACAAGCTGAAAAAGAGATGCACTATTAATCACAATGCATGCCAAAAATATAGGTATACTCAACTTAATGTTCCCGAGAATCAGGGAACGGAACTCCGTTGACACAGGTCACCTTGTTAGGTACTTTGGGATGGAGGCACGTTTCGTAATGAGGACCCTTTATTTGGCACAATGGCATACGTCTTCAGCTGTTGTTTGCCCTCTGATATGCAGGGCAGCAGTAATTACACTTACTGCACGATATGATTTTCCCGACAACTAAGGACAATGACTTTGACAATGACAGACTCACGAACAACTAGAATATGTGTTAATTAAATTTAATGTCAATGTCCTGTCTTCGTTCTATCAGTAATTGCCTTTCGTTACTAACCTAGTTAATTTCTGTAAGTGTTGTGCAGCCAAGTCTCATCTGCGTGGCCGAAAATAGTTCCATCGTGACGGTAAACAAAGAGAAAGTAGGACCAAAAATATCAATAACTGCTTTTAAATAAATAAAAATACCATAATAATGTTTAAATAAATAAATATATTCATTTAATAACTCAAATAAACAAATAATAAATAATATAAAGCTACAGATTCAGGCGAGGCAGCAGCTTGGACGATTTTGTAAACACTCGATTGCTGTATGCGAATTGACCTAGGACAACTGTTTGTCAATCATTCTACGTCAGAGGCGCAGCGCTATTTTTAGTTTTCAAAAATCGATATTGTCGGCTGGCTGTGTATCGCTCCGCCATGAATCATGTTTGGTGCTTATTCATAAATAAATTGGTAAATACATAAATGAATATGAGAAAATAAGAATATTACTACTTACAGCTTTGAAGAATACATGATTTCACTTAAATAAACATTTCATAAGCACAATTAAACAATCTATTTCGTCACGATAGGCACATTTCTAGCTCGCAAATTGCTCTCGTCTGCACAGATTACCGTCACTGACAAAATTAGATCCTAGTCTAGAGCCGTGGCTGAGTGGATTTGCTTGGCTCTTTCGTCCAAGCACCACTTCTGACACCACAATTTTCCTTGCCTGTCAACAACTCATCTGACAGGCATCATCGGATACTTCTCCCACACCAATACAAGAAAACTTGCAAGTCGTGTGCGAGGAAAATAACGGGTACATTTTATTGCCGTTGGCTCGCTACACGCAGGTAACAGTCGCTAGTAAACACACAACATAAAGTCACAATATTCTCTATCACTAGTTTTCCTAAACCCTATAGCTAATCTCTATCTACTAGGCTATATGAAAACACATATCTATTCTATACGATGTGAACACTACAAAGTCAGTCCCCCGTCTGACGTTTTCTCCTTCCGTGGTCACACACCACGCGGATCGACCTTGACCTTGGTGCGTGTTGCCTCACATGGCACGCTGATCGCAGACGTGGTATGTTGAGTGGATACTCAACTTCTCCGTGGCTACCACGAGGCGTGATGCTATCGTGATTAGAGTGCTAACTCTCTGAACAACGCCTGCGTGTCTCATGAGGGAATGGATAACCATCTCCCATTACCTCATCTCCCCTGCCCTTACCTCGGGCACCGTATCACCTCCTGGCCTCTTCAAGATTGACTGCTCTTCCTGGCGGAGGGGATGCGGTTGAGTCTTTGACAGTAATGATTTGTAACTCAGTTATGATTTTAAACTAATCTGTCTTCACTACCTTGTCCTAATATCTTATATTTAACGATTTGATGATAGTCTCTTACGAGACTTATAAGCTGTAATTAAACTCATGTAATCATGTTTACGTCTAACTATCCCTGTATGTAAATGGGAGTAGGAAAATTGGTGTTGTTAATTTACTGCAAAGAAAAGTTGTCATGTTATTCTAAACTAAACATAAAGAAAATACATTTCATCGTGAAACTTCAATAAAATTATCTTATATATCATATATACATACATTGTCCCATATTATAGTAGCTAAGCTAAGTTGCTCCAGGTAAGTTAATCATGTAATATCGTCCTTCCTTGAATAACTCTATTCTAAGCACAGTTTCTATTTACAAAGTTTGATATTTACGCAAAGCTCCTCACGAAATATATTCACAATGTTTTATTTATCTTTGTCGAATATATGTAATGTTATCGACGTTGGTAATCAATTTTCTATGTGCACAGTCTCATTCACAGCGACACATCTGTCTGACAACGATTTGCTGCTGGTGTCAATGACGATGATGGTGTTGCGTCGTCTTTCTGTTGCGCTTCATATACTTCAAAGTTCTAGGGTCTAGTGAGCATGTCGGCTAGTGTGTTACGTCTACCTTTAATATGCCTGACCGAAAATGAATAGTTCTGGAGTATCAGGGACCATCTGTAGTTCCTATTGTTCTTATGGACTCCTGTCTCCATGACTGTGAGCGGAGAATTGTAAATTTCGATGACAAAGTGTGTCCCTGCCAAGAATCTATGTAGTTTACGGACACAGTACACAATAGCTAAAGTCTCCAGTTGAGAGACATCACACTTTGCCTCAGTTGGGGTGATCTTGCGACTTACATACATCACTGGGTGGAGAATGTCGTCATACTTCTGACATAATACGCCGGCTATGGATACTGCACTGGCGTCTGTCCTAAGAAAATATTGTAAATTTGGGTTAGGTAACCGAAGGATCGGGACATTGCTAAAAGGATGATTAAGTTTTGACATTGCACTCATTAAAATAGCATCTTGTACATCAATTTTGACATTTGACTTTAATAGATTAGAAAAAAAACACTGGTGATTTCTGCCAAATTGGGAATAAACTTATTGTAATAGTTCACCAAGCCAATTAAACTTCTCACTTGCTTTTTAGTGGTTGGCATAGTGAGGTTCAAAATTTTGGTCACAATTTTGTCATCAGTTTTCAATTGGCCTATAGATATAGTATGACCTAAAAAATTTGTTTTACCTAAATTGCCTATCACATTATACATAATCCACAAAGATGTTATTGTATTGTAAGATGACATCACAATTTTACACATTTGCAAAAATGGTAGAAAAATATGTCCTATTCCAATATATGCAAGTAATATCACTATCACATCCCACGGACATTTGTTTGCTGTAGGGTGTAGTTTGTACATATACCATATTGTCCATATACTTTTCCACAAGATCAGTAATCTCATCGTGATAGAACCATTTTTGTGGCGTGTGTTTGAGTTTCTGTATTTTCCTCTGCTTCCGTCTTTTCTGCTGCCACATGGATACATAGTGGTTGTGATTTTTAGTTTTGTGCTTTTTTATATTTCGTTGTCGTATCGATCCGTGTTGTCTTGTACTTGACAAAGATTCTGAGAATCGAAACATAGTTCTGTGTGTCGTATTGTACGCGTTTGTGTGTTTTTTATTTTATTTTATTATATTATCCATTTTATATATTTATTGAGTGTCTCTGATTTCGGATTTTCACCTGTATTTCGGGATACGAGATGGATTTCCTTGTAAGGTATGTGCCACGTATTGATGTTTAGTACGTTTCTTCTCGCAAGAGCTTAATATACCTAATTGTTTCCAGTTCATATTGTTATATCCTGCTGCAGCCGCTGCTTTTTCTGCCTATTCCATATCATTGTAGTCTCAACAAAAGCACCAGACGTCTCCTTCACAATTCTCTCTCCGGCTTGCGCCGTAAAGGTCCATAAACTTCTCACTTGTCGGACGACCGACCCATCTGTGTAAATGACAGCAACACTCGCGTCTAACGAATTCTCGAAAATCAAAGCGTGTATTTCCGCCTCCACAGCAGTCGGAATTTTTGTCTGCATTTTCTTTCTAGTTAGATGCAAACTGAAAAGGACGTACAGAAATCTGTTAGCACTTGTACCCACTCCTCGCCAGGTTCTAAGTCCTCCAGTGAACACATATGCTGAAGAATATCTTCTTCTTGACCTATCCATGACCTTCCTCTTTTTAACCTGCTGCCCTTCACCTTCCTAATTTCACTATGCAGTGGATGTTGTGTGTTCGCGTTGACTCTGAGGTAGGCACGTACTCTGCAAATTTGTAGTCTGTCTTCAGTGGTTGGAAAATCAAGAAGGTAGCACATCGCTCTGCATGCTGTATCTCTTGTACATCGAAGAATAATGCGCATAGCGTCGTTTTGTATTCTTTTCATCCTTTCTATCATGCTTACGGCTGAGAGTCAGGATCGCCATCGCATACTCAAAAACAGACATGACCAGCCCTTCGTATAGAAGTCATGGATGGCACTGCTCACAGTTTGCTGCCGTCATCACCCGCATCGCATCCAAACCCCGCTTGGCCTTTGTTATCACCTGGTCTGTGTGCTCATTATAACAATGCTTAGATCAAAACCTATCCCCAGGTATTTCATTACGTGTTCTTTCCAGTCTCTGAACACAGATTAGCAGTTGGTGTTAGCGTGTTGGCAATATGATAATTCAAAGAGAACCATGTCACTGTTACCTTTGTTGGGTTGACCATAGCCCCAGCTTCAGCACACCAAGTGCTTATGCGTTTGAGTTCGGTTTGCAGTTCCACAGCAACCTGATCTCTATCCTTACCCTGACGATACACTAAAACATCGTCGGCATATGACAATGTCCTCCGCAGTCCATTGATCTGCTCGCTGGTGATTCTCACAGTGTAGACGTTGAACAGCATAGGGTATAATGGTGATCCCTGTGGTAGGCCAGGATATATTGTTGTTGGTTCCGACGTCCAACTGCCACATCTAAAAACTACTTTCCGTTAGAAGAGGGCTGCAGCGATCCAACTAAGGAGGAATGGACTTATCTTGAGTTCAAGAAGCTGAAGCATTAGAAAATGAATGGTACTCTGGTGTACGCGTCCTCCAGATCAATCGCTGCAGCAAAGGTTTCTATGCCTGCGAGGAAACCTTCATAAACATCATGGCAAAAACTGCTGCATTGGTCCAGGTTTCTCTTTTGGGATGGTACCCTCCCAGGATGGGTTAGAAAACACCTTGCTTCTCTAGCTAGCTGGATATTTTTCTGGCAATTAACTATTCCAGTCGTTTGCCTATTGTATTCTGCATGGTTATTACTCGATATCCCTGAATTTCTGTGTGGTCTTTGCCAGGCTTCGGCAGGGAATCAGATAGCTGTGTAACCACTCCTCCTTGATGCTAGCACTCCCTGTACTGTTGTTGTACATGTCTGCTAGTTTCTCTAGCTCTTGTCGGTACACATATTGATGTCGTCATATCTTATGCCATCTGGCCCTGGAGCTCTGTTTTTTTAATCGTCGAAGCACAGCCTTGATTTCTTTCACTGTCACTGTGTCTTCATCCGAAATGTTCTGGGTCTTACACCTTTCTGAGGTGACCTCCTTGGCAAGATTTCGGTCTCTCATGTCTGCCTGGTTGCTCTGCTCTAGATAGCGTTCGAAGAGTGTTTTGCCCTTGTTTTCTTCAGTCCTCTGCCAGATGAGGTTAGCACCCTGGAAGTCAGACATTCTCTTATTCTTGACTACCCACTCATGCTTTTATGTAGGCGCCAGAACAATTTCAGTGACTTGTCTGTGCTTACTTTTTGACATACATCTGCCAAGTTTTCACTTTTAACCACATTAACCAGTTTAAAAAAAAAGCTTACTTTTGTGTGCATCTCTCTTTCTAAGTGCATGCATTTATTAGGATGGGCAATTCTGTTCTTCTTGGCGTTTTGCCATTTCTTTACAGCACTACGCTTATCCACCCAGGCCTTCTCCACCTCAAAAAAATCCACCAGGGTATTTTCCTGCCCTGAAACTTTCTGCGCTTGTCACGCCTTATTATATTCACCACATCTTGCCCTGTACTGTCATACTGGAAAGTTTTGACCTTTGACTTGTGCTGCCTAGTTCTGCCTTTCTCCACCAATATGCTGCAAGTGTGGTGGTCGCTGCCGTGGTACCCTAGGACGCCCCATCTACACACTGTTGTGAGTGCAGGAGAAACCAGCGCCAGATCAATAGCTACTGTAATCATCACCTGGGAGGCTTGCTGTTCTCGTGACGCAACCACTGTTGATACAAATCAGGTCAATGGTTTTAAGTGCAGTCTCGAGCTCCGCCCCCTGTGTGTTGGAGGAAATGTTTCCGCATAATCTGTATTTAGCGTTGAAATCGCGCATAGAAAATGACAATTTTTCGTGACCTAATTTTCACTTATGCACTGCCACTACTGGGAATCGACACTCGCGTTGCGGGCATAAACATTAACCAACATGAATGGTAGACCGGTGTCGGGTGTATGAGATTGATGGCTCAACACTAAAGAGAGAAAGGATACAATGTTCCTTTTTTCAATGTGATCCTGTCTGTTATAATCAATCAAGCTAGCGCTGGCACAAATGCTTGCTTTAATATATATATATATATATATATATATATATATATATATATATATATATATATATATATATATATATATATATATATATATATATATATATAGAGAGAGAGAGAGAGAGAGAGAGAGAGAGAGTTCGGAGAACCTAGGAATTCCTCCCGGGATCAATGTAACGTTTCCTGAAGGCCAACACTATCTTGTTGGGGTTCCTTGCCTCTCTTCTCTCCTAATTGATTAATATCCAGGATGTGTCTTATTGAACTACTGACTCGACAAGAAAATACTAAAAGGAGGAAATGACCTCTTACATAATTTATTAAAACATAAACATGGATTATGGCCATTCAATACATTAACAACAACAATTGCAGTTAGGATTATACATCAATAGGTGTTCATACAAGTACAAGAAATTTCATATCCCTGGATGCCTTAAATATATATTTTACTGACATAATTTCATTTTATTCGGGAAAGGCTATCTTAACTTGCTTATCCGAGTTGTACTTCAGGGTGCCTGGATCCCTGATGTCACTAATTCTTTGAGCTGGTGTTAAGTTCTCTTAATGAGTGATAGTTGCTTCCCTGGGTATAGGATAGTAAGTGTTCCTTACACTCCAGCTAAGTTACCTCTCCTACTGAGCTAGGAAGCTGTTTGCAGGTGAGTTCTGATTATGATACTTTTCTGCATCACTTTGTCCAGATACTTCACTCACACAAGGAAAGTGAGGCCTGGATCTAGATTCAGTCAAGCTGCTACCTTCACCAAGTCCTGCATTCAAAAGTGCTGCATTCAAACTAATGCATTCCAATTAGTCAGGTCTGGATCTAGCGGTACTAAGTCACTATCTGAAAGTTCTGCAATCAACATAAATCTAATCATACATCAATATGATATTAGAAATGCAATGCTCCTAAGTAACCAACAAGTGAAATCAATAATATGAATCTTGTACCTTAGAGAAAATAAACATAGAAAAAAGATAGTCTTGGTGTTCTCAATTAGTTATAACCAACATAATTATTTGCTCTCCATCCAATCTTCCACTGTCAGGTGTTCACGGTTTAACTAGCAGATGTGTAGTTTCATCTTCACCTATGCTTGTCCTTCAGGTCTATAGTTCAAATAATACGTTGATTGATTTGTATTTGACAATTATGATGACCATTCTCTTCTGTGCCTAGTTTTGTTTTCTACATCTTTTCCCATTAAAAGAAAAAGGTTCTCTTACTTTAAGGGATTTAAAAATCATTCCCCATTGCATGATTATTTGCTTATAAACAGTATGAGTACATCATGGTATCCATTGTGGTATAGTATTCAGGTGAACTATTTTCTAATTAAAAGTTTAAGGCGAGTATATTCCCTCCTCTTAACCGTGTCCATACTAAAGTTGTACTTCATTTATCATCATAATCATGCTCATTATAATCATTATCATCATCATCATCATCATTATCTCATCATCATTATACCATTATATCATCATCATCATCATCATCATCATCATCATCATCATCATCATCATCATCATCATCATCATCATCATCATCATCATCATCATCATCATCATCATCATCATCATCATCATCATCATCATCATCATCATCATCATCATCATCATCATCATCATCATCATCATCATCATCATCATCATCATCATCATCATCATCATCATCATCATCATCATCATCATCATCATCATCATCACAAACATCATCATCATTACATCATTATCCTCATCATCATTATCATTACATTCATCAGGACACTAGCCCATATGTTGTAACATGAGTGATCAATAATAAAATGGGGTTTTGTGTAAGATACAAAACCAGATACTTATAGTATGCGTGATGTGTAAAATATGCACAAAACCAGATGATGGTACCATAAGTGACATATTATACAAAGTGTTGTCATGCGTCGAAGTGTACTAAATGATTAATTAGTGTTTGGGTTATGCCGAACAGATTCTCTGCTGATAGACAGGACATTACCACCAAAATTGCCTTCTATCATGAGATTGATTGTTAGCTTATACTCTTCTCAGCATGTTTCTTCATTCGCTCACTCTCAGACATAATATTCATATGTATGGATGATCATTTCACTCAGTCTTCAGACATAATCATATCTGTATGGATGACAATCAAGCATATGTATGCGTTTTACACAGAATACATTCACAGATTCAACAACTATGACATTTCAAATGAAATCTCATCCTTCATCAGAAATTATTAATTTTCCTGGATGATAATTAGTCATTCATACTGATGTGTTTTTAGAAATCGATACATTCACATCTGTTTAACAATAATGAAATCACATTATGAATCCCCAGAGACATGCTCTCAGAAATGACATAGATTTATGTGATCATTAGACATAATTATGAGATTCTCAAAGGATACTTCCTCATGTGTAGCAGTAATGAATTTACACACGGATCCGGATATGCTCTCATAGGTTTAGGTGATATATTCAATCCACATTCAGACATTATGAATCTTAAACATTCTTGCATGCCGGTTGAATAAGTATTATTATGGGGCACAAATATTAATTCCATATGTTTACAACATTAAAGATACATTTGACTCACCACATGGGTGCTTTAATTCAACACACAAAATATGATAAGCTCTAGGAATTTATTTACCTATCCGGTGTTCATGGAATAAAAAACTATTTGTTTGTTCATGTGGTCATGTCAAAATATCTACTTGACTAATGTGCTCATGTAATTAAAAATACTTGACTAATACACATTACACTAATTTGTCTGACCAGTGTTAGCATATGTAAACTAGTTTTCTTAAATCTTAAGTTACTCACCACTCCTAAATCACTACTGATTGAGTTGAACTACTTAAGAAATATAATGTACACTAGGTCTTATGCTTATACATTAAATAAGTTGTTTACTAGAAGAAAAAGAAACTCACTAGGTTGTTCTAATGTACAATTTTTAAAAATGACTAGATAACTGATTATATTATTTAGTTTCACTAAATTAATTTGTTAAGAACTCACCACATGGTTTACCCACATTTGACTTACCAATTATTCTTGGGAAACAGGCTCACAGACTAACTAATCTAATATAAAATATAGCATTATTTACCTGCATTCTCTTGAATGGCTGTAAACACTGACACTGGTTTCAGGCTATCGGACTCAGCGTCGTTCAACTTCGCTGTAGGCTTCTACTTCTGTTGTCTTTTACGAATGGATTATATCATTTTGTTTGTAGATGTTGCCGGCCGTCCGTCAATGCCTTATACCTCGCGTCTTTGCTCTTGTGTAAAACAGGAAGATGTTTTCATCTGCACCATCGTTTATATTCTTGATTCAGTCCGTTTTTCCCCCCATATTCGCTCCGATTCGCGATATGTGCAGCTTTCAATCTGGGCGGTGTCGATTTATTCTTTTCCCCCTAAGTTGAAATCGTACCGGTGGAGGAGACCACGTAGGAGATGAAAATATATATCTCCTACACAAAAAAGGTAAAGGTCACATAAACAAAAAAATCGCCCGTCGCCATCTGGACCGGAAGAAGAAGAAGAAGAAGAAGAATATTTAGCAATAACCAGTTCTGAAGAATTAATTGGATATCTGCAGATGTGGCAAGAGACAGATTTCCATACCCCAAAACTGACTCGGTTAGGAAAATAAATCTGGTGTCATGGGAGAGGGAAACGCCATTGTAGTAAACCGTGTGATTGTTGCATTGTCTAGGTAACTAGAGTTGTTAACGTGTGGAGTGATGTGCAATGGATTTGTAGCTATCATGTGGTTGCATTTATGGTGATTATGGTAATAGTGAATGTGAAATGGTTGTAAGGTTTGTGTGGTGTGGTGTTTGTGAGATCTGCTTTTATTGGGGTATGGTGTATGTCGCGGATATCTACACAGATGGGTCGGTCGTCCGACATGTGAGAAGCTCATGGGCCTTTACGGCTCAGGCCGGAGGGTGAATTGTGAAGGAGAACTTTGGTGCTTTTGTTGAGACCACACGTAGCCTGACTATGGACGTCATGGCAGTAAGTAAAGCAATAACATGGCTCGAGACACAGACATGCTTGCTTGCTTGCTTGTGTTCGTTGGCTTGGGCTCCTCCAACGCGAAGTCCTGTATGTCGGATGAAGGCATCCTGTTGTCCAACATCAGTGTGATGTCATACAGGACCTGAGTTTTGCGTGAGTATCCGTTGTCCCATGTCTGGCTTATTGGTGTGCAGACTGGTGGTTCCTCGCCGTACAGGCAGACACTCTCCGACTTCGGAGGAATCGGCGATCCTACTGACTTTAGCCAGGACCCCGAAGGGACCTGTTGCCCAGGACGCTCGACGAGGACGCGTCAATAAGACACAGACATTCAATAGGGCATGTTTTCTTAGTGACTCAATGAGCATGCTCAAGAGGATAGAAATGGGGTGGATCCGAAGAGAGTGGTTGATGTCTCTTGAGCGGTCTCGGCTGAAAAAGATAAGTTTCATCTTCGTGCCAGGGCATGCGGGAGTACAAGGAAATGAGGGGGCTGACAAGCTCGCAGGTAAGGCTAAGGTGGAGGGTGGACACGCCATGGACTAGGCTGCTATTCTGAATGCTCTACGAGAAATAAGACTTGTGCGAGAACCAAGTGATGACTGCGAATCTACAACCATGGTCAGACTGCGAGAACAGCCAATCAAAAGAGGGGTGGCCAAACAAGAACACTACGCAGGAAGCCAAAGAAGATAATAAACCAACACAGAACTGGCGTCGTTGTGGGATTTGCTGAGGAGGGGATCCGAGCACTTATGGACTGAATGGATCTATGTGCAATGAGGATGATCTTTCGACTAACTAACTAACTAACTAACTAACTAACTAACTAACTAACTAACTAACTAACTAACTAACTAACTAACTAACTAACTAACTAACTAATTAACTAACACACCCACCCACCCACTCACCCACACACCCACTGACTGACTGACTGACTGACTGACTGACTGACTCACTCACTGACTGACTCACAGACTGACTGACTGACTGACTCACACACTCGCTCGCTCACTCACTCACTCACTCACTCACTCACTCACTCACTAACCAACTAACTAACTAACTAACTAACTAACTAACTAAGTAACTAACTAACTAACTAACTACATAACTAAATAACTAACTAACTAACTAACTAACTAACTAACTAACTAACTAACTAACTAACTAACTAACATTATGTCGCGTATTTTGTTTCTGAAGTGTGGTGTTTGTGGGGTAGGGTTTTTGTGGGGTGTGGTGTTTATGGGGTGTGGTAACTGTGGAGTGTTATATTTGTGATGTGGGGGTTTTATGGGTTGTGGTATTTGTGGGGTGGAGTATTTGGGGGTTAGGGTGTTTGTGGGATGTGGTGTTTGTGGAGTGTGGTGGTTTTGTTGTGATGTGTTTGTAGGGTGGTACTATCTCATCATACTATAGACTCTTCTTCTTCTTCGTCTTCTGCTGCTGCTGCTTCTCCAAGCCACGATGTCAAACTGTCTAGCATCGTCTCTCTTGCTATAGCCATGCCTCTTTCCTCATCTAACTTTCCTGTTGTGACGACATACTTCAGACTTCTCCTTCTCATGGTATGCCCAAAGAATGGGGACTGTCTTCTGATGCGAGTAACCAGTTCTCTTTGTGAGTTAACTTCTTTCAAGATATCTTCACAGTTCTTTCTATCCGTCCACGGTATTCTCATTAATCTTCTTTAAAACCACTCTGCAGCTTCCACATAATTCCTCACGTGTTTGCTGATTGTCCATTATTCACATACTTACATCAGGTTTGGCTCGATATATCTTTTCAGAACGCCTTTCCCCACCTCCATTAACACAGATAAATTGAACAGAATATTCTTCTTGTGAAATGCTGCCTTTGCCTGAGCAATTCTACATTTAATTTCCTTAACAGATCTTCCAAGTGCCTTTATTACATACATACAAATCACATACATACTTAAATGAACTAAAATATATTTGTAATTACCATTACTTCTGTTTGTTTTTCTGTTATTCAGACTAAATCCCACTGTTTTCACTTTATTTTGCCATTATGTCTATAGTTAACCGTGTGGTATATTTTAACCACACGGTAGAGATCGATAAGTCAGGCAAACGTCGGTTAAGTCCATCCTCCATGCCATGGTGGTAGTCGTCTTGCGAGAACCGCATTCCGCAGCAGAGACCAAGAGAGGGGTCGAGGGACCAAGAGGAGGCGCCGGCTTCCCTGAGTGTGGCTCCATGAACGGGGCACTAAGAAGGAACGTTGCAACGAAGACGAACGGAAGCGATATAGGCAATGACCAGGGAAGGAAGTTGGCTTCCCACGGACGCAGATGCTAGGATGTTTGTGAGGGTACGAAGCACAGGGTGCACAAGATTCTCCTCCCCGAAGGATGGGTGGCTTGAGAAAAGACAGTTTTCACAGGTATAACACGTGGAAAATCGCCCGGAGTCATCCTCCCTCAGAGAGTGCCGGAAGGTAAAAGGGCCGAAACATTCGGAGAAGGGGGACACTTCTGATGACGAGAAGCCCCTGCCGTGCTTCCTCCACGGCGGAGTGTTTATCACTAATGTATATTTGTTCTCGTGTTCTGTCTATTGTCTTGTACTCCTTCTTCTTTTCTTCATTCATTTACCTCAGTGAAGTCTTGCAGATGATGTAAAGATCTTTTATGAGTTCTTTTTAATGCTCTTATAAATTTGTATTCATTTCTCTAAGGTTGTTTATGATACCATCACTCAATCTTTTACGCCGTCTTCCTCTTGCTCTGTATCCATTATATTTCTTTAATGTAGCTTTTAGTGGCAGAAGTTACCAATGCATTCTTGTGAAGTAGCCAAACCATTTAATCTGTTGTTCTTTATTGAAGTTCATGACTGATCGGCTTCTAATTTCCACATTCCTAATTCTATCTCTCACAGACATCTCTTCTAAGGCATCTCATCATTATTGTTGTGGTTTACCCTCCCATTAGTTGCAGTAGGCGTTTTTGTTTGACATTGGTTTGTGTTATCCTATATTCAATTATCTCGGAACTGTCATAGCATCTGATGGGAGATGCCTTGAAGAGATTAGAAGAAGAACCGTTATGGCGAAGGTAGCCTTTTGCAAGGTGGAAAACATACTGACCAATAAACAGATGTCATTTGCAGCAAGAAAAAGAATGGCCACGTGTTACATAGAACATATGCTTTTGTATGGATGTGAAGAGTTGACAATGAGCAGTCTGAAACACAAATGATGGCTGTGGAAATATAGTTTCTGAAGAAAATGCACAGAATACCATGGACAGACAGAAAACCTAATGAGCAAGTCCTACAAGAAACAAATGAAAATCGTAAAATTATTGGAGAAATTATTTGTAAAAGTCAACATTTTTGGTCACGTTATGAAAAGAAATGAATTGGAGAACTTGGCGACAACTGGCAAAATCGAGGGGACGAGAACAAAGGAGAAGGCAGAGAAGTAAATATCTGGATGGCTTGGCCACGTGGCATGATCGAGACAAAAACACGACTCTGGTAACGAGTAAGATGGCGAAACATGACCGCCCACGCTTACCGGCAAGGCACATGACGATGATGATATTCAAAGCGCAGACTGAACATTTTGCTATTTCCGAGCGTGTGGCGAGAGAATCAGTGTAATCGTGTCTTCAAGTAGCTGTCACCCCAGCAGACAGAGACAGGGAGCATACCGCAGACAAGTCTAAACGTTGACAAGACTCCAACTTTAAACATAGGGTGCATCCGGCTTCAAGACAGACAACTCATTACGACCGATTTGTTCTCAGACTGGGTAAATTGTCAGCCCCTGGGGTTTTATTTTACTTTGTAAATTATAATTTTGAGGACATGGGTTGTGGGGTATGTGTTATGTGTGTATGTGTGTATGAGGGGGGACGGGAAGGGAGGGAAAATGTAAAATGTAAAATTCAAATTTCCGGATCTGACGTAAAACAGTAAATGTAAATGATTAAATAAACTATACGAAGTATGGAACACGTTTTTTTTATACCAAGGTTGTGATTTTTGTTTGTTTTTGCCTTCGCTCGCTATGAACTCCAGCGTAGTCCATACACGTGCAACTACGTCCAGTGACACTGGACTGACATTAGCGTGTGGATTAACTTTCTTTATTACCAGTGTCCTTCGCTATTTAGGTGTCATGTCTTAGTCAGATATGACTGAGCTACCGTATAACAGTAGACGGTACAACCTGCTTTCTGTTAACGCCGAACGTTGGGCGGCGCTTACCAAACCCGACACCCCACATTGTGCCAACGGCTTTGGGCGGAAGAGCACAATTGGGAGGGTACAAGCCTTACCCTGGTGCGAGGAAATGCAACCTAAAGACAAAATGTCATGGCAGGGCAGACCAGGCCCTAAGCCTTTGTTGGCGGCTGGTCTAGGATCGAAGCTTTGACAGGCGGACAGTTAGAGCATTGCTTTGCTGATCCGGCAGCTTCTGCAGCTTGTCTTGTTCCAGATGTAGGGGTGTTACCTTTCCTCTGGAGTGAACTAGGCAGGCCGAGAGAGGGATCATGCTGCATGGGCAACACATGATCTCTATATTTTAGCCCAGGCTTTGTGCTATGGAGAGGCAATAACTCCATCCCTGGTCTTAACTGGTCTCGGAATCAAAGCGAGAGGCAACTGTTACGGGTTATAAGTCCCTGTCAATTGGCGTAGACATGGGGCGCCACGCGTTGCCTCTGACGGTGGGAGACACCTACAGGTGTCACTGATCAGCTACCGCCCGCCTCAAGCTGGGCAGCCCCCGGCCAATTGGGTGCTGATCCGCCACAGCCTGCCTGCTTCAATGGGTGCTTGGGGCTAGGACACAATCTGAATCGCAGGCTGTAAAACCAATGCACCAGTTACAAATAAAAAGAAAAATAGAAACCTCAAGCTACGGCTTGCAACCTGGAACGTGAGAATCATGTGTCCAGGATTTTCCACTGACTTGACCAATATTGACGATGTGAGAAAAACGGCTGTGATTGATGCCGAACTCAATCGTCTTAACATTGATATTGCTGGCCTGCAGGAGACTCGCCTCGCTGAGGAAGGGTCACTCAGGGAAAACAATTACACCTTTTTTTGGAAGGGTAGAGGGCAGGCAGAAAAAAGGCAACACGGTGTGGGCTTTGCAGTGAAGAATTCGCTACTGGGAATGATTGAAATTCCAGCAGGAGGAAATGACAGACTATTATCCCTGCGCGTGGCAACCTCTTGTGGTTTTGCCAGCATTATTACTGCATGTGCACCGACACTCGATTCCTCTGATGATGTGAAGGATTCGTTCTATGAGGAGTAAGACTCCGTGATCAAGGCAGTTCCAAAATCTGACTACATTTATATGCTCGGTGATTTCAATGCTCGTGTGGGCAAGGACTCGAGTTCATGGCCAGTGTGCCTTGGAAAATACAACATCGGTCGCATGAATGAAAATGGGCAAAGGCTGCTGGAGCATTGCACCAGAAATGACCTATGTATTACAAACTCCTTTTTTAAAACAAAAGAGATGCATAAGGTCACATGGAAACATCCAAGATCCGGCCATTGGCACCAGCTGGACTTCATCATCACACGGAGACAACATCTGAACCATATATCATTGACTCGAAGTTACCACAGTGCTGACTGTGATACGGATCATTCTTTGGTTGTTGCAAGGGTTAGACTGAGACCAAAGAGAATCTACACAGCTAAACACAAATCTAGCCCCAGGATTAATATTATTAACACTCACGATCCTGAAAAGTGCTTTCAGTTTCAACAGCAACTTGAAGACGCTTTCACTGATACACCAGAAAATTGTACAGTAAATGAAAAGTGGG
The DNA here is from genome assembly GCA_014155875.1 of Cepaea nemoralis. Taxonomy (NCBI): domain Eukaryota; kingdom Metazoa; phylum Mollusca; class Gastropoda; order Stylommatophora; family Helicidae; genus Cepaea; species Cepaea nemoralis. The sequence continues at coordinate 95,302 of JACEFZ010028157.1, read as the reverse complement.
GTCAACTTAAGGAAACTCTTTATAAAACTGCCGTAGGGGTTTACGGCACTGTGGATCATAAGAGGCAGGACTGGTTTGCGGCAAACAGCGAGACTCTGCAGCCCTTGATTGGTAAGAAGAAGATAGTTCTCTTAAGAAACAAGGAAAGACCAACGCGTAACACTCTGAGTGAGCTAAAGCAAGCTAGGAAGGATGTGCAAAAGGCTGCCAGGCCGTGTGCAAATGATTATTGGATCAAGTTATGTGAGTCCATAAAATCGCAAGTGATAAGGGAAACATAAGAAGCATGTATGAAGGAATAAAGAAAGCCTGTGGTCCAGTGATCAAAAGAAGTGCACCATTGAAAACCTTGACTGGAGAAATCATAACTGATAAGAAACAGCAGATGGACAGATGGGTAGAGCACTATTTGGAGCTTTACTCAAGTGAGACCAAACTAGCGGATGATGCCCTCAACGCCATAGAGGCTCTACCAACTCTTGACCACCTGGACACACTTCCCACCATAACAGAAGTTAAGTGTGCTATAAATGAACTTGCATCTGGCAAGGCTCCAGGTAAGGATGGGATTCCAATAGAGGTTATCAGGAGTGGGCAAGACAGACACACTCACTCTACAGATCCACCAGCTAATAGAGCTATGCTGGCGAGAAGGACAAGTCCCACAGGATTCCAAAGATTCAAGCATCATAACACTGTACAAGAACAAGGGCGATCGGAGCGACTGCAACAACTATAGGGGTATCTCACTTTTGTGTATTGTTGGAAAAGTATTTGCCAGAATTGTTCTGCGCAGACTTCAAGTCCTAGGAGATCAAGTCTACCCCGAATCACAGTGTGGCTTTCGACAGAACCGGTCTACCATTGATATGATATTCTCATTGCGACAAATGCAAGAAAAATGCAGTGAACAGAATCAACCACTGTTTATTGCCTTCATCGACCTCACAAAGGCATTTGATTTGGTTGCTGATCCGGTAGCGGTTCAGCTTGAAACTGAGTCATAGCATTGAGCTGTCGATAGTTGATGCACAATCTATGTTCTCCACTTGGTTTTCTCAGTAACACCACACTTGCACTGTAAGGGGACTCAGATGGTGAAATGATTCCAGCCGAGAGCATTTGCTGTATTTGTTCCTTCAAAATGGGTTCCTTGGCATAAGGAACGGGATATGTTTTGGCAGGCACGGGAGTAGGGTCTATTAACTTCATGTCAAACTCTACTAAATTTGTAAGCCCTGGCTTGTCCGTAAGTACATCTGTATGTGTAGCCAAAAGATCCTGGATCTGCGTTTGATGTTCTGGTTTTAATGTAGGACTAATATCCACATCCTGAAAAGCTTCTTTTGCTTGCAGAGGGTATTCTATTTCCATAGTGTTCCCATAGTCCACTTCTGTAGCCACTGCCAATGCCATCAGATGCGCTGTTTCGGTGGTAGAGGGTCTTTCATTATATTTCCTTATGAGGTTTATGTGATAAACATTCAACTTTCCTCTGATGGAAATTTTGTAATTAGTACGAGAAATCTTCTCTGTCACTACATATGGTCCTTTCCTTCCGATTTGCAGCTTGTTCTGACTTGTAGGAAGTAGTAATAGGACTTTCTCTCCCACCTCCAATTCTCTATTCTTTGCCTTTCTGTTGAAGTAGCGTGCCATTTTACGCTTAGCTTGTCGTAGGTTGACAGAAGCCTATCGCCATCCATGTTGTAGGCGATTTTTCAACTCAGCAACATAAGAAAAGGCCGTCACCACTGTCTTGATCCTCAGTCAATGTTCTAAGTAAAGCTTCCAGGGGTCCCTTAATTTGACGTCCAAACAACAAAGTTGCTGGAGCAATCCCAGTTGAGTGATGAGGTACTTCCCTATATGCAAATAAAGCTGCAGGTATGTACAAATCCCAATCCTCTGGTTTCTCCTGAGCAGGTTTCCTCAGGATACTAAGATGGGTGCCATTCCAGCGTTCCACAGTTCCATTCCCGGCCACGTGATATGGACTTATGCAGATCTGACTGTATTGAAAAAGCCTAAAAACTTCTTCCATCAGCTTACTTTTGAACTGTGATCCATTATCAGTTAGGATCCTAATAGGAAATTCTAGTCTGGTAAAAATTCCAAGCAAGGCTTCCGCTACATGCTTCGAATCGCTTAAAGAAATTGGCACAGCTTCCGCCCACATGGAGCATGTGTCAACAAGCGTAAGAATAAATCGGTTCTTTCTCTTTGCCGGTTGAGAGGTCCGAACTATATCGACCGCCACTTTTTCGAATGGGGTACCGGATACATGCATTTCCCCGAGTGTAACTGCGGCTGTCCAGTGTTTAGGAGCAACCTTCTGGCATTGCGGAAATGATTTTACAAAACGTACTATGTCGGTTTGCATTCCAGGCCAGTAATAATGAGCTGAGATACGTTGTATGGACGCGTTAATTCCCATGTGCCCAGAAAAAGGTTGACTATGTCCCATATCCAAAATTTGAGCTCTGCAAGCAGAAGGAACAGCTAACTGGGCATGTTCCTGTCTCCTGTTTCTGCCCTTCGGTGAAAGAATCCATTCTTCATATACATCTCACCTTTGAGTGGGGGATGAGTGAGCTCTAGGCAGTTTGTTGAAATAAGGCGCCAAAGTGCTATCCGCTGCCTGGACCTTTTTCAAATCCTCTGGGTTAGGATTATTTGGTATCGACTCTTCTGGAGCTGTTCTAGCTTGAAGTCTCGTCGTCATGGCTGAGATCATTCTAGGCTTTACTGGATCTCCTAAAAATAGATATCGACAACCAAGAATGACAGGGTATATGGGTTCTGAAAAGACTACCGCCTTGATTTCCCCCTTCACATATCGTGAGTTGATGCTCACTTTTGCTACTGGAAACGATATTGGAGCTATGTTTTTCAAGGGTCCCTGTAGTTCGACTGTTTCCTCTGTTACCTGATCAGGGCTAACCAAAGAGGAAGACACAATCGCGTCAAATTGCAGTCCCATATCGTAGAGACACATGACTGAAACTCCATTGAGTTCAACGGATTCAACAACCGGAATTCTGGAATAAGTGTCTTCGTGGTTTTCCAAAGAAGTTCCACCAGTGCTCACCTTCTTATGTTCCGGTTCTGTCAACAAGCTGCAGTTTTAGGAGTAGTTTCCCGCTTACACGCTTTCATATGGTGTCCGGTAGTCCTACATTTTAGGCAATATGCTTTTTCCCTCCTTCTGAGCCTATTGAACTAAAGGTTGGGCGGTGTTTTTCGCCTTTTTTTTTCTGGTTGGAGTGATTCTCATTTGTCTCCTTCTGCTTTTGAGATTTTTCAGGATGAGAAGAACTGGTCGTCCGACGAGTTGCTCCTACCTCCTTCTGAGATTTCTCAAATCTCTCTGCTAGGATGATAATCTCTTCTAGTCTTTCTGCCCCATTTTGTGTTAGAAAAGCCTTCATTTCTGTTGACATTTTCTCTTTAAGTTGGTCAATAATAATCATCTCACTCAGGCCTATGTAGTTCTCATCAAACTTTCCTAGAGAACACCACTTATGTACATAAGTTTTCATTCTCTCCACTAACTGTGCAAAGCTCTCCCCAGGTTTTTTCTTTGCAGACTTGAACTTATTCTTATAGGTGTCACCGTCAACTTCAAAACGTGCCAGCAATGCTGTTTTGAGGGCATTATAGTTGCGCTGTTCCTCCTGCGTCAGTCTGGAGAATACTTCTTACGCGTTGCGCCTCAAACCTTGGGACAATTTCACTGCCCATCTAGTCTCCTCCAACCCACAGGTGTAACACATCTGTTCAAATCTATCGAGATATGCTTCCAACTGATCTGTGTGTTCATTGAAGGGTTCAAGCGGGAATGACTTTACTCCATTCTGTTGGTGAGTCACATCCAAATGAACATCTGTCGCTGGACTAGCTTGGGATGTAGACATGGCAGTTACAAACTCCCGTCTCCATTCGCAGAATTTTCCTGCTCATGTTCCATCCTTTTTAATTCCAGGACATGTTGATATTCTCTTTCTCTACTCTCCCTCTCAGCCTGAAGTTTTCTCTCTTCTAAAAGAAGAGCATGTTGACGTTCTTTGTCTCTATTCTCTATTTCAGCCTGAAGTTGTTTCTCTTGTGCTACAATTTCTGCCTGTAATCTCCCATGTTTCTCTATCTCATCTGAAACATATTTTGCCAACTCATTACCTGCCAGATCGCACAATTTTCCTGTCTCCATATGTTGGTTACACAACTTGGCTACTTCAGCCATTCTTACCTACTCTTCTATATCTAGAAAAAAATCTGGGTGCTCTAGGGCCTCGGTCAAGCTCAGCCTCAGTGATCCCTATTAGAAGATATAAAAATAGCATGCAAAAATGGGTTAGCAACACAATGTCACTAATTAATTTAACCAGTGCGCACCATAATGTCAGGTAATAATGGGTACTTATTCACTAAGAAGTTACACTCCTTGACTCTTTAGCCCTACTGGACCTAATAAGAGTAAATACCACACCCCCTTCCTATATCAAGATCAACCACCTGTAATGAGATTTCCCTGTGTTCGAATCTTCCTGACTGAAGTCTTACTTGTGTTTGAGCTGCTAGGGGTTTAAATGTCCCTCTATAAGGATCCACACTAGTGAGGAGATTATAATTAATTCATTCCAGGACGAGCAAGCCCCACTTGTGAGGTTTATTTATTAGGGGTTACATCTGTTAGAATGTAACACCCACTTAAGAGGAATTTAATTATCTGAGGAATATTATCAGGGTAAACCCAAAGGGGATGGGTTCCTATCCTCTATCAAGATCACCTTCCAGAAGCTAAATTTTATGGCTCGTGCCCCCACGTGAAGATACTAAGGAGTCTTCGTATCTACACGAATTAATGTAAAATATATAAATATGTAAGTTTAGCGTTCTTAGGAAAGTGTGGAGACCACGGACTGTTGCCACTATCACAAAATTGGATGCCCTTTTCTATCACTGGGGAAAAGGTGCTAGTGTGCAGGTGTCCGCCCTCATGTGGTCTAAATTAGTATTATCATTTATGATTTATTAACAACACAAGTATGTGATGGACCAGACCAACAATATCATGATAGAACATTCACAGTATACACAGGACATATAGTGACATCACATAATATTTATGTTTACACACATTCTGTAAGAATCAATCAACAAATGGTCTGGTAACATAAGTGTAATAAATCAAAAAAATTATGATAACAAAATATAATTCTTCACATTGATTACATCTCTGAAGAAAAAAACATTGTCAGGTTCACATGGACTATCAGCTGAGGTAAATGCATAATTGTGGAAACACAAATAGTTGAATCATCCAACATACATTAAAGTATAGTAATGTATAACAAAGTACTACCAAAAGTAATAAAAAGGATATTTTTATCTCCGATGCAGTTGATATCTGCCGGTAGGTACTTCGGTGGGTTTAAGATTCAAATGGATGCAAGTCTCTTCCTGGGAACCAGTTTTCTCTCAGAGGGTCATCTTCAATGTGAATGAGGGATGGTAAGGGTCTTCAGTTAGGATCATCAGGAATTCTCACTGGGTTCATGGGTTACATGGGTGAGATCTTTGAAGGATGGGGGTGGTGGATGATGCAAGGAAATGGGCTGTACTAATATTTGGGCTGGCAAAAGATGGACATGACATACAAGTTTATCGCCCTCAGCAACCAAGTCCGCATCTTCACAACAGTAGGCTTTCTGTTATACCGCCCATCTGACGGTCCAACAAAAATACAACTTCATAAGCATTTTGCTACAATATATCAGTAAATCATAAAACATGTCAAGAAACAATCAAGAAAAAAAAAAAGAAGAGAATAAGACAATAAAAGGGGGAAGAATGTGACCACTCAATAGTGAGATCACCTCCCTCTTATCTGTATAGATGGCATTCAATCCATCATATCATGCTGTAAGGTCCTGATGAAATAAACTCTTGGTGCAACCAGGACAATGAAATAAGATAATCACACTTTAAGACCAGGGAGTCTGATTGTGATCAGGTTATCTGGTTGTATTAAATTAAGTTGATTCAAAGTCATCCAGGATGTAACAGACATGTTGGTAAGAAGGTAGGTTGTGGTAGAGGCATGATGTGATTAAGAAAAAGGTATATTGTGATGAAAGTGGGTTGAGCTAGATGCATACTATGGTAGATGCATGGGAAAGGTGCATGTAGTGACACTTCCTAGTAAGCCAGAGATAGGTTGGGACTGTTGCTTGATAAGACAGGGTGTGTTTAGATGGATGTAAGTTGAGTTAATTTTCAACCTTATAAAATCATCATCATCACTGTCATCATCAGGTGCCTGTAAATAAGCTCCTACTCTTTTCTCTGGGTTCAGCTTAGATCTCAAATACCCATCATCATCATCATCATCATCATCATCATCATCATCATCATCATCATCATCATCATCATCATCATCATCATCATCATCATCATCATCATCATCATCATCATCATCATCACCATCATCACCATCATCACCATCATCACCATCACCATCACCACCATCATCACCATCATCATCATCATCATCATCATCATCATCATCATCATCATCATCATCATCATCATCACAGATAAGAATATATTTATCTCCTGAGTTTATGTGGGTGCCTTTATACGCGTTATGTATTTAGCATAAGCACTGATTTAAACAAACAGGTCTGGTCATTCCCCGCGGTCTCTTCTAAGCAAAGGGCTGGAGGACGACATTGTTAAACTACCCAAAATTGCCGGTTATCTCATGCACATAGTCAGAAATGGGCTGTTTTCCAATCATATTTCAGAACATAGATGGCATGCACTTGACCGTAAGAACCACCTAATCATCATGTGACTACTTAAGGTTGTTGGTGTGTGCAACGTCCGGCTAACATTTGGGTATATGGTGCAACTCTTATTAATGAGCGTTTATTCTCAGAACAAAACATGACAATTTCACAAAACATATTCAGGGGAAAAATGTGAATAAAAGAATCACAAGATATATACCCCCCTACAGGTGTGAGTCAGTGTACATGGTTTTAAAGAGATAGACTCTTAATCTACATTTCCTCTGTGAAAGCATCAATGTCCAGCAAGTACATTTGAAAAGTACATTATTCATATATTGAGAAAAAGTAGATATATACAAGATTGTAACACAATATAAGGGAATATTCTTCATTGGCATATTGTCACAAAATATACATAAATCTTCTTTTAGTCGCATATGTAAGCGACTATAAAGAGATATACTTTAGTAGCACGTGTTAACAAAATATAAGAGATATTCTTTTGCTAGCACATGGCAACCGAATGGAAAAAAAAAACATACTCTTTAGCCGCATATGTAAAAGAATATAAAGAAATATCCCTTTAGCCGCATCTCGTAAAAGAATGTGAGAAAGTATTCCTTAATAGTATATTGCAACAGGATGTAAGGAAATATTCTATAGTGGTAAATGACAATAGAATTTCTAGCTGAAGTATCTAACCAGGCTAATGCAGTAAACAGAAACACAAAATTAGACTATGATCATTTGTAAACATTTTAAACAGTACATCGACATTATAATACATATAAACTTTTGTATTACCTTAACTTCAAGAATTCACCACACAATGAAAGCTGAGCCTGCCCACGGACTAGAACATCTGCTTCGCTTCAACACACCAGGTGGTGAACAACTTAGAATGTTAAGATTGAACTAACCATCCTTTTCCCCCCAATTGTCCGCAGAGGGGTTCTGGCTGGCTGTTTCCGGCTTTAGGCAATTGCTCTCATTGCTTTGTACCGCCTGCTGAGTGGCGCGGGTGTATGGCGTACGGTTTTGGTCAGCAATCTCAAGTCGCAGGCCGTGAGGTGGCTGGGAATATCTCACAACCAGCTAATAGAGCTATGCTGGCGAGAAGGATAAGTCCCACAGGATTTCAAAGATTCAAGCATCATAACACTGTACAAGAACAAGGGCGATCGGAGCGACTGCAACAACTATTGGGGTATCTCACTTCTGTGTATTGTTGGAAAAGTATTTGCCAGAATTGTTCTGTGCAGACTTCAAGTCCTAGGAGATCAAGTCTACCCCGAATCACAGTACCGGTCTACCATTGATATGATATTCTCATTGCGACAAATGCAAGAAAAATGCCGTGAACAGAATCAACCATTGTTTATTGCCTTCATCGACCTCACAAAGTCATTTGATTTGGTCAGTCGTGAGGGTTGTTCAAGGCACTAAAGAAGATTGGCTGCCCATCAACTCTTCTGTCCATTGTGAAATCGTTCCACACAGGCATGAAGGGTATAATCAAGTTTGATGATGCAACTTCTGAAGAGTTTGTAATCAAGAGTGGAGTTAAGCAAGGTTGTGTACTAGCTCCCACCCTCTTTGGAATATATTTTTCACTTCTACTGAAATATGCCTTTCGTGATCAGGATGGTGGTATATACATTCACTCACGCTCAGATGGCGGCCTCTACAATGCTCAGAGATTGAAGGCCAAGACCAAAATTAGGAGAGTACTGATCAGAGAGTTGCTTTTTGCAGATGATGCTGCAGTTACGACCCACTCTGAGGAAGAATTGCAATGTCTACTATCTGCATTCTCCAATGCTTGTTCTGATTTTGGTTTAACAATTAGCAAAAAGAAGACACAGATTATGTCACAAGGTGCACAAGGGATACCATCAATCTTTATTGACGACGCCGAACTAGAGATAGTAGACCATTTTACATATCTAGGATCAGTGGTAAGTAGCAAGTTATCCCTAGACCAGGAAATCAACATCCGGATTGGTAAGGCAGCAACAACAATGAAGAGGTTAAGAAAAAGAGTCTGGGAGAACAGGAAGCTTACTACCAAAACAAAAGTCCTTGTCTATCAAGCCTGTGACCTTAGTACTCTTCTTTATGGCAGTGAAACCTGGACAACTTACTCACACCAAGAGAAACGTTTAAACAGCTTTCATATGCGGTGTCTGCGAAGAATTCTTGGTATTAAGTGGCAAGACAAAATCACAAATACTGAAGTATTGGAAATATCAGGTTGTGTGACGGTTTATTCCATGCTCAGTCTTCGTAGACTTAGATGGATAGGACATCTTAGGAGGATGGATGGTGGTAGAATACCAAAGGACATCTTTTTTGGTGAATTACAGATGGGTAAGAGATCTCAGGGTCGGCCTCTACTACGATACAAAGATGTGTGTAAGCGGGACATGATTGATACAGGCATTGATAATGCACATTGGGAGCAAGTCGCCGCTGAACGTGTTGCATGGAGGGCAAACATCAGAAATGGAATAAAGACAAAGAAGAAAATGATTGCAGATAAGTCCCACACCGAGCATGTGAGACGTAAGATGGTGCATGATGGTGGAAGTGACCACATGCACCCACTGTGAACGGACATTTATCAGTCACATTCGCTACCGCCATAGGTAAAAGTTATTATGCCTTTTTAAAGCACAAACTATCGTCTGTCAAGACGGCAAGGTGCCAATGACATGACCTTCGCTATTTGGCGAGCCCACTCCGACTTCGAAGGCACTTGTAATTTACGTCCCGAATTCAAGAACGAGAAGTCAACATTTTAGTCCAACTGACCGGTGTAGGGGTTGAACCCGCTACCTCGCCATCAGCACACCGGATGTTTAAGAACGAGCGCTCTTACCCAGTCCATATGAGCAAGAACAGTGTAACTTATGTCTGTCCTTAGAAGTCAGTAACTACATGTTTACTGGATGGTATATACTGTTCATATTACTGTATACAAGTGAATCAATGGCATTGAATATGAAAGCAGCACAAGTAAACGAAAGCACGAATAAACAACCGAACTAACTAACGGACACCCGAACAAATGAAGTACGGAACAAAAGAACGAGCGAACGAACGAACTAATGAAAGAACGAAAGGATGAACGAACGAGGGGAAAAACAAACGAATTGTTGTAGATTTGTCGCATTATCCGCAGCCAAAACTGTGTCATCTGAATAGCGCATATTTTCATATTGTAACCTCCGATTAGTATTCCTGGCTTCACTTTGATATCTCTCATTATTACTTCGCTATAGAGGGAGAAGAGATCCGGTGACAAGACACACCCCTGTCGTACTCCTCGCTTTATTTGTTCATAGTTGCTCTCGTTATTTCCCATTTTAATTGCTACTTCTTTCCAGTAAATAGTCTTTACTATTCTGGGATCTCTGCCATGAGTATTAATATGTTCCAACATTTTTATCAGTTCATCATGTTTTACTTTACCAAATGCCTTGCTATAATCTATGAAGCACAAATATATTGCATTGTTTGTACCTTTTCCTTCCTCAATTCCACACTGTTCTTCACCAATTTCCATGTTTATTTTCTTTCTTGTTCTAGTCATTATAATTTGGAGTAGAAGCTTGGTGAGATGGTTTATTAGGTCAATTGTACGATAATCTTCGCATTCAATTGCTCATGGTCATATTTTCATAAAATATCTGTAATATTTATAAAATTATCTAAAAAATCAATCGTATAAGAGTTTTCTTTAAACAAAAATTTAGACCCAAGGCGCCATTATTCGTGTCTCTGCAGAAATTGTAAACAGAGATAATTGTTTTTTGTTTTATTTCTCGTAATAATTATAAACGAAGGCTTATTAACAAAGTCAGATAAAAATTCAATTGCCTCTAATCCATGACTCAACATCGATTATAAACGGAGATACTAATTATTTTGCGTATTAATTATGAAAAAAGCAGTTTTTCTGCAATTGGTCACTTGGATATTTATAGCATCATTTGTGCGCGATACAAAATTTTTAACTTAAAAGTTAACCTGCTAGATTTGATCAATTAGCAAAACAATGTATTCTCTTAGTGAATTTAAACACATACGCCACTAACAATATACAGTCGGCCTTTATGAAACATTTTAGCAACGCAGAGGTAATAAAGAAAACGGAGGTAGTATACTGCATTTAAGGATTACTCAAATTTAGCGACGAGGGCAGACTGACTGCAAAATCATACTAATAATCTGAGTTCAATATGCAGCAAATACAATATGAGTATAAATATAGCCAAAACCGTAGTAATGCAAGTTAGCAAATTGCCTGGCCCACTAAGTCTACAGATAAATAGCACAACTCTGAAACAAGTTAAAGAATTCAAATATCTTGGAAGTATGATCACAGAAATGGCAGATTGGACAGAGAAATCAAAATCAGATGTCAAAAAGCTAGTGCACTTACATATCAACTATCACCCTTACTGAAACATCCAAATATACCCATGTCCGCAAAACGATAGATAATAAACAGCATATTCACAGCAACGCTATGCTACCAATCTAAAACTTGGAATTTATCCTAATCACACTTTCGCAAAATCAACACCTGTGAGATGAGATGCCTGAGGAGAGCTGCCAACTTAACAATCCGAGACCGAGTAAGAAATGCTGTTATCAGACAGACAGTGGGATCAACACCTTGTGCCACATTTATTGAAAGACAGAAGATCAAGTGGCTTGGCTATGTCGTTAGAATGCAACAATATCAACTACCATCACTGGCCCTACATCAAAAATCCTCTGCAACGAGACCAAGAGGACGTCAAAGAAGAAAACGGATTGACGACATCAAAGACATTGAGCAATCACACGGAATGACACTATACAGTGCCGCCCATCGGGCGCTGGAGGGCAAATTATTCCTCCCCACGGCGGGTAATGGCAGAAGTAGAAGGTGGCGATGATGATGATTCAAATATATCGATACATTTTTATCCATTAGGCGACTCCAGCCGTTGCTATGCATACAGACGGACTTCCTGTTAAATCTGTGACTACCATGGGGAAACATACTCCATTTTCGAACAATGTAAGTGATTATGTATTTAGTATTTCAGCCACAGTATTATTCATTTGCCGGGCTTCCTGGCGAAGGGGTTATTGACTTTCTCCGTAATCCCGTATATCCACGTAGGGTAACGCAGCTGCGCGAGATCTGGTAGAGGATCGCGTCGCTTTGATTACTTACGGGGGTATGTGGAAAGGTCACTCAGAAAGTAATGGCAAACTACTGAGCGTAATCTTGCCAAGAAATCAACAACAGCGGTAAAATGCTGGTGTTCACACCGATGTCCTGTAAATAGGATATGCGAAAAACAATTATATATGTATTCACTTCATATGATATGTAGGGTGTTTATAAAGTATCACAACACTTTTCATGTAGTTACAAGTTGAAAAATGAAGTACATGACGTCATCAAAAATGTGCTAACAAGATCATTAAATTAGTTATGATAGAGTATTGTTATGATCTAATGCTAATTTGGGGAAGCTGAAAAGTACCAATAACGTATTCAATAAAACAGGTGTTGGAAATGTCCACCACGGGCTTCAAGACAAGACTGTACACGTCTCTTCATATTGTCAAATACCTTCTGCAACGTGTCTGTTGTTATTTCCGTGTGTATTGACTGCCATTTCGAAACACTTGTTCAACCAACAAATTCTTTCTTCCGATGATAACACCATTCTGTTTGCAGTGCAAAGAATGACTCCAGCAGACGACAGGCATTCGCTACGTATTTCTTCACGATGGACTGTGGAGCACATTTGTAATGACGTCACTGTATTTTATTTTTCACAAATGTCTTCTACATACAAAGATTAGTGAAACTTTACAAACACATTGTATATCTGCAGTAGGCACCCGACGAGATGAAGCAGCAATATTTTGCTTATGGATTCTGTGTTGAAACAATGAATGATCTCACCTCTGTGGCCAGTCGTGCCATGTTAGCTGGTGATGATGATGTTGCTATTCGCAAACTTGCTTTTCCAGTTTTGCGTGGGCTAGTCTGAAGCGCAGTCCACTCTTCCAATTGTTTACTTTACGTAGTCTCGCCGGCGACGCGGTTAGTTTGCTTTCATGGCTGGTTGAAGGTGTTTTAACACTTTCCCAACATGCACACTCTCAGCCTGCCTGACACACAATATAGACTAGTTCCTTTAGATTTACCTCATTATTATGATCCACTTAAAATACATTTACATTAAAAAACACTCATAAATTTATAGAAATTCTATTCCCTCCTGCGGTTGCATGGGCAGGGCTAGACCAAATGATTTCTAGGGCTTTACACATCCCGCGGGCTAGAGATTCCCCGCCCTTCTCTTCTAGCGTAATGCGCAGCTTTACATAGTAGAGAAACATAATAGACAAGAAAATAGAAACCACAAGAACACAAGAAAGAACATGGCAGTAATTTATTTTGGGAGCTAGCTAGCTTTGAACTCAAGCATAGTCCATACACACTATTTCTAGAACTTAAAGTTAGTTGCATATCCTTTACAGGACGTTGCAGTCAATACTGTACCAGCATTTTTTACTGTTGTGTTCTCGTGGCAAGTTTACGTTCTGTAGTTTGCCATTGCTTTATGAACTACCGTCACTCATACCATTTCGTAAAAAACCAAACACAAGACTGTTTGATGCCAAATCTTCTGCAGCTGTGTTTCGACCGCATGTATGTGGGATTGTGAACTGCGTCCGTAATCCCTATGCCACAGAGCCGGCCTTCTAGTAGTGCCGGACTGAATTTTGCGTGTGGATTAGCTGTCCCTATTAATATAGTCAATCGCCATCAGGCGAACCCACTCCGATTTCAGAGGTACTTATAATTTACGTCCCCAAGTCAAGGACGATAGGTTAACATTTTAGTCCATCTGTCCGGTATGGGAGTTGAACCACTTACCTCAGTATCAGCACACCGGATGTTTAAGAACACGCGTTCGTATCCATTTGGAAGAGCCTGTTGTAAATATGCTCAGGGAAGAGACAACTCCTATAGTGAATAAGGAAGTGCATAATGACGAATGCATCCCAAATTCTTTTGAAAGGGTGCATTCTGACAATTCGGAAAAGTAGAAGGAGAAGGCCTAAGAATTGGTACGTGGAACGTACGCACCCTGTTTCAAGCAGGGGTATTTTATAACCTTATTGCCGAAGCAAAAACAACAACAACAACAACAACAACAACAACATGAATTTGATAGTTTACGCGTATCTGAAACAAGATGGACAGATGCAAGTTATATAAGGAGAGAAGATTATATATTCATTAACTCGGGAGGAGATCATCCACGAGAGAGGAGTAGACATTTTAGTAAAAAGAAATATGGAGAAAATATTATTGAATTCTCGGCTCATAAAGATAGGATGATACTATTCAAAATTAAGGCAAGACCGTTCGACATAGTAATTCTTCAGACGTATGCTCCAACAACTGATTATAGTGATGAACAGCTAGAAGAATATTATGAAGACCTACAACAAACACTGAAAGTTGTAAAATCATCAGAGGTCCTAATTGTCATGGGAGACATAAACGCAAAAGTTGAAAAAAAATATAAGCAGATAGTAAGGCAACGTGGTATGGGGAACAGAAACGTTAGAGGAGACCGGCTGATACAGTTCTGTGAAGAAAACAATCTTATTGTTCGCAACACATTTTTCCAACTTAACCCAAGGACACTGTATACGTGGGAAAGCCCTGGAGATAGAACAATAAACCAAATTGACTACATTATAGTTAGAAATGGATTTAAAAACAATGTTAAAAATCAAACAATGTTAAAGATCAGCGTTGTCAGTAGTGGGTTGTGCTCAATATTTAAATTTCAAATCCCGAAACAACCAAATAAATCAATGTTAAAAATGCTAAAACATACTCTGATGCAGATATCAAATCTGACCACAATCTTGTAGTTTTATTATTACAAATAAAACTTAAAAACACAGGAATGAGGTCATCGAAGACACCTCAAATAGATATATCGGCATTGAAACAACCAGACACAAGTTAACTATACCTGACTGAAGTAAACAATAAATATGATAGGTTAATCGTTGAAAGTATGAAACAATATAAACGTGAACATCCTGAGGAAAAATTAATACAAAATGGGAATGTAAAAAAACCAGTATACAGATTGCAAATACCGCCTTGCCAGTGAAGATAAATAAGAAAAAACAATTATGGGTAACCGATGAAATCTTTAGCAAAATGACTCTAAGAAAGAAAGCAAAGAACACTCCAGAGTATATATTAATGTATAGAGAAATACGTCACATGAGTACAGTTGCCAAAGAAGAGTGGTTGCGGGAAAATGCACATAGATAGAGGATCTAGAAATAAAACTAGAAAGAATTACATGAACGTAGAAAAAGATTTACAACGAAGAAACTTAAGATAACAAGAAACGGTTGTATCAGAGGAAAATATGGAGAAATAATTAATAACACTGACATAATAAAAATATGGACAGAGTACACAGAAGATTTATTCTGGGGCAACAGGGTCAATAAACCAACATTGTATAATACTCAAGATGGACCAAACATATTAAAGGCTGAAGTAGAGAAGGCTGTTAAAAAAGATGAAAGAAGGAAAGGCTGCAGGTCCTGACAAGATAACAACAGAGATGATAAAATCCTTATCCAGCTTTGGCATTGATACTATCACAGAATTATTTTTAATGATATATAATACTGGGTAAATCCCAAAGGAATAGAAAACATCCATTTTAATCACACTACCAAAGAAGCCAAGAGCTGTTGATTGTGAGGATTACAGAACTATTAGTTTAATGAGCCACATAACTAAGATATTACTCAAGGTCATACAAGAAATAATTCAACATACAATTAGATAAGGAAGTACGTGAAGAACAATTTGGATTCCGCAAAAACAGCTGCACCAAAGAAGCAATTATCTGTTTGATGATGTTAATTGAATATATATATATATATATATATATATATATATATATATATATATATATATATATATATATATATATATATATATATATATGTTGAAGTTCAGAAAAGTATCTGTGTCTGTTTAATAGACTACAAGAAAACAATTGATAGGGTACAACATGAACGACTAATTATATGCCTTCAAGATATAGGAGTAGAAGGAAAGGACACGAGACTTATTAGTAACTTGTACTAGGAACAAATGGCGTCTATTAGAGGCAGAAATAACTATTCGTCGCCTATAGAGATAAAAAGAGGAGTACGACAGGGATGTGTGCTTTCCCCAAGCCTCTTCAACCTATACACAGAAAGAATTTTTAAACAGGTTGAACTGCCTGGAATTAACATCAATGGAAGAATCATAAACAATCTTAGGTATACTGATGATACCGTGTTACTAGCAGAAAGCGAGCAAGAGTTACAAGACCTAGTAGAACAAGTAAACAGATATAGTGCAGAATGTGGATTGAATATTAACATCCATAAAACGAGGCTGCAAGATGTGGAATGCGCCTGGCCCTGCAGCCAGCAGGGTTGGGATCGACTAGCCTCTTCCAGGAGGGGTGAAAAGTGAAAATTAGTAGCCTGCCGATGACCCGCAGACAACACAAGTCAACCCCCACCTCCACGTGGTGCAGACAGGGAAACCATAACCGCGAGGTCATGGGTTAACTGGGCTATGGCTCGCCATAGGGGATGGACTCCCTGTGGTCAGATTTGTGTCCTAAACCTGCGACTGGCCTAGCAAGCCGGCAGGGGATCTTCACACTGCTCGTAGAAAAACTAAGAAGTATAAACGGACTGACCCAAACGGATATCAACCCGGCAATGTTAATGGACTACGAGATACATCAGCTATTTAAAAAAAATAGGCACAATGAACGTCTGCAGGTTTCAATAGTAAAGAAGAAAGGTTATAGAAACAATGGAAGAGATGAAAATTGGACTGATGGGAATAGCGGACACCAGAACAAAGGGGGAAGGATGCAAGAAGATCCACCACAGTTACACGTTTTGTCTACTCTGGAGTAGAACAGCAAGAAAGGGCAAGACACGGTGTGGGAATAGTCATCGAACCTACGGCTGGCAAAAGGAATACTAGAAATAAAATATATATAAGAAAGAATCATAACAGTGAGAACTTCCCCGATGTGTCTCCACCTTGCCGTGGTGGGGGAGCTTGCGTGTCCCACTGACCCCGTGTGCTTGCCGATGGATGAAAACTACATATCGGACAGCTTATGGGATAGGGGCCAGACTAAGAGAGACACAACCTGCTGCTCTGCGTAGACTGAGGATAGCAGTCAAAAGTTTAAATCAGGCGCACGCAGGCAGAAGTGCTTGGTCCGGACACATACTCTAAGGCTCTCTGTCGAGGGTTGAGGCTGAACGCCTCTAAGCCATAAACCCTAGGATGTGAGAGCCGGGCCGATACCACCTACCGAAAAATAGAGGTGAGATTCGGAGCACGCTTTTTTTTAAAGCATATCCTTTACAGGACTTAGCTGTCAATACCAGCATCTTTCAGCTGTATGTTGATCTCTTGGCAAGATTACGCTCAGTAGTTTCGGAGCACGCTACATGCCCAAATTTGATAGTTCGAAGGCTCTCAGCTGGGGGATATGAGGGATTCCCGGATGAGAGGGCCTGGCCGTTCCTCGTTCACTGCTGCACGGAGGTAAAGTGCTGAGCCGGCAGCACATGTAGCCTACCTCGTGAGCGAGTACTAAAAGGTAGAAAAATTGCCCCAGTCGAATGAAATGGTTACGAAAACTGTCTGTATCTAACTCATAGAGAGTGAAGACAAAAGTGGAAAAACGTCTCAATAACACGAAATGGAACGCACGGCTAGCGAATCCATTGCGTGGTCCGAAGTCAAAAGCAAAAGCTTACCGAGTGGATGTCGCTCGCAGTCTGACCGTTCCTGGTGTGTGCTTGAGCGACCAGGTGGCAAGCGAGATGCCAAACACATGGAAGTGACGAACTAAAGCAGCCATGAGCAGGACGTGGCAACTCCTCGGGTAAGCCCAGTCTCAGAGCAATATGTGCCGGCTCTGAAATTATGGAAGCCTCCTTGGATAGCGAGGAAATTGCCCATAGTCTGCCCCTGCCTTCCCTTGAGGGTTTACCATGATGTCGTTGACCGTTGTATCTTGACCAGCTGAGATGTGGGCGACACCACAGCACTAACAGTCTAACGTCCCTCGAAACCCCGGGAAGCCTAACCCGTAAAAATGCCCGTTGAAGCCGAATGTGCTGGCCTACGGGTGCAAATAAATCAGGCACAACGCAAAAAACGTCCGAGTGAAATGTCTTTCGTGCTAGGAACAGCTCTGATTACCTAGTTTCCGAATGCCGCTCTTGTTCGGTACAGCTCTAACTAGGTAGTTTCCGAATGTCCGTCGTGCCTGGAGCAGCTCTGAAGGGCACAACGGCAAGCACATATCCGAACCGAAAACTCGCTGAGTGGATACCGTCTGCAGACCTGTCTGGTTTGTGCGGGAACGGCCCGGGGCACGAAATGCCCAATATATTGAAGTGAGGAATTAAAGCAGCCATGAGCAGGACGTGACGATTCCCTCGGCGAGCCCAGCAACAGAGCTCTATGTGTCGGCTCTGCAATTATGGAAGCCACCCAGGATGGCGGAAAATGCTATGGACTGTCTCTGTCTTCCTTTGAGGGATGACCGCGAAGTCTTCGACTGTTCCAACTTGACCAGCTGGGAGGTGGACGGTACCAAAAAAGCGAGTCTCCCAGGAATGCTAACCTGGTCAAAAATGCACGCAAAAGCCGGATGCGTTGACCTAAGGGTTTCGACCCAAGGTTGCCTAACGCACATCGCAATCACATCTGAAAAAAAAAAAAAAAAAAACTCCGGATGAACGCAAAGAAGAAGAAGATAACAGTGAGGATAAAAGAACAAACAATTACTATATATATATATATATATATATATATATATATATATATATATATATATATATATATATATATATATATATATATATATATATATATACGCACCATGTAATACAAACAAAAATGAGCAAGAATGCGGGGAATTCTACGAAGACATCGATGACGTGCTAAATAAAATAGATAAGAAGAACACCATCATAGTTATGGGAGACTTCAATGCAAGGCTAGGACATAAGAGTGGGCATAGACATACATCTGGGAGCATTTAGAGATCAGCATAATGAAAGGAATGATAACGGAAGCAACAAAAAAAAAACAGAAAAAAAATAAACAACAACAACAACAACACTTTATTTTCAAAGGGTTAAGAATTGGGCACGCAGGCCCGTCTAACATTCTGCCATTTTATCACTCCCTTTCATACATTATACCATTTACACATCATTCAAGGCTAACTGAAAACAGCAACAATATAAAATATATGCGTTATAAAGGCATGTGGAAAATGAAAAATAAATACTACACGACTCAGTAATAGTAATAACTGGTGTGGCACTTGTTATTAGCTATGTGGAATCAACTGATAGAGCAATGCAGCCAACACGACCTCTGTATAACAAACACATTCTATAAACATAAAGACTCACAAGTATACACCTGGTATAAATGGAAAGATCTAGATACTAAAAGCCAATTTGATTTTATATTAACTAGAAATAACAGAAAGAGAAATATGTTAGATGCAAGGGCGGTGCCCAATTTAAGTATAAATACAGATCATAAAGCAGCCGTTGCCACAATAAGAACAATCAGAAGAAGAAAGCAAAGAGCAGGAAAATACATGCCCTGCGAATCAGTAAACTTAAAAAAACCTTAAAGACGAGGCAGTAATGGAAAATTATGAGAAAGAACTAACTGAAATCTTTGTAAAATTACGTATAGAAAGAAAAACAGAGGAGAGAAGAATGGGAGATGTTCAAATCAAGCATTTTAAATACTGCAAAAATAACATGGAACCACGAAAAAACGCAAAACACGGATAAAGAAAATAACAGGTTGGTGGAACGCAGAGGTAAAGAAAGCGGTAAAAGACAAAAAGGAAAAATTAAAAAGTGGTTGAAGAGCAAATAGGAATGTGATTACATAGAATATTGAATAGCGAGAATACATGTGAATAGAATAGTAAAAAGGGAATAACAAAAAAGACTGGGAAGAGTATGGAGAATCCCTAAATAAAACTACAAGGAGGTAATCAGAAAGTTCTACAAAAAGATAAGTGCAATGAGAACCAGAGGAGAACCCTTTGACCCAACTGAAATAATTCATAGCGAAAATGGAGAACCAATAAGTGAACAAAACCAAATCCTAATAAGATGGAAGCAATATTTCGAACAACTTCTCAACATCCCATCAGATGTCACAGGACTTTAAGAAACCTACACAGATGCCACCGAAGAACTAGAACCAGACATACTAAAAGAAGAAATTATAGAAGCCTTCAGATTAGCCCAATTGAACAAATCACAGGGACAAGATGAAATACCAAATGAACTAATTAAAGCAGCAAGAGAAGTAGGAACATCATGGCAACCACGAACAACAGACACCACGAGACTGGGGAGACGACATAATTATCCCAATTTGGAAAAACAAAGGCAGCAAAAGAGATTGCTCGCAATACAGAGGCATTTCACTGTTGAGTCATACTGGGAAAATATTTTGCAAAATTCTTGAGAAAATATTGCAAACTACCATAGAACCCCAGCTAAGTGAAACACGACTTGGATGTAGGAAAAACAAAGGATGCACAGATGCCATTGTTGCTCTTAGACAACTTATAGAAAATCAATCGAATTCAATGAAATACTCTACTTAGCATTTGTCGACTAAGAAAAGGCATTTGATAGAGTAGATAGAAACAAGCTGTGGGAAATCCCTAAACATTATGGTGTGAACTCTTGACCATCCTGGACACACTTCCCACCATAACATAAGTTAAGTGTGCTATAAATGAGCTTGCATCTGGCAAGGCTCCAGGTAAGGATGGGATTCCAATAGAGGTAATCAGGAGTGGGCAAGACACACTCGCTCTACAGATCCACCAGCTAATAGAGTTATGCTGGCGAGAAGGACAAGTCCCACAGGATTTCAAAGATTCAAGCATCATAACACTGTACAAGAACAATGGCGATCGGAGCGACTGCAACAACTATACGGGTGTCTCACTTCTGTGTATTGTTGGGAAAGTATTTGCCAGAATTGTCCTGCGCAGACTTCAAGTCCTGGGAGATCAAATCTACCCCGAATCACAGTGCCGCTTCCGTCAGAACCAGTCTACCATTGATATGATATTCTCATTGCGACAGATGCAAGAAAAATGCCGGGAACAAAATCAGCCACTGTTTATTGCCTTCATCGACCTCACAAAGGCATTCGATTTGGTCAGTCGTGAGGGTCTGTTCAAAGCACTAAAGAAGATTGGCTGCCCACCAACTAACTCTTCTGTCCATTGTGGAATCGTTCCACACAGGCATGAAGGGTATAATCAAGTTTGATGGCTCAACTTCAGAAGAGTTTGAAATCAAGAGTGGAGTTAAGCAAGGTTGTTATCTATCCCCCACCCTCTTTGGGATATACTTTTCACTTCTACTGAAATATGCCTTTCGTGATCAGGATGACGGTATATACATTCACTCACGCTCAGATGGTGGCCTCTATAATGCTCAGAGATTGAAGGCCAAGACCAAAATTAGCAGGGTACTAATTAGAGAGTTGCTTTTTGCGGATGATGCTGCGATTACGACCCACTCTGAGGAAGAATTACAACATCTACTATCTGCATTCTCCAATGCTTGTTCTGAATTTGGTTTAACAATTAACAAGATTATGTCACAAGGTGCACATGGTGTACCATCAATCTTTATTGACGACGCCGAACTGGAGATAGTAGACCACTTTACATATCTAGGATCAGAGGTAAATAGCAAATTATCACTCGATCAGGAAATCAACATCAGGATTGGCAAGGCAGCAACAACAATGAACATGTTAGCAAAAAGAGTCTGGGAGAACAGGAAGCTTACTGCCAAAACAAAAGTCCTCGTCTACCAAGCCTGTGTCCTTAGTACTCTTCTTTATGGCAGTGAAACCTGGACAACTTACTCACGCCAAGAGAAACGTTTAAACAGCTTTCATATGCGGTGTCTGCGAAGAATACTTGGTATTAAGTGGCAAGACAAAATCACAAATACTGAAGTATTGGAAAGATCAGGTTGTGTGACGGTGTATTCCATGCTCAGTCTTCGTAGACTTAGATGGATAGGACACGTTAGGAGGATGGATGATGGTAGAATACCAAAGGACATCTTTTTTGGTGAATTACAGACGGGTAGGAGATCTCAGGGTCGGCCTCTACTACGATACAAAGATGTGTGTAAGCGGGACATGATTGATACAGGCATTGATAATGCACATTGGGAGCACGTCGCCGCTGAACCTGTTGCATGGAGGGCAACTATCAGAAATGGAATAAAGACAAAGGAGAAAATGATTGCAGATAAAGCACACACAGAGCGTGAGAGACGTAAGATGGTGCAAAATGGTGGAAATGACCATGTTTTCACATGCACCTCCTGTGGGCAAACATTTGCAGCAAGAATTGGCCTTACCAGCCACACTCGACACCGCCATGGATCGTAGTTATTAAGCCTTTTTAAAGCACAATGTACCAAACTATCGTCTGTCAAGACGGAAAGGTGCCAATGATGATGATATGGTGTGAGTACACATCTAACAAACCTATGTAGAAGCTTATATAACAACAGTGAATGCATAGTGAGGGCAACTGGAGGACACTCAGAACCCTTCACCATAAGATCTGGAGTACGACAAGGTTGTGTCCTGTCCCCTCTCTTGTTCATAACATATATAGACAACATATGTAAAGAAACCAGCCAAACAGAGAACGCAAGAATACTGCATGACAAGAACACAGAAGAAGAATCATCTGCATATCTAACCATTAGAGAACTCCTTTTTGCGGATGACAAAGCACTAATAGTAAAATCAGAAGCTGAATTACAAGACCACATGAATAGTCTAAACGTGTAGGGAACAGAACATGAAAATTAGCACAAGCAAAACAGAGGTAATGACAATAGCTAAAGAAGAAAACAACAACATCAATTCACCTAAACGAACATCTCTTGAAACAAGTAAAGAGTTTCAAGTACCTAGGAAGTATAATATCATCAAATGGCAGATCAGAAGGCGAGATCGAAAATAGATGCAATACGGCAAACCAACTCATTGGACAAATGACACCAATACTGAAGAACAAACATGTATCAATAACTACTAAGAAAGCCCTTTACAATACAATCTTCCTACCAACTCCATGCTTCCAATGCCAAACGTGGACAATGACAGAAAAAGAGAAAAGAAAAATCACAACAACAGAAATGAGGATTCCTGAGAAGAATACTCAACGTATCAAGGAAGAGATAAGATCAGAATTGAAGAAATCAGAACTAAAGTGTGGGTTATAGCAGCACTAGATTTTATTAGAAAGCAGCATGTCAAATGGTTTGGCCATGCAAGTAGGTTACCAGTCAACAGCATACCACAACAAGCAATGATGTACAGACCAGATGGAAACAGAGGAAGAGGCCGACCACGTAAACGTTAGGCGGAGGGAATAACAGAGTCCATGGGAATATCAATACATGAAGCCTATAATCGGGCACCCTCACGATGTTTACCCTCGACACCGTAAGGCACAAGAGGAACATGATGAGATGAGATGAGATAAAACGACAACTATGATAATTAGTAGTGGAAAGTAAAGGTCATCAATGAACATCACAGTAAACGGGGAGATACTAGAACAAGTAACATGTTTCTCCTATCTTGGACTTATAATAACAGATGATGGCAGAAGTGAAATGGAAATCAAAAAGAGAATAGGAATGGCCAAAAATGCTTTAAACGGCATGAAATCAGTATTAACATCTAGAGAGTTTAACAACGCAGTAAAGATGAGAATTGTCAAATGCTACGTATAATCAACGCAATAGTAGGATGCTTAAGCCTGGACATTGAACAAGCAACTAGAAAGTCACATAGAGGCCCTGGAGATGTGGATATACAGACGAACATGTCGTATGTTATGGAGAAAAAAGCAATCACATGCAGAGGTTCTAGAAAAACTTAAATGAAGAGAGAGAGAGAGAGAGAGAGAGAGAGAGAGAGAGAGAGAGAGAGAGAGAGAGAGAGAGAGAGAGAGAGAGAGAGAGAGAGAGAGAGTATGACAGAAATACAGAGGGGGCAAGTGAAATATTTCGGTCACGTTAAAAGACAAGATAAGACTGTAAAAACCATACTGGAGGGCAAGGATGAGGGGCAAGCGAGCAAGAGGCAGACAATGATATAAGCGGGAAAATAACATCAAGAGATGGACGAACATCAACCTGACAGAATGTACAGTCAGGGTGAGAGACATTGTAGCCAACCTTCATTGTGGAGACGGCACCTGATTGATCGAATCCATTCTACCATTCTGATCTCCAAATGGAAGCAATTTAAAGTGTTCATCTGATATTCTCGTCTAAGTAGTTTAAGGGCAAGCTGTAGTAGTGTCTCAGTTACCGAATGGACCCGGTTTCTGATCTTGCTTAAATTAATAAAGCAGATTTAAAATGCAAGAGTATCGACTTCATGGCATACAGTTTTATCCCATATGGCCCGGCCTCTGCGGAAAACCTCGCACAAAGTACGAACTCCGTAGCTCCAGCTGAGACCCCTAGCAGGTTACAATAAAAATTGCAATGGTGAATCGAATCACGTAGTTCCAAATCGACCCCACAATCTCTGTAGCACGACGTGGACGACGTAACCATTTCGCGGATACCTCCCTCTTCTGTAAATTAAATATAATGTTCCAATTACACGAAACAACGTTAAACTACGGCCTCGCGTAAACCGAATTACGTTTCACTTGCCTTTTAAATGAAAACCTGTTTATGACGATATCATTAGCTGGATTTCTCAAAACGCACAACTCTACATAAGAGAGAAACATGATAGCCAAAGAAAACATAAACCCATGGAACAGTAGTTCTCAACCGGTGGGGAATTCCACCCCTCCCCCTCAAATTGGGAGGGGGATTTAAGACCACAGATTGGCAGACTAAAACTGGCTTCAGGACCACACAAAACACGACCGTCCCCCTTTCTTGAATTATGTGTGAGCGTGTGGGTGTACATATACTGTTCAAAAAGACACGCAACATTTTTGGTGTTACTTTTATTAAAGATATTCGCTGAAAGGACAACAGTCAACCTATCAACTGTGTCCATCTGGTCATTAACTTTTCGTGGTTAATTGTATTGTACTCACTTCATGATTCGTGAGGTCAGGAAAGAGGTCAAGGTCAAAACAACACTTTTGACAATAACTCGTGACAGGTTCATGATAATACTGTGAAACTAAACACAAAACTTTCTGACCATATTTTCGAATACATATAAAAGATTGACACTCCTGAATAAATTCAGTTGAACATTCAATGCCTTAGTATAGCTCATCTCACATCAGAACAACGACACATCATCATTAGACGTTTACAGGCTGGACAGTCACAAAGTGTAGTAGCCAGATAATTTAATGTGGTTAGAAGCACCATTAGCCGCCTTTGGATGCGATTTCAAGAAACTGGCTCTGTGGCGGACCGACCACGCAGTGTAAGACCCCGAATCACAACTGCTGCCGAACACCGCTTCATACGGCTGCGCACCTTAGGAATCGATTGGCATCTGCGTCCTTAGAGTCCAGTCAATGCCAGGAGCTCATTGAATTTCAGATCAAACGGTCAGGAACCGGCTGCACAACGCTGGTCTTTGGGCTAGAAGACCCTACAGATGTCCTGTTCTTACGGACCGGCATCGCCAGAACCTGCCAGGATTGAAACATTAATTCCATAAAATAAAATGTTGGTACAAGTTTGCAATCGAAACTGCAATAATGTTGCGTTTCTTGGTTTGAACAGTTTAGTTTAGTTTAGTCAATGGATCAACATCACGGCACATGGGTGCCACCCATAAGTGCTCCGTTCTCCTCTTAACTCAAACCTGAGTCTGAAGAAACTTCAGCTCAATGCACAAACTCCGTAGCACCGGCGAGGATCCTGAAATACTTTGGGTAGATTTTTAACTCGAAATTTTGCCCGGGCAGCGCCGTTAGGCTACTCTTTTTCGATTTCCAACTGCCAATGGATATTTTACGTGCGCAACAATACACACGGGCTTCCGATCTCATTACCCAGAGATCAGGCGAAATTTTATTACTAGAAGTCCACGAGAAAAAATCCCGGTCATCATCGGGGCTTGAACCCGGGACCTCCAGCACTCGAGGCGGACAACAATATATATATATGTATGTACAGTTGGGGCGGGGGTAGGGATGAGTGACATTTTGGAAAGGGGGGATGGGGAATGACATTCTGAACATATGATGAAAGGGTTAAAGAAATGTTTGTTGCATGTACTTTACAGGACGTAGCAGTCAACCTCAGCATTATTTGGCTGTTCGTGAATCCTGGGCAAGTTTTCCTTTCAGTAGTTTGCCATTACTTTCTTAACGACCGACACCCATACCATTTCATACAAAAACCAACATAAGGCGATCTGCTGCCAAATCGCCCATAGCTGTGTTTCGAACGCGGATATGAGGGATTACGAATTTCGCCCGTAACCCATTCGAGGGTGCACGGGCCAAAAAAAGGTTGAGAACCACTGCCCTAGAACACGAGAAACGAGAAAATGGCGCTAATTACTAACATATAATATTATCGTGCATGCAGTTAAAGCGGGGATCAAATACCAGATAGAGAAGTAAAAAACAATGAGGTTTTGAGTGGTGTACGTGAAAGGGTAGGGGGAAGGCAATTACGTGCTTTTATCAGTTTCATTAAGTTTGAAATGAAGGTTAAAGACTTGAAACCTAGAATTAGGTTAAGGTGATTTTGATTTTGTGGTTTCGTTTTTTTTAAGAACCGCAACTTGATTTCTCTCTCTGCATTTAATAGTACTTTTACTGTATTTCTATCTTTTTCTCCCACTCACTCTCCCTATATATCTATCTCGCTTCTTTTTTGAAAGAACTTTCCTTCTCATGTCTTCTTTATCTCCTCTCTCTCTCTCTCTCTCTCTCTCTCTCTCTCTCTCTCTCTCTCTCTCTCTCTCTCTCACTCTCTCTCTCTCTCTCTCACTCTCCCTCCCTCTCTCTTTCTTTTTCTACTTCTCCCATTCTCTGTCTTTTTCCATATTGATTCTCATTCCCTAATTCAATCACTCTACCTTTCTGTCTTTCTCTCTCTCCCTTCCAAAGCCCTCTTTCCCCATCCATTCCTCTTCCCTCTCTCCCTATCTCTCTCACACCCTCTCACTCTGGCTCATTCACCGTGTCATTTATTGTATTAACTCTTTCTCTGATTGTTAAGCACATGTCACATCTGTCCGTCAGTCGACCTTGCTGTCTATCAGTCAACTGCCTGCCTGCCTGCCTGCCTGCCTGCCTGCCCACCCGCTTGCCTGCCTGTCTGTCCGTCTGTCTGTCTGTCTGCCTGTCTGTCTGTCTGTCTGTCTGTCTGTCTGTCTGTCTGTCTGTCTGTCTGTTTGTCTTCTCTGCATCCTCTGCAGGTGGCTACAAGTATTCATTCTCCTCAGAAATATATTCATTCATTCATTCATTCATTCATTCATTTATTCATTTCATTCATTCATTCATTCATTCAGTAGCATGTTGTGTGCAGAAGCTGGCTCACATAACAACCTTCCAGAAAACTTCTCGGTGATAAGCAAGATGTCCCTCGTCCGATGCATCCATTTGTATTAGGGACGTTCATTTGAAACTCGTTCCAATGGCTTTATTACAAAAGCGTGAAAGAAACATTAACAGGTGTGGTAGAATTAAACAAAAGCATTCATTTTTAATGAATTATGCACCATGGGTTGGTCAGAAGAAGTGGCCGTAGGCATTCAGGCAAGCACCGCATTGCTTAGGTAGGCGGCGAATGCCGTCCTCAAAAAGGATTGTAGCTGCTCACTGAACCAAGAGTTTATCGCGTTCATTATGTTTGCATCTGTGTGAAATCGCTGCCCCCTGAGAGCTCTGTTTAGAGCTCCGAACAAATGAAAATCACATGGTGACAAATCAGGACTATAGGCTGGATGTTGCAGAATTTCCCACATCTTCCTTGCTAATGCTTCCTGCACAATCTTTGCGACATGCGGACGAGCATTATCGCGCAACAAAATCACACCGCGACAAAGCATGCCGGGACGTTTATTCTTGATGGCTTTTTGCAGCTTGTCTAGTGTTTGCTAGTAGTGGGTAGAGAGTTGATGTTGACACCATGTTCTTTAAAGTTGGTCAACAGTAGCCCTTCATGTTAAAAAAATGCGTTCAGCATACGCTTGCCAGCGGAAACCTGTAACTTGAATTTTTTGGCTTTTGGTGATCCAACATGCTTCCATTGCATTCTCTCTCTTTTGCTGCTCGGCCCAAAGTGGTGACACCATGATTCATCGCCTGCCACTATGCGGAAGAGAAATAAATCGCCCTCCACTCTGTAAAGCAGCAAGTGGTTCAAACACGATCCCATGCGATCCTCTTTTTGGTGGTCGGTCAACATCCATGGTACCCACTGTGAACACACCTTCCGATATTGTACTTTCTTACGAACGACCTTTTGAATTGTACCAATGGGACGCAGATGTGTTTCCAAGGCAACAGGGCCGGGATCTATACTGGCCGAGACCTGCTGACACGTCCACGCCTGCGTCCTGGGCAACAGGTCCCTTCAGGGACCTAGCTAACATCAGTAGGATCGATGATTTCTCCGGAGAGTATCTGCCTGCATGGCGAGGAACCACCAGTCTGCACACCAATAAGCCAGACATGGGACAACGGATACTCACACAAACCTCAGGTCCTGTATGACACCACACTGATTTTGGACAACAAGATGTCTTCATCCGCCATACAGGACTTCACGCTGGAGTTCACAGCCAGCGAACACAAGCAAGTAAGCAAGCAGCAATTGTACCAATTGACACATCAAATTCTTTCGCTAGCGAACGTATACTTCGACAACGGTTCATCTGTACTGCTGCATCAATTTTGGCGATGGTTTTTTTCTGTTGCAACAATATGCCCTTGGCCCGGCGTCGAAGGTATGTCTTGAACTGACGTCCTTTCCGAAACATTAGTGCCCAGTCTGTCACTGTTGTCTTCGACACACATTTGTTACCGTACGCTGCCTGCATTCTTCGATGAATGTTCACTCGTCGACATCCTTCAAATGAAAGAAACTGAATCACAGCTCTTAGAGCTTCTTTGGACGGATTGTGGATCAACCCGGCCATTTCCTCAACGGTCAGAAACAGAACCTATGGATCATGGGACGATAAGCACTTGCTCTTTTATTCGTTGGTCAGTACTTTTCACATGACTATTACATGATTATCTTCAACGTACGCAATTACGCGCGGTGGGGCACGAACGGATTTTAAATGAACGCCCCTTATAGATCATCTGCCTTTCCTGCACCCATCTTCTCTTTGGCCTTCCTCTTCCTCTCTCCAAACTTTCATGACGTTCCAAGTTACCAAACTATTTCAATTTTCTTTGTATTATTGTCTTTAGTAGCCACCCTTCAGATCTTTTCGTATGGATTCATTCGTTCTTTTCTGTATCCAAGATATTCTTAGAACCCATCTATAACATTTATATTCAAAGGCATCACAAAGGAATGTTATGTTGTTTGTCCATCAAGAATGATGATGACCATTCATTTCATCCAGTGGGGTTGAAGGTATGGAGCCGTGGGTTCTAAGATGGCTGATAAGGCCTATTTTGGCTCGAAATGTTCTTTGACAATGTGGGCAAGGAATGCTTGACGTTTCTGGAGGAGGATTTCCTGCAGTGGTTTTTCTGTTCTGCCTTTTCTTCACAGCTCTTGCAGTCCTGGTTGCCTCACATATGACTGCACCTTTGCGTAATGATGCACGCCACGAATTTCGGTCTCTGGCAGCAGCCTCCCCGGTGTCATGATGAATTCCAAAAGCCTTTAGTGAAATTTTCAGAGTGTCTTTAAAGCGTTTCCTCTGGCCACCTTGGAAGCGTTTACCACAACGCAGTACGCTGTAAAAAATTCGTTTAGGGAGCCTGTGATCTGGCATGCGAGTCAAGTGACCAGCCCAGCGAATCTGATTCTTCATCAGTAGAGTGTGGATACTGGGCATGGATGCTCTTTCTAGGACTTCAGTGTCTGGAATCTTGTCTTGCCATTTAATCTTCAATAGCTTCCTTAGGCAGACTGTGTGGAAGTGGTTTAATTTCCTAGCGTGTCGCTGATAAACAGTCCATGTTTCACAAGCATATAGCAGTGTGGATAATGAAACTGCTTTGTAGACTTTTAGCTTTGTTTGCAGGCTTATTCCAGTTCTATCCCATACATTCTTGTACAGTCTGCGAAAGGCTGCACTGGCCTTGGAGATTCTTACATTCACTTCGTCATCAATTGTGGCAGCTTGTGACACAGTGCTGCCAAGATAGGTGAATTTGTCCACAACTCTTAGTCTATGATCATTCACTTTGATATTCGGCACAGTGTGATTATTCCCTGGAGCTGGCTGGTACATAAATACAGTCTTCTCCAAGTTGATATTGAGCCCAAAGTTGGCACAGGCATGTGAGAAAGCTGAAACGTTATGTTGCATGTCCGCCTCTGAGTTGGCGTACAGAGCACAATCATCAGCAAACAGGAGCTCTCTGACGGTGTCGCTGTTAATTTTGGTTTTAGCTTTCAGCCTTCTGAGATTGAATACCTTTCCATCCATATGGTAGTTGATGTCTATTCCAATGTCGTCGTTCTCGAAGGCATTCATCAACATGGCTGAAAACATGAGGCTGAACAGTGTTGGTGCCAGGACATATCCTTGCTTCACTCCATTGGTGACAGGAAATGGTTCAGACAGTTCGCCATTTTCCTGTACTCTTGCCTGCATGCCATCATGAAATAGCCGCACTATATGGACAAACTTTCGTGGACAGCCATATTTTGCCATAATCTTCCACAGTCCTTCTCTGCTGACTGTATCAAAAGCCTTGGTAAGGTCAATGAAAGTGGAGAACATTTCGCAGTTCTGTTCCTGACATTTGCAGCTGCCTTGCAGCGAAAATCATGTCAACAGTTCCACGTTCTTTTCTGAAGCCACACTGACTCTCAGGAAGAAGACCTTGATCGAGATGGGCTGTGAGGCGATTGAGAAGAATTCTGGCGAATATCTTCCCTGCAATTGAAAGCAAGGAGATGCCTAGGTGGTTGTCACAGGATTGGCGGTTTCCTTTACGTATGTAAAGGTGGACTATTGACGCGTCCTTGAAATCTTGTGGCATGGTCTCGTTCACCCATATGTTTGTAAAGACTTGGTGAAGCTGCTCTGTTAGGACCGGCCCACCTGCCTTGTATATCTCTGCTGGGATGGAGTCAGGACCAGGTGCCTTGCCGCTGGAGAGTTTCTGGATGGCTTTGTTTATTTCCACTATGGTTGGCAGGTCATCAAGTGTCTCATTGTTGGGAACTTGAGGAAGGCAGTTGATGGTTTCATCATCGAAGAAGGAAGTTTCATTTAAGATGTTGCATTTAAGATGTTGCTGAAATGCTCTGCCTAGCGTTGAAGGATTTCTTTCTTATCGGTGATCAATGTTCCCCCATCTGCACTGAGGAGGGGAACTATGCCTGGTGATGTAGGACCATAGACCGCTCTCAGTGAGTGGGAGAAGTTTTTCATATCATGTCTGTCAGCAAAGCCCTGAATTTCATCAGCTTTGCTGCTCAGCCAGGAGTCCCGCATGTGCCGAAGTTTCTGCTGCTCTACTCTCTGAATGTTCTTGAAGGCATCTTTTTTTGATGTTGACTTTGGGTCATTCAAATGTGCCTTGAGGAGAAGATGTTTCTCGGCCAGCAATTGGTTGATGTCTTCGGAATTTTCATCAAACCAGTCTTTATGCTTTCGGGGGACTGGACCCAGGATTTCCATAGCAGTGTTGTAAATTATGTTCTATAGAGGGCTGCTCAGTCGCTCAGGGGGCTGCCAAATCCCACTGCTGTTCCGGTCAGTAGAAGACGACCATATGGCCTGAGCCGCCTGTGTGCAGGTCTGAGACTACGGCTGCCAGCGTACCCACGCCTGCCGCTTCGCCGCTCGCCCATCGCCACAGGGCTTGAAGGTGATATATGACGTTGGATGAAGAATGACTTGCGCGATGACTTGGATTAAAGTGAGGAAGAGTTGCGCAATTCGTCGACCTCACTCTCTCGCCTGAGTCCAGTGGCAAGACAAGTCGAGACGACTGGAGACGAATACAGGTGCAGTGAATGACCAGGGCGCTCTACGTGCCTTGCCGTGCTCATTACGTTCAACAACGCTTTGCATGTAAACGCCGTCTTGCCCGTTGAATCAGGAATGATTTCTTCCGCGCAGTCTGCCGAATCCTGTCTTCACATGCTGGGACGGCATACCCTAGCTTACCTCTTGGTTTGACACCAAATCGGATACCCGCGCCTGGTTTAGCCAGCCTCTCACAGCTGTTGCCCGGGGGGTGGCCGCTGTCGCATGCTGACAGCTACTAGGAGCTACAGGCACGAACTGGGTGCCAGGCTTGGACCAGTGGGGGATGGGTCCTGAAAAGGACATAAGAGTCATCCTTACCAAAGATGCTACCAATGCCTGACACCCCGTACCCCCAACGGAATACACAAACAAAATAGACAACATTTCACAAAGGAATACATTACAAAGTAATACATTACAAACCATTTAATCTTGCCGGCTCTGTGGCGAAGATGTTACCGACGCCATTTGTAACCCCACATACCGGGTTCGAAACACAGCTGGGGGGTTTTTGGCAGCAGAAAGTCTTGCATTGGTTTTCATGCATTGGTATGAGGGCCGGTTGTTCATAAAGCAATGGCAAACTACTGAAAGTAAACTTGCCAAGAAATTACAAACAGCTAAACATGATGTGGTTGACTGTGGTCGTCCTGTACATGATATGCAACTAACTTTACACCACAATAATAATAATAATAATAATAATAATAATAATAATAATAAAATCCTAAACAAGCATGGTCGGTGTGACATCTAATGGCCTGGCATTATTTCAATTTTTAATACATTTCATAATGTATGACATTATATGATATCTCACACACTATAGTTCTGCTAGCTTGAGATACCTACCTCGGGTGAAACTACAAAGCAACTGATGACACTGACTATAATCCGTTTACATTTGTTGTCCTCCATATACAAATTCGTATCTCAGTAACCAACAGAGGGAAAATTATGAGATGTAGCATATAACCTTATCATTATGTCAACCCAACAAAAAAGTTTTTTTTCCTGGATATTGTACAACAGATTTCAATGTTTGTTTATTTACAATATATAATTTACAGGTGAGAGATGAAGTACATATTATGAAATGTATTACATCTTCACACGGAAACATCAACGTTCTATAGTGAATTTTCTTGTGCTGCACGAGAATGACCTTATGACAAAAACCTCACGCAATGGAACGGGAGTGTTCTGAGGTGTCGTCAATAATTCTGTCTATAGTGGGTGCTTTCATGTAAACCGCGTTCGCTTCGATTCGGAGATTTAATTATGTGTTCTGTGCGTGTTTCTTAACATCAGTCTGTTCAAATAAGGATGAACATACGACAGGTCCAGCAAACCGGTAGGGAATTTATTTGTTCAAGTACTATTGCTCGAGAATTATGGAGGAAATTGAAAGAAAAACGCAACTCTATCAGCGTTCACGCCTGAAACACACCGAACAACTACAAGCGACCAACAACAGCTAAATTACGAAACATAAAGGTGATATTCGCGACTTGGAATGTTACTGGTCTAGGAAATAAGGAACCAGCTCTCGTAGAGTGTATGAACAAATCAAATATTAAAATATTAGGACTCGCAGATACTAGGAAAAAGAGCAGAACACATGAAAGTTACGTTGTTATATGGAGTGGTGTCGATCAGCGGGCTAAGCTAAACATGGAGTGGGTGTTTTGTTACATCCAGAATAAGCGAAAGCTTGGAACGTTAGGACGTTAAACAACGACGGAACATTAGAGAACATAAAACAAGAAATTGAAAGGGAAAAAATTAATATTTTAGGTATGTGCGAAACGAGATGGACAGGAGCAGGCATCAAGATAGAGGAAGATTTCAAGATTATTTATTCTGGAGGTGAAGATCGTCATAGGGGAGTGGCAATTATTCTGGATCGGAAAACATCAAAATCTATTCAAGGATATTGGGCCGTGTCGGACAGAGTTCTACTAGTTAAGATAAGTGGCAGACCTTTTAGCATAAATATTATTCAAGTATATGCCCCAACAGGAGAATCCAGTGAAGATAGTGTAGAAGAATTTTATAACGACATTGAGTCTGCCTTAAAGAAATGTAAAAAGTCAGAAATAAACATCATAATAGGGGACTTCAATGCAAAAGTAGGAAATCAAGGAGATAGCTACACAGTAGGAAACTATGGTTTAGGAGAGAGAAATGAAAGAGGATACAGACTCGTAGAGTGGGCAAAAGAACAGGAAATGATTGTAGGAAACACCTGGTTCAAACAACACCCTAGAAGATTATGGACATGGAGGAGTCCAGATAGCAGGATTAGAAACCAGATTGACTACATCCTCATTAGCAGAAGATTTAGAAACGCATTAACAATAGCAAAAACAGTTCCCAGTGCTGATTGTTATAGTGACCACAGATTACTCACAGGAACATTGAGGATAAAGTTGAAGAAAGTCAAGTATATAACAGAAAACACTAAATATGATTTATGTACATTGAGTAATGACAAGGAAATACAAAACAAATTCAACATAGAAGTACAGAACAGATTTGAAATTTTGTCCGATCTAGAGATCCTCTTCCAGGATGTGGATGATCAATGGGAAACGTTGAAGAATTCAATCAATGGGGCTGCAGAAACAACTATTCCAAAATTAAAGAAGGTGGGTCGTAAGAAATGGATGACTGCAGAAATTTTACACCTCATGGAAACAAGAAGACTCAACAAAAATAATTCTGTCAAATATGAAGAAATTCACAGACAAGTCAGAACATTATGTAAGGAGGCAAAAGAAGAATGGCTTGAGGAAAAGTGCTCAGAAATTGAAAGCCAATACAACAGTCAAAACACCAAATTAGTGCACAAAAGAATTCAGGAACTTACTAATAAAAGAACAAGTACATCAACACGGTGTCTAAAACCTGAAGATGGCAAAATCATAATAGAAAAAGACCAGATTCTACAGGTATGGACAGATTATGTGAAACAACTTTATGATGATAACAGAGACGAACAGTATGATATTAGATTTAATAATGAAGGACAGCCAATTTTGGAGATGGAGGTTCGAAATGTTCTTAAGCATATGAAAGCTGGCAAGGCCCCCGGTGCAGATAACATCACAACAGAAATGATTAAAGCTTTAGAAGAATTTGGACTAGAGCAAGTCACCAGATGCTGAACACATTATATGATACTGGAGACATACCTCCTGATTTATGTAACTATATTTATTGCAATCCCAAAGAAATCAGGAACCTTGGAATGTGATCAACACAGAACAATTAGTATAATGAGTCACATCACAAAGATTTTGCTAAGAATTATCATGCAAAGAATGAGGAAGAAGATACAACCTGAAATAGGGGAAGAACAATGCGGGTTTATAGAAGGAAAGGGAACAGTAAATGCTGTGTATATGCTGCGAACAGTTATTGAACGTGCTATAGAAGTAAACAAGGATATACATCTTTGCTTTATCGAATATACAAAGGCTTTTGATAGCGTTAGACATGTCAGCATGGTGGATATGCTAGCAGATCTACAAATTGATGGGAAAGACATTAGACTTATAAAAAACATATATTGGAAACAACAAGCTGCTGTCAGAGCCTAGCAGCAACATCGTTACGGCGCCCGGCGGACAAGAGTTGTCGGCTGGCAAGTTTCTTACCTGACACGCGACCAGCGCTGACGACAGACGACGCAAAGCCACGTGACCCCACCTGAGGCAGTGGGCAGTGTGTGTGTTAATCTCAGACCACGCTGCGACTGGACATCTGAACGGACGTGTGTGTCGAGAGCCAGGCGTTGTGTGAATCTCCGTGGTTGTGAGCTGAACGACTGATATTGTGAGCGTCAGACCTATGAGCTGTATTGTGGTAGTGAGTTGTTATATGTTGTACATTGCTGTAACGATTGTTATGTATTTAATGTGGTAATAAATCCATATAACTTGTGTTGCTGTGTCTTATGTCGAATCACGTTGTACTTGTACTGTCTCACATGTGTTAGCCAACGAGCCTAATATAAGATCCTGACATGTGTGGACGTGGGTTGCTCGTCATTATTTAAGAACCTAATATATTTAGACGTGTGTTGTTCGTCTTTGTGATTTAAAACTATAATTCTTGTACTTGTAAAATTTGTCAAGGTTATAGTGATGTACATGTGATCGGAAAAGTCTCAGTGTGATCCATTACTACATTGTCTAAATATGTTTAATATCATTAGTAAATGTACAGTACAGATTGTTTGATCCTGTAAACGTGTTAAAACATTTGTAATTCGTAAAACTTGTCACCGTTTGACCTTGTCAACCTTGTGATTTTGCCACCATTTTGACCTTGTCGCCATCTTGTAAACTTGATGTCTTTGTCCTTACTGAATGTCATCTTGATGTAAGTGATGTGTCATCAATGTTATTGAGTGTTCAAATACAGATAGATTGTTGTTGTGTATTGAGTTTGTGGAACGCAAAGAGTTTTTGAAAGAGTGTAACTTCTGTTGAAAGAAACACTGTTGACGACAAATTTACGACATACAATTATACTCGACGCCATCCAAACCAAATCAACACTTAGTGACTTACAGGCACACACCAACAAACACATGCTAACTTATTTCTCTCCAAAACAAAGCAGGTTTTTGCGTACCATCCATAACCCTGCCGTAGAGGTCATTAGTGGTTCTGAAGTACGACCTTACAGTTTTTCTAGCCCGATTGCCCAACCATTCGTCATCATATCCAAGGGCACTTGAGTATATTTTTCTTTACTTTAACTTTACGTATGCATTAGTGGGCACGCATCGTATAGTCAAATCAAGTGTAAGTTGTTTTTCTACTAACCATTTACAATATATTGTGTGTGGTTGATTTTCATTGACGTATTTTCTCCATCATGTCGTCATTATTTGATTTCATCGATATGGGTTTGAAATTAAAGTTAGAAGGTGATGAATTAACAAAATGGAGTGAGAAGAAATACGCTGAGTACTGTGAACGCGAAGATAGAGCAGCTGAAAGAGCTCTAAAACAAGCAGAAATGGCTGCCAAACAAGCTGAGGCAGAAACAGCTTTGAAACAGGCAGAAATTGAAAAAGCTGCCAAACAAGCAGAAGCAGAAACAGCTTTGAAACAGGCAGAGATTGAAAAGGCTGCCAAACAGATAGAGGCAGAAACAGCATTAAAGCAAGCTGAGATAGACAGTGAACTTAAGAAAGCAGAAATAGCAGCTCAGAGCAAGAGGGAAGAACTTGAACTACAGTTGAAAATGAAACAACTGGACACTGAGACTGCAATGAATAAAGAGTCAAAGAAATCTGAAAGACTGGAAAAAGAAAACCAGTATAAAAAGTACCAAGGTATCGTTCGTAACTATACCTCCGGTGACTGCATAGCAGCCTTCACCCAAAATTTTGAGACTTTAATGGAACATTACCAAGTTCCACTTTCGGAATGGAATATCTTATATATGAGGAGTCTATCTGGGGAACCTCTGAAAGTCATTGAAACCATCCCCAAAGACCTCAGAAAAGAGTACCATTACATTAAATCTAAAATAATGGCACATTTCATGCTAGATGAAGCAGGGTACAGAGAACAATTCAGTAAACTGAGTCCAAAGTCAACTCAAACGTTCTCTGACTACCTCTGTTTAGTCCGAGACATTTTCAGCAAATGGACTTCATCAGCCAAAATTAACAAAAATTATGATAAATTAGAAGATCTCATTATTCGAGATAAGATTATTTCTTCTATCCCAACATCTTTTTCTAAGTTCTTGCAAGAGAATGAATGCACATGTGTGGAAGAAATGGAAAGACGTGGGTCGGCCTATTATACGGCAAATAAACAATGTTTTGCCACTGAAGCTACTGACAGTAACTGGGTAGCAGCTGCCAACTATGAGAAAAACTATAGTAGGCAAAAACCAAACAGGCCTACCTCTGAAAAGTTCAGACATTGTGTCCATTGTAAAATGTCTCATTATTTGAACGAGATGTGCGATAAAAACCCAGGGTACCAAACATACTTGCAAAATATGGTAAACAGACAAGACAGAGAACGTAAATCGTTCAAAAATGCACGTAAATGTTTTCTCTGCAAGGCTTACGGTCACCATCGTATTGATTGTAAAGGCAGGCAGATGACCAACAAAGCCAATGCCGCCTTGTTCGATAGTTCAGCGTCAGAAGACGAAAATACAGAAAAACATCCTGTACATGTAGCACAGGCTTGTGACGTATTTAGTTCCAACACATGCACTGTCTGTAATACCTTCTTTGAAAATGGTATCTTAACATGCGGACACGCCATCCCTATTGCTAATGAGGAAGGTAACTTAGTAATAGACTCAAAAGGCAAGTTAGACATCTATCACGGGTACGTTAATGGCAAGTCTGCTACAGTACTTCGCGACACCGGGAGTACACTTATTGGCCTGAAAACAACATTCATAACACCTACAGACTACACTGGTAGACACATCACATGTAGAACATTTTCAGGCAATATTGAAAAATATCCATTAGCTTGGGCATACATCGAAACACCATTCCTCACCGGAAAAGTAAAAGTCGCAGCACTTACAAACCCAGTGTGCGATATAATCATCGGGAATTTACCGGAAGTGAATGACAAACATCATAACCATGACATAACATCACTATGTATTAATGATAACACATCACCACCAAATGTCATTGAAAATGTCATATCACCAGTTGAATGTATGTTAGCTAATGCAGCACTAAGTTCTCATCACATCATTGACGATATCATTCCATCATCATCTGATGTCATTGAGTGTGTGAACGCAGTAACAAGAGCTACTGCTAGAGTGCAAGATGATAGTAACCAAACTGAGGCTATTCAAATGCTTAGCCCAGAAGTACCACCTAGTGACTCGATGAAGGAAACATTCATAACAGCTCAAAAAGCTGATCCTTCACTGTCAAAGTATTTTGACCTGATCGGCAAAAAGCCAAGAGTAACGAAAAATGCTAAATGGCATTTTGCTTTATACAACGATATACTCACCAGGTACTACACCAAAGGTGACGTTACAACAAAGCAAACTGTGTTACCAACCACTTATCGCAAGCAAGCTTTACATCTTGCTCACGATATACCTTTTGCAGGTCATATGGCATATGTTAAAACCAGGTCAAGACTATTGACACAGTTTCATTGGCCAAAATTCTGTAATGACATAAAAACATATTGCAGAAGTTGTGATACATGCCAGAAACTGGTAAAGAAAGGTAAACACCCACAGGCAAAGTTACAAGTCACTGACTTAGCCAGTCGACCTTTTGAAAAATTATCAGTTGACATTGTGGGCCCTCTTAGTCATACAACTACTAGAGGGAATAAATATATACTAACAATTATTGATCAATGTAGTCGCTGGCCAGAAGCGATTCCGTTAAAGAACATTACTGCCAACGATATCATGGAAGTGTTCTTCCATATTTTCTCCAGAATTGGGTTTCCAGATACGATCCAGTCTGATAGAGGCACTCAATTTATCGCCGCATCCACTCAAGCTTTCACTAAAATGTTAGGAGTGAAGCAAGTCTTCAATAGCCCCTATCATCCTCACTCGAGCGGGATAATAGAAAAGCTTAATGGGGATCTGAAGCACATGCTAGCCAAAGTAACTCAAGATCACCCCAATAACTGGGATCTATACTTACCAGCTGTCCTTTTTGCTTATCGCGAGGTACCACATTCTAGTACCGGTTTCTCTCCTTTTGAACTCATCTATGGTGCCAAACCACGCGGCCCATTAACAATTTATCACCAAATGTTAACTGAGTCCACTCCAGTATTGAAACCCATATCATCATTTCTGTATGTAACATCATTGCGTGAAAGGATAATGAAATCATGTGAAATTGCTAAAAGTGCACTAAAACTATCTGGTGCTACTTACAGACAATACGCAGACAAAGGTAACAGGACTATAACATTGACAGCTGGACAGGACGTCTTACTACTACTACCTAGTGACAGACAACTACTGACAGATTCTTGGCAGGGACCCTTTAAAGTGACAAGACAAATCTCTCCTGTTGACTACGAAATCCTGATAAAAGACAAACACAAAATATTTCACATCAATATGCTAAGACCATACTTCAACAGAGACAACGAACAAGACGATACGACAGCTTGCACCGTGATAATAGATCACGAAGATGACGATTCTAGCGACGAGATTCCAACACCTACATTAGACACGACAAACTGCTTGAAGGAGATCAAGATCAATCCAAACCTAAGTCAAGCAGAGACAAACAGTTGCAAACAGTTGATACAAGAGTACAACACCATCTTTTCAGACAACCCAGGACAAACAGAGTTAGTACAGCATCACATCACACTTACATCAAACACACCCATAAGATGCAGACCATACACCATACCATTACATTACAAGGAACAACTACATCAGGAAATCATCAGCTTAGAAAAAAACAACATCATCAGACGATCCCTATCAGACTTCTCTTCACCCATGGTCATTGTACGGAAAAAGGACAACACAATACGACTTTGCATAGATTACAGAAAACTGAACAAAATAACTGTTTTAGATCTTGAACCAATGGCAAATACGGACGATCTTCTGACAGAACTGACTGACGCTAAGTTCTTCACGACCCTTGACATGGCTAAAGGTTACTGGCAGATTGCTGTACATGAAGACAGCAGACATCTAACAGCTTTCGCCACGCCTTGGGGACTATACGAATGGTGCAAACTTCCATTTGGGCTAGTCAATGCCCCAGCCACATTTGTACGCATGACACGACTCCTCCTATCTGACATCCCTAATATAGTTTCCTATATTGACGACATCTGTGTCCATACAGAGACAATGACGGAACATATAAAGATACTGGAAAAGACACTAGAACGTATCAGACAGCACGGACTGACAGTGAAGCCTTCAAAGGTGAGCATGGCTTACCAAGAGATATCATTTTTGGGGTACAGAATATCCAATGGCTTTGTCATGACAGACAACAAAATTGTCTCGAAAATTCTAAAACTGTCACTTCCAACAAATAAGAAACAAGTCCGCAGTTTGCTGGGACTTATTAATTATTACAGAAACTTTATTCCTGATTTTTCAGAGCTAACTGAGGTTTTTTCTAATTTACTAACCAAGAATAAACCCGAAAAAGTTGTAAACGATGAATGCCTACGAAATGCATTTGATAAAGTTTTGGCACATTTTTCTGATAAGAATACACCTAATCTCATCCTTAAATTGCCCAACATTCGTTTACCTTTCAGATTGAGAACAGATGCTAGCTCCATTGCGATCGGTGCAGTCCTTTTGCAGGAATACAACGACATCTTGCATCCCGTCTGTTTTCTATCAAGAAAACTAAGACCCCGAGAGCGGGCCTGGTCCATTCCGCAATTGGAGGCATTGGCCTTAGTAGAAAGTGTCACAAAGCTGTCCAAATATCTTCTAGGACGTCACTTTATCATCGAAACTGACAACAGTCCATTAAGGTATATCAATTCTGCAGTACCATCAAATAACATGATTGCTCGCTGGTCCTTAAAGCTTCAGAATTTCAGTTTTGAAGTTCGCCATATTCCCGGCAGAATGAATACAATCGCCGACCTTTTGTCCCGTTGTCCGACAGACCCAGTAAGCAATGTCTGAGTGCACTGTGTAATATTACACTCAGCCCAACACAGCCACCAATGTGTGAATTTTTCCAGTCACCTACTGTGTAAGGTCTATAAGTAAAGTTGTGATACGGTTTAGAAACCGACATGTATAATATTCTTATTTTAATCAAGTTATGTAATGAGTGTAGTATAATTGTGTAGTGTGTGTTAGAATGAGAACAATATTAATTGTAGATAGACACCAACAACAATGTCACATACGCTTATCCATTTACCATAAGCGAACTTTACCATGGTGACATTTGTGGGTGATTTTTTTCACCGTGATATTTTAACATGAGCAAATGTGGACTGAACATAGACTCCTACATCACCTCTACAGCGAATGTGATCCAAATTGTTCGACGTGTGAACACATCGGAAATAAGAACATTCCATCATAATCCGTTGTCATACTATAACATCAGACACGAACTGTGAGAACATTTTACTATCAGTTCCGAAATAAAACCGGATCATTTGTGTTCGGAAAATGTAACATCAACCAAATTTTTCGTT
The DNA here is from genome assembly GCA_014155875.1 of Cepaea nemoralis. Classification (NCBI taxonomy): domain Eukaryota; kingdom Metazoa; phylum Mollusca; class Gastropoda; order Stylommatophora; family Helicidae; genus Cepaea; species Cepaea nemoralis. Next base: position 52,892 of record JACEFZ010028157.1, on the reverse strand, counting down.
TCGTGTGCATTTCCGGTGTAGTTTAAAAAGTATAACTTAATTAGCAGACTATGTACAAATTTCCAAAAATTTATGACACTTGTAAAATCCTTTCGAATCTATAAAATATAATATACAAATTGTCTACTTATTTATTTTGATTACTGTAATCTTAGAATCATATCTTGATTAATGTATTCATATTATCGACTTTTTCTCGTTAATATGAAGAAACGTCAAGCAATGACGCTAAGAAATTAAATAATGATTGTAATGTATGGAATTTCTTAAATGTCAAAAATTACTTCCCTTGCATTTGTGAATTACATCAAGGGCCATAATTTAAAATATATTCATTAATGTATATTGTATAAATAGACATTTTGTTGCTCAAATGATTGGCACAGCAGGTAGGCGTCCACCAAGCATGTCATAGTGCTGCCAACATTGCAAACCAACATAAGAGCTCCTGACCAAATGAGGGCAGAGTTTAAGTGTTTAATACGACTAATACAAAGCCGTATTTCAGTCTGGCCTAGATGGTTGTTGCAAAACAATCATATTATTACGTTTTTTTCAAAATGGCTGCGAGGTAGATGCGTGAAGCTGGAACTACTGATCTGACTGGGTATTATTGCAATGAAGGTAACCAGGCATCAGGGGGATGAAACCTGAATTGTGTTAAAAATTGTACTTCATTTGTCATTTCAATGCAACTTACATTTTTTTTTTGTATATATTTATATGCCTTATATGTATTTTCATGCATACCACTGGGAAAGAGTAGTCTCTGACATGAAATTAACACTACCCCAGTATATACATACATCATGAATGAAAGATGGCATCTTTCATTGAAGTACCCGGGGAGAATGTCAGAGCCTAGCAGCAACATCGTTACGGCGCCCGGCGGACAAGAGTTGTCGGCTGGCAAGTTTCTTACCTGACACGCGACCAGCGCTGACGACAGACGACGCAAAGCCACGTGACCCCACCTGAGGCAGTGGGCAGTGTGTGTGTTAATCTCAGACCACGCTGCGACTGGACATCTGAACGGACGTGTGTGTCGAGAGCCAGGCGTTGTGTGAATCTCCGTGGTTGTGAGCTGAACGACTGATATTGTGAGCGTCAGACCTATGAGCTGTATTGTGGTAGTGAGTTGTTATATGTTGTACATTGCTGTAACGATTGTTATGTATTTAATGTGGTAATAAATCCATATAACTTGTGTTGCTGTGTCTTATGTCGAATCACGTTGTACTTGTACTGTCTCACATGTGTTAGCCAACGAGCCTAATATAAGATCCTGACACTGCAATAAGGATTGATAATGAAGTGGGACAGTATCAGCCAATTAAGAGAGGTGTTAGGCAGGGATGTGTAATGTCTCCAGATCTTTTTTCCCTGTACAGTGAAAATATTTTCAGAAATGTAGAGGATATAAATGGAATCAACATTGGAGGACGAAACATCAATAACATTAGATATGCAGATGATACAGTATTAATTGCAGACAATCCGCAGGACCTGCAACAATTAGTAGATGCGGTTGTTGTACACAGTGAGCAGCTGGGGTTAGAATTAAATTGTAAAAAGACTCAGGTTATGGTCGTCAGTAGGAAGGAAGAAGTGCCTCAAAGTAATATACAAGTAAATGGAAATATTCTTCAACAAGTGAATCGGTACAATTATCTTGGAACAGTTATAACATCTGATGGGAGATGCCTTGAAGAGATTAGAACAAGAATCGCCATGGCGAAAGTAGCCTTTAGCAAGATGAAAAACATTCTGACCAATAAAAAGATGTCAATTGAAACGAGAAAAAGAGTGTTGAGGGGATACATAGAGCCTGTTCTTTTGTATGGATGTGAAACTTGGACAATGAGCAGTCAAGCTGAAAAGCATCTGATGGCTGCAGAAATGTGGTTTCTGAGGAGAATGCAAAGAATACCATGGACAGACAGAAAAACCAATGACCAAGTACTACAGGAGACAAATGAACAACGTAAACTGATTAGAGAAATTAGACGTAGACAGTCAAAATTTTTTGGACATGTTATGAGAAGAAATGGATTGGAGAACTTAGTGACAACTGGCAAGATTGAAGGGAACAGACCAAGAGGAAGACCGAGAGGAAAATACCAGGATGGCTTGGCCACATGGCATGGACGAGACAGGAACACTGAGCTGATCCACGACACTGGTGATCGAGTGAAATGGCGAGTCATGACCGCCCACGCTTTCCGGCATGGCACATGATTGATTGATTGATTATCAACACTAAATTTATATCGGAAAGAATAATACTAGTACACCATGAGAAAGCTAAGTGGAACCACATGGGGAGCCAGTGGGAAAATACTTAGCAAAGTTTATCAACAGTGCATACGGCCACACCTGGAAAACGGGTCAACTGCGTGGTGTTCAGCATAAAAAGTCACACTACAAGAGTTGGACAGGGTGCAGAATCAAGCTCTTAGAGTCACCACAGGAGGGATGAGATCAACCCCTATAGTAGCAATGGAGTAAATGGGGAGGATCCACTAATACTAAAACACTAATACAAGCAGAAAAGTTCCTCGTCTTGCCAGGGCACCATATGAAGAGCCGATTTGAAAACCTAGCTATGGGGCGGTTGAAAAGAAGTAGTTTTATCCACCAGGCCAAACGACTCTGCAGAGAAACCATCGATCTGCCCACAGTTGGCACCCCCCTGACAACTATTCCAGAGCAAACTTCATGGAAAGATGCACATATACTATCACTACAAATCTAGACTAAAGTGTGAGGAATATACGACAAGGAAGAATAAAACAGTGTACAGCGCAGAACAGCCACTCTCAGCTTCCTTGATGACGAAAACCCACAGGACCCCTGGATCCGAGTCTACACAGATGGGTCAGCACAAAGTGCTGTTCGAAATGGAGGAGCGGAAGTGTACATAGAATATCCAAATAATACCAGAGACACGGCCAGAGTTCCAGCGGGAAAGTACTGCCATAACTATGATGCTGAAATTGAGGCAATCAAGATAGCAACAGAGAAATTACTAAATACCAACCATGGTACATAACCTGTGGTGCTGTTGACAGATACAGAATCAGTACTCGAGGCGCTCCTCTCTGGGAAATTGCCAGTACTAAGGACACTACTTTCTGAACTTAGCAGTCAGCATAAAGTCACCATACAGTGGATACCATCCCACTGTGGAGTACCCGGAAACGACAGAGCTGATCAATTGGCTAAGGAAGGAGCCAAAGAGGAACAGCCTGATGTGCCCGTTACATACCACCAAAAGAAAAGAATGATCAAATCAGTCAGAAAGCCACCAAAAACCTGCTCAAGATGACTACCACATTATGGACAGACCAGAACAAGTCATTATTCTGCGCCTCAGAACAGGACACAATAGATTACGCAACCACTTGTATACAAAATTCAAGATTGGTGACTCAGCCATGTGCACATGTGGATTGGCGTCGCAGACTGCAGAGCACATGCTCCAAGACTGTCCAAACTACAACATACCCAGGCATACCTTCTGGCCTAGAGAGACAATAGTGGAAGATAAACTATATGGACCCTGAGTGAACTAAGAAAGACGGTTAGATTCATACAAGATTCAACACTGCAGTTATAGATATATTTCAAGCGAACGAAAGAAGAAAGAATAATAATAATAATACTAGTACAGATCAAAGAAGGAAATAGAACAACGACTTTTATACAAACATACGCCCCATGTAACGACACTTACAGAGATGAAGACAAAGACGAGTTTTTGATAAACTTGCAGGCACGTTAAATAATGTCAGGGAGACAGATGATCTTATTGTGATGGGCGATTTCAACGGAGTGAGTAATATGGAGTGAGCACACATCTAACAAACCTATGTAGAAGTTTATACAACAACAGTGAATGCATAGTGAGAGCAACTGGAGGACACTCAGAACCCTTCACCATAAGATCTGGAGTACGACAAGGTTGTGTCCTGTCCCCTCTCTTGTTCATAACATATATAGACAACATACGTAAAGAAACCAGCCAAGCAGAGTCAGCAAGGATACTGCATGACGAGAACACAGAAGAAGAACCATCTGCAAATCTAACCATTAGAGAACTCCTGTTTGCGGACAACCAAGAACTATTAGTAAAATCAGAAGCTGAATTACAAGACCACATTAATAGTCTAAACGAAATGTGCAGGGAACTCAACATGAAAATTAGCACAAGCAAAACAGATGTAATGACTATAACTAAAGAAGAACAAACAACAACAATTCACCTAAACGAACATCCCTTGAAACAAGTAAAGAGTTTCAAGTACCTAGGAAATATAATATCATCAAATAGCAGATAAGAAGACGAGATCGAAAATAGGTGCAATAAGGCAAATCACCTCATTGGACAATTGACACAAATACTAAAGAACAAACATGTATCAATAACTACTAAGAAAGCACTTTACAACACAATCTTCCTACCAACCCTATGTTACCAATGCCAAACCTGGACAATGACAGAAAAAGAGAAAAGAAAAATCACAACAGAAATGAGGTTCCTGAGAAGAATACTCATCGTATCAAGAAGAGATAAGATCAGAAATGAAGAAATCAGGACTAAAGTGGGGGTTAAAGCAGCACTAGATTTTATTAGAAAGCAGCAAGTCAAATGGTTTGGCCATGCAAGTAGGTTACCAGTCAACAGCATACCACAACAAGCAATGATATACAGACCAGATGGAAACAGAGGAAGAGGCCGACCACGTAAACGTTGGAAGGAGGGAATAGCAGAGTCCATGGGAATATCGATATATGAAGCCCATAATCGGGCACTGTCACGATGGTTATACCTCACCTCGACACCGAAGGTACATGAGGAACATGATGAGATGAGATGAGATATTTCAACGGACGAATAGGCACACGAAGAACACAGTGGGATGAATGCTTGGGACCATTCAGCGACACAGAGACTGTATATAATAGCAATGATCAACACCTACTCATTATATGCTCCGAACACGGACTAATAATAGTAAATAGTTTTTTCCAACATCGTCGTAGCCACACCAAATCCTGGTATAAATGGAATGACATAGATCAAGCATCTCATATCTACTTTATTCTATTTAGGAAATCAGACAGAAGGCTACTATTGGATTCAAGAGCACTCCGAAATACATACGGTGATGCCGATCACAAACATAGTCATAATAAAAAAAAATAAGAAACAAAAAGGTACCAATACATGTAATCAATTATAGGAGGCTTCAGGAAGATACGGCTAAAGGCGAATACAATAAGAAATAAAAACATTAAAAAAAACGACGTCAGAATATCCCTGATTACTACTCAAGCGTAGGTAAGGAATGGACAATTTTCAAGGCTGCCATGTTTGACACACTGGAAAATAAATGTGGAACAAAGAAAATAGGGCAGGACAAAAGATTAAGAACAGCTTGGTGGAACAACGAAGTTAAAGATAGCGTATTCAAAAAAGAATGTAGCATTCAAAAAATGGATCACAGCCAAATCTGAACAAGACTATGTTACATATAGAATAGCACGGCGAAATGCCTAACGAACAATTAGAGCCTCTAAATATGAATCCTGGAGCAATATACGGTAAACAGATGGCGACCCTTAGCAAAGACTACCCAAGAGAATTTTATAAACGTGTCAAGACAATGAAAAACAGAGATGCATGCTGCAACCCAACCATCATCATAAAAAGCAAAAGAGGTATACCATTATTTAATCCACAATAAAGAATAGCAAGGTGGGCAGAATACTTTCAAGAACTACTTAACCCAACACATAATAACATGGACAACCTCACGTTTGTGCCTAAAAGCCATGGACAACAAGAACCAAATTTCATCCCTGAAGAAGTCAAAGCAGTTATACAGAAAAGTCCTAAAAATAAATCACCGGGTCCAGATGGAATAATCACAGAAACTATTCAAGCCTGTGGGAAAACAGGAGTTAAATGGCTAACAGGACTTTTTAATATAACACGGGAAGAAAGAAAAGTCCCAGCTGATTGGCAACAGGCAATAATAGTACCAATATGGAAAAAAGAAAGGCGGTATGAGAGCGTGCGAAACATACAGAGGTATATCACTCCTGAGCCAAATAGGGAAATGTACGCAAAACTATTGGAACAAAGAGCTAGACCCATAGTTGAACAACAGGTAAGCAAAGTACAATTCTGTTTTCGGAAAGGTAAAAGTAGCACTGATGCACTATTTACACTTAGACAAATATGTGAAAAACTATCGATTATAGTGACTAGCAGAATATTGTGTTTGTAGATCCGGAAAGCCGGTCTCCCTGGGGTAGGTGTTAACGTCCTTCTCCATTAGCCAATATATTCTTGTGAGTAACGTAGCTGACCGAGATTCGGTAGCGGATCGATCCGCGTTACAGGGGTATGTGAGCCGGTCGCTCAGAAAGCAATGACAAACTACTGAGCGTAATCTTGCGTAGTACATCAACAGCAGCTGAAAGATGCTGGTGGTGACTGCAACGTAATGTAAGGGATATGCAACAACCAAAAAAAAAAAAAGATCAGGAAAAGGCTTTCGATAGAGTAGACATATAAAAATTGTGGACCATCCTTGAAGACTATGGGATACAAGAACAATTGCTAGAAAACATCATAGCCATGCACCACTCGAGCCGAAATGCAATAAGAACACAAGAAGGTATATAAGATATGTTCACAGTCAATACAGGAGTGAGACATGGATATGTGCTCTCTTCTCTGCTATTTAATATATGCATGGGCAGAATATCCAAAGAAGCAAGCCTTGACAGAACAGATTCAGAACATTTAGAATTCTTTACTCCAGATGAAACAACGGGACCACGGGAAATACATGAACTTCTATTTGCAGACGATCAGTGCCTGTTTTACAGCGATGAGGGCAGACAACAAAATCATATTAATAATCTGAGTTCAACATGCAGCAGGTACAATATTAGTATAAATACAACCAAATCCAAGATGTGTACTGTGAGAGCCGACCAGACTGTCAAGAAGACGAACCTGCCGGTGGAGAGCCTGCAAGCAAGCTGTAATAAAGTACCTGAATCTACAGTCAAAGAAACTACCACTAGGAAGAGCGACAACTACCCACAGACGAGAGCAAAATCTGTTGAGAGAAAGGAGGAGCAAGAGCAAGACACCAGAATCAGAAACACTGAATCAAAGACAGTCAGATGGGTGGTCAAGCGGATAAAAATGGAGCTAACAGATGAACAAATTCAGAAGCAGCTAAAGGAGGCAAATCTTCACATCAACATTCTGAAGGCAGAGCGGATTCTGACTTACTCAGGGATCCCTACAACGCTGACGGTGGTGACGTCCGAGGGCTGTGAGATTCCACAACAGGTATCGGTACACCAAAAACGACAACAGCCCGAGTGATTTCTACCAAAAATCACGCAATGCTCCAGATACCAGATGGCCGGCCACAGCAGAGCAATATGTCGCAGCAAGACGGAGATATTCCGGTACTGCGCCGACCATCACGCTTACAAAGAGTGTCCGCTGGCCAAGCTGGACACGGACTTCAGAGCGCCCAACAACAAACAAAAGTGCGCCAACTGCCTGGGCAAACATGGAGCACAATACTTGGGCTGTCCGTACCTTCAAAGACACAGAGACGTGTTAAAAATCACCATTGTCACCAAAACACCATATAAGGAAGCAATGCGAAGGTTCGAGACAGCCACAGGCATCTCGCAAACTGAAAGAGCACAGCTGCAGAGCGAGATCGACGAGTTGAAAAAGCAAATCAAGCTGCTACAAACACCGACGACGAACAACGAAAATGAAAAGCTGATGGCAGAAATAAGAGAAATCCAGCAACAGATCAAACAAGAAGTATAGACCATGGTTCAAGTGACGAAGAAAAACGAAGAGATTTTACAAGAAATCAAGGCGGAGAGAGAAATGCTACAAAAGCATAGAGAGCAAAGCAAACCAACAGAAGCAACGGAAAATCTCTAACCTGGGTTAATACTTAACTATACCATGACTTCATCAGGGTTATGGCAATGACTAAATTGCGGTATCATCTCTGGTCACTCCATACGCACATTATCGCACAGCTGTTTGGAAGCCATCACGAACTCCATATAAAAAGCTAAATGCATCCTAGTAACATGACACCTTGTGTACTCATTATTAACCAGCAGCTGAAGAAACAAGAAGGAAATGAAAAATAAGGTAAGAAATATATTCCTTCTACTTTCCTATCTTTACGAATATTACACATTGCATACACTTCCATACGATCTGGATACGTCTAGTGTCGTCACCCGAATGCATTACTGTAAAACAATTTTGTTAGTGTGAATTCACTACATTTTCGTCAAAACATCAAAGAAATGTCACCGTTTTCCATGATTTAAGTTGTCGTTGGACCTATAAAAGACATATTCCTTGGGAGGGGGGGGGATGGGGAAATATAAGACGGCAGGAAAATTTTTACGATGCAAGAGACAGTTAAAAAATGTTTGTGAATGAGAGCAATCATTCGTAAACGAACTATAGTTGATGTCATCATGCGAAACACATTTGATAATTTGAAGATTGAGCACTACCCAGTACTGGCAACGCTGATCGTATTCCGGTACGAACCTTGGGCCTTGTCCTAGAGTCTAGTGCTTCCAATCCGACGTGGAAAAGCTTCGTACCGGAATACGATCAGAGTTGCCAGTAGTGGGTTGTGACCACCTTCAAACCTGAAATCCCAAAACAACCAAATAAAACATTTGATTAATTGTTATCTCCACAGCTCATGTCACCATGCTTTATGTGATAATTTCGTTATGTGTTCATTTGTTATACACTTATTTACATACAACCCCAGAGATATTAAGTAAAGCTGTATAAAAGTTCATTTTCATTAATATTTATTTACATTATTTATTCCTACAATCTCAACTTAACTGTTATATTCACCCACGCTGTGTCCACCACCATCATCATCATGTGCCATGCCGGTAAGAGTGCGAGGTAATGTTTTGCCATCTCAATAGATCACCACAGTCGTGGATCAGCTCAGTGTTCCTGTCTCGACCATACAACGTGGCCAAGCCATCAAGGTAATTACTTCTTTACCATCTCCTTGTTCTCTTCCCCTCGATCTTGCCAGTTGTCACCAAGTTCTTCAATTTATTTCTTCTCATAACGTGACCAAAAAATTATGACTGTCTACGTCTAATTTCTCTAACCAGTTTACGGTTTTCATTCTTTTCATTTAGGACTTGGTCATTGGTTTTTCTGTCTGTCCATGGTATTCTTTGCATTTTCCTAAGAAAAAAACATTTCCACAGCCATCAGATGTTCTTTCAGCTTGTCTGCTCATCGTCCACGCTTCACATCCATACAAAAGCACAGATTCTATGTAGCACCTCAACTTTTTTTCTCGTTGCAAATGACATCTTTTTATTGGTCAGTATGTCTTTTTTATCTGGCAAAAGGCTGCCTTCGCATTGGCAATTCTTGTTCTAATCTCTTTAAGGCATCTCCCATCACTAAAACATTGTTTCGAGCTAGTATCTTGGCACAGCACTGGAATTTAGAAAACTTAACTATAAAATTAATCAACGTCTCCTTACGCTACACTGCATCATAGACTAAACACAAATCAACAATTTACACAAGGTAAAACTACCGCTGCTACTTTCTTTGTCAAAATGCAGGCGGGTAAACGGCAACCCACAAACAGGTGCGACAGATTCAGTTCGATTCTACCATTCCCTAAATCCCGTTCAACCTCCAAGAGAAGTTATATTAGGGTCAATCCCTGGCTCAGATTAATTATCCTGTGATTGAGTCAGCCGCAAGTAGCAGCTACCCAGGGTGATTGTTGGCCATAAGGGTGGTATACATTCTCTAGTTTCCGGCTGGTGGCCAGGACCTTTTGATATAACTGGCCAAATTTTGTAATGGTCAGTTTGGGTTGGTTTCAGACAGACAGAAGGACTGTCAGATGGACGGAAGGACGGACGGTTTGTTGGACGGACGAATAGACGGAGGGACGGTCCGACGGGCGAATTGAGGCAGGGGCGGATGGATGGATGGATGGATGGAACGAACGAACGAACAAACATTGTTTTTAAAATGACAAAAATTGGGCACACGGGCTCGTCTTCCAATCATTTATCATTGTGCATGTTACATTCACATAGGGAAAAAACATTGTCATTTGAATGTTATAAACATTAACAATGCATATTACCATGTTATGAAAAAGGCAGGCAGGCAGGCAGGCAGACAGCAGACAGACAGACCACCGACCAATCGATCGATCGTCGGTCGGTCGATATATATATATATATATATATATATATATATATATATATATATATATATATATATATATATATATATATATATATATATATATATATATATATATATATATATATATATATAAGAATGTGTGTGTCTTTGTGTGTCCTTTATGCGTTCACGAATGGTCCATCCGGATTGAGATGAAATTTTCTACAGATGTTCTTCTCATTCCTGGACAGCCAACTGGCATAGTTTGTTAGTTTATAAACACTTATGTACATAATAAATTAACATTAATTAAAACATTGCAAAGGGGACTTAACTTAAGAAAGGTTATATCAAGGGACATTACTTTTAGTACCATTGCTATATTATGTAATTTAAATAATTGTTGTATTTTATCAAAGTTATATAAAATGTTTATCTACAGTTATCCATAGGCATATGCGTTATAATATAATGAAAAAATCTTTAAGGCATCTTCAAAGTTTTCATAAAAATAATGCATCTATTTTAAACACGTGAAAATTTTCGAACCCATTTCTCCCGCAACGGGAACGGGAAAGGGCCGAATATACACTCTCTGTGAATCACAGTCGTATCTGGTATAAATAAAGTGATAAAAACTTAGAACCTCAAGAATTCGGAATAAAAAAAAAATTTTGCAGGCCGTTAGATGGCTAAAGAACAAAAATATCAAAGTTTTCGTAAAAATAAAGGAAATTTTCTTAGTCTGAACAATATCATCAAAGCTACAATTTTAAGTGTGAAATTTAAAGGAGAAGATGTACTGTTGCCTCGCATCCCAATGATTCCAACAGATATGCCATTTTAATTCAAACGTCTGCAATTTCCGGATAGATAGATAGATAGATAGATAGATAGATAGATAGATAGATAGATAAATAGATAGAGAGAGAGATAGATAGATAAATAGAGAGATAGATAGATAGATAGATAGATAGAGAGATAGATAGATAGAGAGATAGATAGATAGATAGATAGATAGATAGATAGATAGATAGATAGATAGATAGATAGACAGATAGATAACAATGAAAACAAAGTATAAATCAAACACTCAAGTTACAAAGTGATATATAAAATGAGTAACATAAAGAAACCGAACATTAACGTACCGAGAAAGCAACAAGAACAATTGACTTTAGTGCAAGACAAGAAATACATGACCTATTTATTCGCAATCACTCTGCTAAAAAGATTAGAGAGAATAAGAAGGCTTAGAACTAATTTATTTCTCCATGAGAGGACATACGCCCACGGATCCGCAACCTGAAATCAGCCATTTATTCTTTTGATCGAGTACGCGGCACAAAACACGTGACTTAACCCGCGTTGATGTCCTCGTGTTTATCCAATAGTTTTGTGGCAAAATATCACGTGATCACGATTTCCGGTCGTGTGTAACATTTCCGGTAGATACAGCGGTGTAACAGATAAAGACTTCAGTATAAGAACATAGGAGGAAAGAGGTGCTGTCTTTTATAGCAAAGATAGCCTTTTGCAAACTGGGAAACATACTTACCAATAAAAAGATGTCAATTGCAATGGAAAAAAAAGAGTGTTGAAGTGCTACATAGAACCTATACTTTTGTATAGATGTGAAATGTAGACGATGAGCAGACAAGGTGGAAAACAAGTTGTTTATGATTTCTTGACAAGTTAGTAGTTTGCCATTGCTTTATGAATGTCCGGCACTCATACCTGCATGAAACAGTTACATAAATAAACACACATAGTATTGTTTGGCGCTAACAGAAGGAGAAGAAAGAAGTAGAGACTAGAGAATGCACTAAACAACATAAAATTTGAAAGCTACAGTTACCGACCGGGATTCGAACCTGTCACCTCCAAAAGGCGATAGTGCCTCGCTGCAGGAACAAGTGAACATCGACGCATGACCAACTAGACACTCCAAAAAAACTGTCTTCATTAGTTATGTCTATCATACACATACACATCCTACAACTATGGAATACGGACAGAATTCGTATCACTCCATTGAGATAGCACCATAGGTCTCATAATTTACATTAAACCAGCATAGGTCAAATAACAAACACACAAACACATCGGACCGTAAATGCTCTGTCCAGTATATTAACACACATTTAAAGAAGATAAATGATTGACAAACAATAATATGTGTGTTTATTTATGTAACTGTTTCAGTGGCCTCAACTGGTTCCCAAATTGATTTCCTGTATGAAACAAGGCAGTCTGCGGGGAAAATCAGCGGTTTTTTTTTTAACACGGTATGCGGGATTACGAATTGCGTCCGCAACCCTTTTGCCACAGCGAGAGAGAAAAAAGAAAGAGAGAGAGAGCGAGGGAGGAAGGAAGAGAGAAGGAGAAAGAGAGAGGAAGAGAGAAGGAGATAGAGCGAGAAAGGAAGAGAGGAGAGAGAAGGAGGTAGAGCGAGAAAGGAAGATAGAAGGAGCAAGAGTGAGGAAGAGAGAAGGAGAGTGAGAGGAAGAGAGCAGGAGACAGCGAAAGAGAGGAAAAGAGAATGCGAGAGAGGAAGAGAGAAGGAGAAAGATGGGAAGAGAGAAAGAGGGGAAGAGAGAAAGAGAGATAAGGGGTGAGAAAGACAGGGCTAGAGAAGAAGAGAGGGAGGAAGAGAGAGAGAGAGAGAGAGAGAGATAGAGAGAGAGAGAGATAGATAGAGAGAGAGAGAGAGAGAGAGAGAGAGAGAGAGAGAGAGAGAAAAGAGAGAAAGAGCAGCAGTAGTGTTTATTTTCCCCACATGTAGATGATATTGCGAAGACAATTACCCCCAACCTTCACTCTAAGAAGGAACTGGCAATCTGAGAGGTTTGTTTTTCATTACTGCCTGAGGGTCACAGCTCTTGTCCACTCACTTCATTACGTTGTGGCAGTTCACTGACCCTCCTTGAGGAAATCAATAACTTCCGCTCGATGAGACTATGCCATCAGCTTCCGGTTCCCACACTCGCCAATGTCCAACATGAGACAAGGACATCAAGCCTGGGATGGTTTCTTCCGTGCTTTGTCATTAAGTATCATTTTTCTAGTTCACCTTCAATTTCCGGTCTGTAACAACATCCTTAACTAGAAAATATAATTATGAGACAATTTCTCCCGGTATTGTCATCATCACTATCAAGTGCCCTGCCGCGTACATGTGTAATGAATCCTCAAAGATCTCGGTCCGCACTGCTCTGATTCAACTCTGTTGGTGATATTCCTCCATGACACCGTTTCGCTCCATCCAGCATCATTTCTCTTGGTCTGCCTCTGCCTCATTCCCCACTGATCTTACAAATTGTCACGATGTTTTTCAATGCCTCTCTTCTTATCAAATTTATTTCCCCGCGTTTCCATCCTGTTTCAAGATATTGCGGTCAACAGCAGCATCTTTCAGATGTATGTTGATTCCTAGGCTAGATTACGCTCATCAGCACGCTACGACTTTCTGGGCGACCGGCTCCATACTCTCGTAAGTCACTGGCGCGACTCGAACCCCTTCAAATTCTCGTGCGCTCACGCCAACCACGAGAGTATTCGGGGTTACGGAGAAAGCTGCTAACGCCTCAGCCAGGGAGACCTGCCTTCTTATCAAATGACCAAAGAATTATGTTTGTCTCTTTCTTATGAGAATATAATGTTTTAGTTTTTTCATCCTCTTCTAGACAATCGTTGTTAGTTACTCTGGCAGTTCAAGGCATTTGCAATTTTCGTTTCAGGAACCACGTTTCTGTTGCTTCTAAGCTCAACCTAATTTGTTTTTCAGGTTCCATAATTCATTGCCATGCAACAAAACAAGTTTTACATAACATTACAATACTCTATTTCTTATATTCAATGATAGTGACGTACTGCGTAAGATAGTTCTTTGGGGGGTATGGGGTGTCAGGCATCGGTAGTACCTTTGGTAAGGATGGCTGTCACTCCCTTTTCAAGGGACTATCCCCCACTGGTCAAAGCCTGACATGCAGCTCATGCCTGTGGCTCCTTGTAGCTGTCAGCAGGCGACAGCTGCCGCCACCCGGGCAACAGCTGTGACAGGCTGGCGTAGGTACTCGATTTGGTGTCAAACTGATCGGTGAATTGGAGTATGCCTACCCAGCATGTGATCACAGGATTCGGCACACTGCGCGGAAGAAATCATTCCTGATTCAACAGACAAGACACCGTTTACCAGCAAAGCTTTGTGGAACGTAATGAGCACGGCAAGGCACGTAGAGCGCCCTGGTCATCCAGTGCACCTGTATTTGTCTCCAGTCGTCTCGACTTGTCTTGCCACTGGACTCAGATGGACTCAGGCGAGAGAGTGAGGTCGACGAATTGCGCAACTCTTCCTCACTTTAATCCAAGTCATCGCGCAAGTCATTCTTCATCCAACATCATATATAACCTTCAAAGCCTATGGCGATGGGCGAGCGGCGAAGCGACAGGCGTGGGTACGCTGGCAGCCGTAGTCGCAGACCTGCACACAGGCGGCTCAGGCCATATGGTGGCCTTCTACTTACTGGAGCAGCAGTGGGATTCGGCAGCCCACTGAGCGACTGGGCAGCCCTCTATAGGAACACACTGCTCACCTCCATAGCATGAGGAAGAGGCTAGAAAAGGTGCCCTAAACATTGTCTGCTCCATCATTACCTAACCAGCTAGCCGCGGTTGGTGAGTATCCTACACTGCGGTCGACATAAAACAAAGAAAAACTAGGTAAAGCTAAAAGAGCAAACCATATTCCCTTAACAATCGGAACTTGGAATGTAAGCATACTACTAGATAGAGACGACGCGTCGAGTCCAGAGAGACGAACAGTACTCATTGTGAGAGAGCTGGGCAGGTACAACGTCGACATATCATATTTCCTATCTAAAACTCACCCCTACACAGTATACGTAAAAGTGGAAGGCAAATGTAATAGCATATACTAAAACAAGTCTAGACATCCACATAAAACATGATTTGTGGGTCTACTTACTTTATAAAATGAATTTTAGAAGGACGAGACATACATAACTGTAAAGTATGAAGGGAAAAACTATGTCAAGTAATCGATTCTTGTATTAACACGATCTTGAAATGGTCTTCATTCCCCCCCCCCCCCCCCCCCCCCCCCTGGAAACCATGAAATTCACCCCTGGAGGGGAATTCCCCACCGGTTGAGAACCACTGTATTAACATCTGTTCCCAAAGGAGACAAACTTATACTCCTTGGGGATTTCAATGCCAGAGTAGGCACGGACACCACCTCTTGGAGTGCCATGCCAGGAACCCAATATCCTGCATGACAGGAGTTAGTGGAGGACAGCTCACGACAGGCGATCAGGACAGGCAGCCTGGTGTCACAGAGTACAGGTCAACTGCTAACCAATTGAAGCCCTGTGGGCGTCGTGCCACGGTACACCGCACGGATCGCACGAACTGTGAGAAGTGAAGGACTGACCGAACATACCTGTGTCAGGACAGACGGGTTTAGGACAGCGAGACGGACGAGACAGGGTTATGCTTGTGTTTCATGATCATTGTGAGATGGCTGTAATGAGGGAAGGCGTGACTGACTGGTAGATTGAGATGTGCTTGAGCTGAGGCAGTGAGAGAGTTATTTTGTATTATTCTATTATAAGATGTATGATGCATGTATATACTGCTGTGATAATGTACGAGTTGCGCATGATTATGAGCGCAACTTCCACGAATGTACCCAATGTAAATAGGTTACGTGAATAAAAGGAGTTACTTCACGTTGCCGCGTGTAAGAGTGTAATCATTGAATGTGTATGATTGTTTCGCCCCTGTTCTGGAGAACGAGCCAAATGTTAATATAAATGAGACCATGACAGGGATGAACGTGGAGATCTCGTCCGGATTTTGAACCATACATTAGAATATTAACTTCTCGTCCAGTTTTGAATTAAATACTTGAACGTGAGGATTTTATTTGATTTTGAACCATATATTTGAATGTGTTTCGACAGTATACATGTAAAATGCACATCACCGTCATTTGAATTTTGAATTGTATGTAAAGTGGAATGCTAGAACGTAGGTAATTCTGAGTTGTACGCTGAAAGAGAGTGACCAAAAGCAGCTCAGTTCAGAAAGTCTAGCTCGCACGAGAACCTGAAATTACTAAGACCTCTACTACTCTATTAACCAACGACGATGACATTACAAACTCACACTCATACTTGACTGCATACAAACCTATACACAATTAACCGACCTCGGACACACCACAGAGTCGAACATATGCTAACATTTCCCCCCAGCAAACATATTTATCTCCGGGTTTTAAAGACAAAGTGAAGTTAATTTCCAAGCCGTAAAGTACCGACCCCCCCTCACCTCTTAGGGTGTAGATATCGAAGTACATCAAAAGCTCCGAACGTCATCGGCAGCTAAGTATTCCTTTCACATATTTTTGTAAGATTTCAGGCCCTACCTGTATTTTCCCCCCACATTGTACACATTATATATTTACTACATTTTATTGTGTATCAGATTTAGTGAATTTGATCATATACTATAATTTTGGTGCTGGTGCTAATGCAATCTTCAAATTATTATGGCTACTCTACACGACTTAATAGAGTCAGGACTAAAATTAGGTTTAACAGGAGAAGATTTATCTAAATGGAGTGAGATGAAATATACAGAGCAGGTTCAATTAGAAGAGAAAGCTAGAGAAAGGGAGGACAGGGCAGCAGAGAAAGAACTAAAGAAAGCTGAACTTGATGCTAAAAATAAACAGGCTGAGCTTGATGCAAAAAATAAACAGCTGAATAAGAATTATAGAAAGCTGAGCCTGATGCTAAACAAAAACAGGCTGAATCAGAATTGAAGAAAGTTGAGCTTGATGCTAAAAATAAACAGACTGAGCTCAAAGCCAGAATTAGAGAGACAGAAATCAATGCACAAAGTAAAAGGGAAGAAATAAAATGCAGTGTAAAATTGAACCAACTAGAAATCGAAGCTGATACTAAGAAAGAAACTAGAAAATTAGAAACCAAAGAAAACAAAACCAGTATAAGAAATACCAAGGTAATGTCAAAAATTTCACTACTGGTGACTGCATATCTGCCTGGTCCCAGAATTTTGAAATCAGAATGGAGCATTACCAGGTACCAGTTTCAGACTGGAATATCATATACATGAGAAGTCTATCTGGAGAAACTCTTAAAGTCATAGAAACCATTCCCATTGAGTTAAGAAAAGACTATCATTACACCAAAGCCAAAATTATCGCACATTTCTTATTAGATGAAGCAGGATACAGAGAACAATTTTCTAAATTATCTCCAAAATCATCACAAAATTCTCAGATTATACCTCCCTTGTTCAAGACATCTTTAGCAAATGGCTATCTTCAACTAAAGTTTAAAGACCTCATGTTGAGAGATAAGATCATCTCATAACTACCATTACCTTTTTCACGTTTTTTGCAAGAGTGTGAGTGTGAAACAGTACAACAGATAGAAAAACGTGGTTCGGCTTACTTCACAGCCAAAAATGATTGCTTTGTTAATATTTTGAAAGATACAGAATTTGTAGCAGCCGCTACATATGACAGACCCAAACCAACTACGTACAATAAATCTAAAACCTTTGGTAAATTCAGAAACTACCAATGTAAACACTGCAGTTACAATCACAATGAAAACGAGATGTGTGATTTAAAAAATCCGGCATATCATACTTACCTACAAAACTTCATAGATAAGCAAGAAAGTGAACGAAAGAACTGTAAAAGATTAACTAAATGCTTCCTTTGCAAAGCGTACGGGCACTGGCGCCATTCATGTAAAGGTAAACAAATGACAAGAAAAGTAAATGCAGCAATGTTTGATAGTTCGTCTTCCGAGGAAGAACACGAAGAAGAACAACAACCAGCAAACGCTGCTGAAAGTATTGATGTTTTCCATCTAGATAAATGTACAACTTGCAATCGGTTTCATGATAATGGTATGTTATCCTGTGGTCATAGAGTACAAACTACAAATGAATAGGCAAATGCAGTTTTCGATGTAAAAGGTAAACTAGATATCCATCATGGCTATGTCAACGGTAAATTAGCTAGTTTTTTGATGGATAGTGGCAGTACCCTTATTGGTTTGAGAAGACAGTTTCTACGGCCCTCAGATTACACAGGGAAATTTGTCACCTGTAGAACATTTTCAGGAAACATTGAAAAGTATCCAATCGCATGGGCACATATCAAAACACCTTTTCTAACAGGTAAGGTAAAATGTGCCGCATTAGATAATCCATGCTGCGATTTAATCATTGGAAATCTTCCTCAAGTTATAGACATTACACAACAGCAGATAACCACCTGGTATGAACAGGTCGTACCAACAAATACAGTTGCCAAAGCCTCTGCAATGAAACAATCTGAAACAAACACGCTACAACAAGCAAACATTATTATAGATCTTCCCAACATACTGGAAGAATATTTCACTAAACTAGACACAACTAACATGTCTGTTCATCAGTTTCCCAAACCCAATGAACAGAAACTAAAACACAAAACCAAGAAAGTAAAGTCACCATCACAAACCAAACAGCAACCAAAGCGATGTAATGTAAATCAAAACACAGCAATATTTTAATAGCATTCCTTTATTACTTAACTATATTATCATTATCCTTCCTCATTACCTATACACTCTGTAATTGCAAGTATATGCCTAACAACAATTTATGTCCAGATTCAAATTTAAAACCATGTGACAAAAACAGACCACCGAATCTGCACACCAGAACGACGAATTCATTCTTCATTACTGAACGAACACAACAGTAGACAGACATCATACACAGAAATTACAACGATAAACACCAAACCACTCACATTAATCCGAGAACAAGACAAAACAACACCCAAGGGAGATAACCAGTCTATACGACAGTGCAGCATCATACTACACACAGTCAACGCCAGACTATAACAACGTCAATAGACACAGGACAGAAACATCACCACAAAACACAACAAACAGTGACATGCAAACAGCGACTACACATGACTCATTACAGTTAATATCATCTACTACGCCATTTAATCTCCATCAATGGATATGTGCCACATTGACCTCAACCAAAACATATTCATCTCATCAAACAATGACAAGACTACTGTTAGAAGACATACCTCATGTACTGACATACATAGACAACATCTGCATATACAGCAGCAGTATGACACAACACATAGCGACATTACGACAAACTTTTCAACGTATCAAGCAACACGGCCTGACTGTAAAACCAGCAAAAGTTTATATTGCTTTTCATGAAATATGTTTTTTAGGCTATAAAATTTGTGATGGTAGTATCACTATTGATGATAATATTCTATCTAGAATTTTGTAATTATCGCTTCCTACAAAGAAGAAAGAAGTAAGAAGCATGTTAGGATTGGTGAACTATTATAGAAAGTCAAAATCAAACTTTTCAGACCTAACAGAACTTTTCACCAATCTGTTGATAAAGCGCCAACCAACAAAAATTGTACACAGTGAGGTCCTGAAAGAAGCTCTTACAAAAATACAACGGTATTTTTAATCTCACCCTATATTAAAATTACCCAACGTTAATCTTTGTTTCACAGTTAGAACTGACTCGAGCAGTGTGGGCGTAACTGGGGTCCTCCTACAGACCTACGATAACGTTTTGCATCCAGTGGCATACGTCAGTCACAAGTTAACGTCAAGCGAACGGAGATACAACGCACCGGAATTGGAATGTTTAGCTCTGGTATACTCATTATCTAGGCTATCAAGGTATTTGTTAGGTAAACACTTCATTGTTGAATCTGACAATAGCCCACTTAAGATAGTAATGCAAGGAACACCATCAAATCATAAAATTGTCAGATTGGCGTTACTGCTACAAAATTACAACTTTGAAGTACGCCACATAAGCGGTAATGAGAACACGATCACAGACATTCTGTCCAGGATTTCTCTCGACGAGTCCGCCAACGGTCTAACTACGCTGGAGCACAAAGATTAAAATAAAGTTATCACCAGCGCTCAGACCGAAATATCACATTGTAGCGCAATACATCACACCGTCACAAAAGAACGCTGCTAAAAGGTATTTAATGTGATATGGACTATTTCCAGTTACCAGCAACCTGTGAGCAGCGCCATCTATGTCTTCTGTACGAGGGGTTGGTCATGTCTGTTTTGGAGTATGCAATGGCAATCCTGACTCTCAGCCATAAGCAGATAGAAAGGATGGAAAGGATACAGAATGAAGCTATGCGCATTATTCTTGGATGTACAAGAGATACAGCATGCAGGGCGATGCGATACCTTCTTGGTTTTTCAACCATTGAAGAGAGAATACAAGGTTGCAGGGCACGCGCCTACCTCAGAATAAACGCAAACACACAACATCCACTGCATAGTGAAATTAGGAAGGTGAAGGGCAGCAGGTTAAAAAGAGGACGGTCATGGATGGGTCAAGCCGAAGACATTCTTCAACAGGTGTGTTCACTTGAGGACTTAGAACCTGGCGAGGAGTGGGTGCAAGTGCCAACAGACTTCTGCACATCCTTTTCAGTTTGCATCCAACTAGATAGAAAATGCAGACAAGAAAATCCGGCTGCTGTTGAGGCTGAAGTACAAGCGTTGATTTTCGAGAATTCGCTAGACGGTGACGCGGTCATCTACACAGATGGGTCGGTCGTCCGACATGTGAGAAGCTCATGGGCCTTTACAGCTCGGGCCGGAGGGAGAATTGTGAAGGAGGACACTGGTGCTTTCACTGAAACCACAAGTAGCCTGACCATGGAAGTCAT
This sequence comes from Cepaea nemoralis, assembly GCA_014155875.1. Taxonomy (NCBI): domain Eukaryota; kingdom Metazoa; phylum Mollusca; class Gastropoda; order Stylommatophora; family Helicidae; genus Cepaea; species Cepaea nemoralis. Next base: position 31,791 of record JACEFZ010028157.1, on the reverse strand, counting down.
GGCAGTAAGTAAAGCAATAACATGGCTCGAGACACAGACATTCACTAGGGCTTGTTTCCTTAGCGACTCAATGAACATGATCAAGAGGATAGAGGAGAGGTCGATCCGAAGAGAATGGTTGCTGCCTTTCGAGCGGTCTCGACTGGCAAAGATTAGTTTCATCTTCGTGCCAGGGCATGCGGGAGTACAAGGAAATGAGCGGGCTGACAAGCTCGCAGGTGAGGCTACTGTGGAGGGCGGACGCGCCATGGACCAGGCCGACATTCTGAATGCTCTACGAGAAGTAAGACTTTTGCGAGAACCAAGTGATGACTGTGAATCTACAACAATGGCTAGACTGCGAGAGCAGCAAATTAAAAGAGGGGTGGCCAAACAAGAACACTACGCAGGAAGCCAAAGGAGATTTATAAACCAACACAGAACTGGCGTCGTTAGCCGATACACGCTGCGGGATTTGCTGAGGAGGGGATCCGAGCACTTATGGACTGAATGGTTCGATGTGCAATGAGGATGATCTGTCGACTAACTAACTAACTAACTATTTCCAGTTATATTGCCGAATAACATTTTTAAATTGTGAATGTGCCGAATAAATGAAAGGAGTCGAACGTGTAAGTGTACTAGGACATCAACTGTTGTAAATATTTTCATATTCAAGTGCAGAACAAACAGTACTACACAACTACAAGAACATACCGAAGTTCCGGAACTTGGCAATAGTGTGCAGTACCAGCACTTAACAACATTGTATAATAATTCCAACGAAATGTGCAACCGTTTTAAATAATTTACTTACTGTGTTAGTGAAACGACACCGTTGCCCAGAACAGTTTACTTCAACAGTGTGTACAAACGAAATCTTCTTTTTCTTCAAGCGTGTTCCTAATTTTTGTGAACACAGTATTTATTTCCGTTTCCTTTCCCAGTGTGATCGAGTGAAATGGCGAATCATGACCGCCCACGCTTTCTGGAATGGCACATGATTGATTGATTGATTCCCAGTGTGTTTCTAAATTATCATTATAGCAGACGAATTAACAGAATTAGTTAAGTATGAATGAGCGAGTGACGTTTAAATTTGCATATAAGATATTGAGGAGAAAGAATTTATATAATTGTAATCTAAGGATCATCGATTGACCCTATTATTCAATAGTGCCAGATTATTGTCACTATTATGAATAAAGTGAAGCCAAACATTTGACACTTAGACAAACAACAAATGTATTACATTATTTTTTTTTTTTTTTTGCAAGTATCAAAAAGTTACCCTACATAATTAGTTATGATTGTACCTAAAGGGAAACAATCTGATATTGGTAAAATTGTTACATGTATATGTTTTTTTTTTCAAAGTGGTCAAAGGACTACAAAGTACCAAGTTGCGTCAACTAGAGGTGGACGATGGTTACTAAAACTTGACAGGACCAGGATTAGAATATCTGGCCATAGGGATTAGTGTTCTTGTCCTGAAGTCATCATACAGGGTGATGACTTGACGCCTAACATGTTTTTTGTTGAGAGGGAGGACGTAGCTTGAAAGATAGCGTCAATCGTTGTTAACTTCCGGTCTATGCTGAGTCCGTTGTCAAAAGAAGTACCAATCCAACCAGGGGACTTTACTTGATGCAAGTAGCCTGATGGCACCAATGAATTGAGTATACATCATGCATCATTACCAAACAGATAGCACCTTGCCATGATATAAAATTATGAACCATCAATATAAACAACTATAGGGTCCTGACATGAAATTATAATGTAAACACAGTCTATGTGTAACTACCCACATAATGAAAGGGTGTCCCTTTCATAAGAGAGAAGAGGAGAGTGTCAAGATCACAATATCCTGCATGACAGGAGTTAGTGTATGACAGCTCACGACAGGCGATCAGGACAGGCAGCCTGGTGTCACCGAGTACAGGTCAATTACTAACCAGTTGAAGCCCCGTGGTCGTCGTGCGACGGTACACCGCACGGGTCGCACGAACTGTGAGAAGTGAAAGACTAACCGAACATACCTGTGTCAGGAAGACAGGTTTAGGACAGCGAGACGGACGGACAGACAGGGTTATGTTTGTGTTTCATAATCATTGTGAGATGGCTGTAATGAGGGAAGGTGTGACTGATTGGTAGATTGAGATGTGCTTGAGCTGAGGCAGTGAGAGAGTTATTTTGTATTATTCTATTATAAGATGTATGATGCATGTATATACTGCTGTGATAATGTACGAGTTGCGCATGATTATGAGCGCAACTTCCACGAATGTATCCAATGTAAATAGGTTACGTGAATAAAAGGATTTACTTCACGTTGTCGCGTGTAAGAGTGTAATCATTGAATGTGTATGATTGTTTCGCCCCTGTTCTGGAGAGCGAGCCAAATGTTAATATAAATGAGACCATGACATGCCATTATTAGACAGCACGGAGCCGGAAATTGTAACATCAATGGACTCCTCCTCCTTCAGACATGTGCCGAACACGATCTCCTGATTACCAACACAATTTTCCATATTCCCATGAGAAATAGAACATCGTGGATGCACCCTCGTTCGAAACACTGGCACCTCATTGACTATGTCATCATCAGGAGGTGTCAAAGAGCTACGGAAGAGCTAAGAGCTAAGAAATATAGGAATAGATCTAGAGAAGAGGAATATAACATTGCGATCTAGGAAACCAGACAGAAGGGACACAAACACGAGTAAGAACTATAAATAGTTCTCTAACTGGACACACTCGTGTCAACAAGGAGGTCATTGAGTATACGTGAGCTGGGGTTACCCAAGAGACTGGGAAACCCGCATCACGAGAAGTGACCATGTAACACTGGTTACTCTAACCAGGTGACCAGCTACTAATTGCGTGCTGGAACTCCAAGCACGCAAACCAGCTGATGCACGAAGAGTCAACTGCTCGTGGCTGAACACGCCACAGAGATTCGTCAGACAGGGACTCGACGGCGTAGAAGACAGACTGTATATTCGCTGTGAATACTTTGTTGTTAAGAAGGACAGTAACAATAGTTAGGACTTAAGCTTAGCTTCAATAGTTATTACCATCAACATCATCTTCTCATTACATCGTTATAACATACCATGATGTTTAATACCGATGTGGTTATCCGCTCGCGGAGCTAATGTACTATCAGCTCCAAATAAATTGTATGATAATTATATCCTTTTGTACGACGTACGAGTTGTCATTTTTGTGTGGTACAAAAGAAAGGAATCCTTGTATGCCTGTCGCAGTTGAGTTGTTGACAGAGGAGTGACAGACAAGACGTTCGGGTGACAAAATCCATGTGTGGTGCCGAATGTTGGACAGACCATCGTCTCATTATCTCGAAAATAAACATACACATCAAACCACCACGGCGCCCTCAAGGGATAAATATGCAACAAAAAAAACCCCAAAAAAAACCAAAAAACAAAAACAAACTAAATATCACCCGCCTAAACAGCAAGAAAATACAGCTGTCGTTTGAAAATATGCTGGAAGACCGCCTCAAGCCCAATGCTGCAGCTAAACAGGATGCAGAAACAGAGTGGAGAGCCCTAAAGGACATAATTTACAACACTGCTCTGGAAATCCTGGGCCCAATCCTCCGAAAGTATAAAGTCTGGTTTGATGAAAATTCCGACATCAACCAACATCTTCTCCTCAAGGCACATTTGAATGACCCGTAGTCAACATAAAAAAAGATGCCTTCAAGAACATTCAGAGAATAGTGCAGCAGAAACTTCGGCACACGCGGGACTCCTGGCTGAGCATAAAAGCTGATGAAATTCAAGGCTTTGTTGACAGACATGATATAAAAACTTCTACGACTCACTGAAAGCGGTATATGGTCATACATCACCAGGCATAGTTCCCCTCCTCAGTGCAGATACGGAAACATTGGAAATCCTTCAACGCTGGGCAGAGCATTTCAGCAACATCTTAAATGCAACTTCCTTCTTCAATGATGAAACCATCAACTGCCTTCCTCAAATTCCCACTAATGATACACTTGATGACCTGCCAACCATAGTGGAAGTAAACAAAGCCATCCAGCAACTCTCCAGAGGCAAGGCACCTAGTCCTGACTCCATCCCAGCAGAGATATACAAGCCAGGCGGGCCGGTCTTAACAGAGCAGCTTCACCAAGTCTTTACACAGAGGCAGACATGCAACACAATCTTTCAGTTTTCTCACATGCCTGTGCCAACTTTGGGCTCAATATCAACTTGGAGAAGACTTTAGTTATGTACCAGCCATCTCCAGGGATTAATCACACCGTGCCGAATATCAAAGTGAATGGTCATAGACTAAGTGTTGTGGACAAATTCACCTGTCTTGGCAGCACTGTGTCACAAGCTGCCATAACTAATGACGAAGTTAATACAAGAATCTCCAAGACCAGCGCGACATTTGGCAGACTGTACAAGAATGTATGGGACAGAAATGGAATAAGCCTGCAAATAAAGCTGAAAGTCTACAAAGCAGTTGTATTATCCACACTACTATATGCTTATGAAACCTGGACTGTTTATCAGCGACACGCTAGGAAATTAAACCACTTCCACACAGTCTGCCTTAGGAAGCTAGTGAAGATTAAATGGCAAGACAAGATCCCAGACACCGAAGTCCTAGAAAGAGCGTCCATGCCCAGTATCCACACACTGGACTGATCACGTTGTGGTAAACGCTCCCAAGGCGGCCAGAGGAAACGCTTTAAAGACACTGAAAATCTCACTGAATGCTTTTGGAATTCATCATGACACCTGGGAGACTGCAGCCAGAGGCCGAAATTCATGGCGTGCCTCATTACGCAAGGGTGCAGTCACGTGTGAGGCAACCAGGACTGCAAGCGCTGTAAAGAAAAGGCAGGACAGAAAAACCACTGCTGGAAATCCTCCTCCAGAAACGTCAAGCATTCTTTGTCCACATTGTCAAAGAACATTTCGAGCCAAAATAGGCCTTATCAGCCATCTTAGAACTCACGGCTCCATACTTTCAACCCCACTGGATGGTCATCATCATTTTTCATCATCATTCTTGATGGACAAACAACAAAATAGTTTTATTTTCTGGAATGCAGCGTTTGCTTTATCTATTCTGCTCTCAAGGCGTTGTGCGGCAGTAAAAACATCGAATTGTTGGTTAATTTGGCTATTTTTGGAATAGTTCATTTTTAGACACCTTATCATGTCTTCTATGAGATTCGGTACTTGTTTTTGATTAAAAACTGTTATTTTAATGCAATATTCATATTTTACTGAACCACCCTAGGTGTCAAATTGTCTACGTATTGAATATTGTTGGGAAATTGACGGTTTTCAAACCCCAGCAACGATATTTCGGGAACACGCGACACGCACGTGTCATATATCATTGGCACAAAGTAGTGCAGCTTTACATAACAGAATTAAGACACATACAGAACGTTGCGGCGACTAGCCTTCATCAGCAAACAAACACATTCACAAACACAACATAAAGTCAAGGAGATCTCCTGTGACTACATCAGAAGGTGACGACAGGACGAGAAGAACAAAAGGATGAAAAAATGAAAGGAGTGAAGAAAATGAGAATTTAAAAAATGTGAATTGAAAAAATGTTCATACTCACCTCACAGTGGCGATCTGTAAGCAACTCAGAAAATCACCGGTGTATGCTTTTTATACCCGGTGATAGGTGTCACGGTTCAGTGAGCACGTTGAAAGAAGGGGGGCGGGGGCAGGAGGGCAGGACGGTGACTGAGCAACCTCATAGGATGTACTAACGAAGCATGAGGGGGCGCGATGGTGGTACTAACCAAAACCCCATTATGTACTCATATATATTGTTATGAGGCGAGTCCTAAAGTCTGGGTGGACTGATATGTGAGAACGCACATACACACATATACACCGCTCAACAGACAAAATGCTCGTGTATATGGGCATGTGCAAGGTATATATATATGAAGAGAGAGAGAGAGAGAGAGAGAGAGAGAGAGAGAGAGAGAGAGAGAGAGAGAGGTGTTGGAAAAGTGCCTGCGACATACCACATGAGGTCTGCGGAGTAGGTCGGTCTACAAATGCGAGGCTTCACTCATACTGTTCTCTATAAAATAGAGTCAGTAAGGTTGATTGTTATACAACGTATTTAAGGATCAAATCACCCAGTGCATGTGTTATTGGGGCTGTATGAGATCCGACTGCCAGCAGTACACATGACATAGGTAGGTACAGAGAAGCAAGGTTGTAGAGAGAAAGAGAGAGAGAGAGAGAAAGAGAGAGAGAGAGAGCGAGAGAGAGAGAGAGAGCGAGAGAGAGCTGAGCAGTGCCTACGACATACCACATGAAGTATACGGAGTACGTCGGTCTATAAATACGAGGCTTCACTCACACTGTGCCCTATGAAATAGAGTCAGTAAGGTTGATTGTTATACAACGCATTTAAGGGTTAAATCGACCAGTGCTAGTGTTATTGGGTCTGTATAACATCCAACTACTGGTAATACACATGATGTGGGTAGGCCCAGAGAAGCAAGATTGTTCGGAGAGAGAGAGAGAGAAGAGAGAGAGAGAGAGAGAGAGAGAGAGAGAGAGAGAGAGAGAGAGAGAGAGAGAGAGAGAGAGAGGGGGGGGGGGGGGGGGGGTTGGAAAAGTGCCTGCGACATACCTCATTAGGTATGCGGAGTAGGTCGGTCTACAAATAAAACTTTCTGAGTTGCTTACAGATCGCCACTGTGAGGTGAGTATGAACATTTTTTCAATTCACATTGTTTAAATTCTCATTTTCTTCACTCCTTTCATTTTTTTCATCCTTTTGTTCTTCTCGTCCTGTCGTCACCTTCTGATGTAGTCACAGGAGATCTCCTTGACTTTATGTTGTGTTTGTGAATGTGTTTGTTTGCTGATGAAGGCTAGTCGCCGCAACGTCCTGTATGTGTCTTAATTCTGTTATGTAAAGCTGCACTACTTTGTGTCATTTTATATTGTTTACACTTTCACAGCTTTACCGCAGTTCCACCCAATTTTATTCATATATCATTGGAAACGTCACGATTTTCCGTAACTCTTCGTGAAACTCCGAGTTCGTCTAATCGGAAACCTTTCTGTGTACAACAGTTTGTTTCGTATCTATAATCTTCCGAAAACTTCCATATATAGAACACGGTAAGCAATCCGCGTTCGCCGATGGCTGAAACTGATCACGTGGGTTTCCAAAATGGCGGCTATGTGTTGTTTACACTTCGCGTCGTGCCGAACGTTTATTGTTGACGACAGATTGACACGCATTAAAAAAATGCATCGTTCTAAGAAATTTAACATCCAGTCATCTACTCAACGTAAGAAATCTCTCAGACTACACCTCGCAAATGCTCGTAAATCAAATCAAATCAAATCAAATCAACTTTATTAGGGTCACAAATTGGGCGCGCAGGCCCGTCTTACATTCGGCCCTTCCAATCACTCGTCTTTCGTTCATCAAGAGAATTATACATTTACATAGGAAGAAAAATAAACATTGTGAAATGAATGTTGTAAACATAAACAAGGCTAATTACCATGTTATGAGGCCCATCTCCCACCTATCCATACATCACCCCACCCACACACCCCCACCTACCCACACACACACGCACACCAAGGGACACATACATACCCCATCAACCGACCCATCCCCCTACCGCACATCCCCCACCCACACACACTGCCCTCACCTGATCCCCCAACCAAAACACACACGCCACCCACAAACATCCCCCACCAACCCACACATCCCACGCCCATCCATATACACATCCTAACCCACACATCCTCTACCCACCCACACCTCAAATCACCCATCCCCCAGCCACATCTCCATCAACCACATAATCCCCACCCACGCACACAATCTCCCACCAACCCACACATCGCACATCCACTCACACATTCCCAAACCATACACACACACATCCCCAGCAACTGACATGTCCCTACCCCCCCCCCCCACACACACACACACATCTCCCTAACCACCCATACATCCCCAATTCACTCACACACACCCCACCACCCACACATACAACTTCCACCCACCCACACATGCCTTAACCCAATCTCCACCACACAATCCCCCACCCGTACATCACATACACACCCTACCACGCACTATTCCCAACCCACGCACCACACACACTCATATCCCTCACCAACACATCCCCACTAACACACCACACACATATCCCCCACCCATATACCACACAGCATTCCCACCCACACCCACACAGATACCCTTACCCATCCACCCCACATACCCCCACTCACACACCACAAAAATCCCCCACCCACACACACATACCTCACACACACAATATCCCCAACCAACACACCACACACCTCTTCCCACCCACACACGCATTCCCTACCCGTCCACCAACACACACTCACTCACGCATACATCCTCCACTACGCACCCACACACCCCCCACCCCCAACCAAACATCTCTCGATCACAATACCCCTACCCACACACATCCTCCACCCACTCACACATCCCACCCCGACACATACAACTCCCTCACCCACCTACACATCCCTAAGCCACTCACACACCCCCACCCACACATTCCCCATCCACGCACACATCTCCCACCCACACACCCCCACATACTTCCCCCAACCACCACACATCCCCTACTCACCCACACATATACCCCACCCATACGCACATTCCCCGCACCCATCACACACATCCCCCACACCACACACTATCCTCCACCCACACACATATCCTGACCCATACCACCACAAACATACCCTCCACCCACACATCATTCACATATCCCCCACCAACACACCGCACACATATCTCAAACCCACACACCATACACTTCTCCCCACCCGCCCTTGCATCCCCAATCCACCCAACACAATCCCCTACCCACACAACCCCGCCTCCCACACATACTTCCTCAAACCATCCACACATATCCACCCACATAAACACACATCCCCCGCATCCGTCCCATACACATATCCTCCACCCATACACACATCCCCCACACCCATTCCCACACCCCTACTTTCACCCCCACACATCCATCCACACATCCCACCAACACCCACAAATATCACTACCCACCAAAACCCACACACCCCAACCCATCCAAACGCATACCCCCACCCACACATCCCCCACCCACTCATATCCCCACACTCACACACATCCTCCACATACACTCACACTTCCTCACATCTAGACACATACAAAATGTCTCACGTTAGTATTGAAACTAGTATAAACAAACTCCCACACTTTACTCACACACATACACTGACACTTGTCATGAGCAGTCTCATGAAAATGTTAAACATGGAGAAAAATGTGTACATAAAAAGTATGTGACGTAAAAATAGTGATGCTCTCTCTCTCTCTCTCTCTCTCCTCTCTCTCTCTCTCTCTCTCTCTCTCTCTCTCTCTCTCTCTCTCTCTCTCTCTCTCTCTCTCTCTCACACACACACACACATTCACTCTCACGCTCACACATTCACTCTCCCGCTCACTCATTCACTCTCACGCATTCACTCTCCCGCTCACTCATTCAATCTCACGCTCACAGCGATAAGCCTATCAGAACGTCGTAAACGGTACAGACAATTCTGAAACTACTGAAAGCGACCCAGCTAAAGTGCACATGCCAGTTCTTCCATAATCCAAGTGATTTGACAGTGAACCTGAATGAATCAGTGCTATCGTTTTCTTCTCAAAGTTGTTGAAGTGATTCTTTTATTACCCGAAGCCAATTTAAAAGAGATACGTAGAAATACACAACATCCTCTAGCCGCAAGTATGCTTTTTATGACGACAATGATATCAAAAACGGGAACAGAGAGCAATAGTTGATTGTTCAAAAATTGAGGCAATAATCAAATTGTTATGTTGTCCAGTTTGTAAAAATGCTAGTCTTATTTTGAAAACTGACAGCAAGAAAGCCAAAGGAATAGCTGTGTATGCAGAGGTTTACTGCTCTTGTTGTGAAGAAGTAGTGTGTGGAAGATACCTATCTGCAAGAAGTAATGATGGGGATAGATCTTTTGCTGTCAACAGCCAGTCAGTATATTCAGCATTAGTTTGTGGGATGGGTGCAACAACATTCAATAATTTTTGTGAAAACATGAACCTGCAAGGTCTTCATCACAAAACATTTCACAGCAAAGCGAATAAACTATATTCAAAGATAGAAGATCTGGAGGACACTGTTTTCTCTCAAACCGTAAAGTATGTTCGACAGGCTCATGCACAACAGTCAGGCATAACTCTACATGACAATGATGTGCTAGATATTAATGTGAGCTTTGATGGCAGTTCTATGCAGCCGGTTTGTGAGGACTGATAAAACGATGGGATAAGTGCATCAATGTTGGTGGAAATTATGTTGATAAATGAAGGGGCAATGTATGTATAAAAATAAACTGGTTTCAAGTTGTCATCATAGCTAGTTATTTTTCTACAGCCATTTGCGTCTTACTTATTAACTTACCCGCGTACTTAACAGATAGTTAAACTGTCCTATTACGTCATCGTGTTTGCCTGCACTGTGAAGTCATGCGCTTAACACTCTTGGCATCCTTAACAACAATAATGAAAGGAATCAAGACAATGGCACGGTTATTGTAATTTCTATCACACTTTTAAAGTTTTCATTGAAGTCCCCTCGTAGTAAGTAATGGATCTTCCTACACGTCTTAAGTCGCATAGGGCATTTCGTGCTAGTTCCATATTTGTGTAGAACAATCGGCACTGGGTGGGTCATGTGATCGGCAGCACACCGACTGCATTTGCTTCCCATGAGGTTTCAAGGTACCTGTATTAGGTTGCTTCACCAGTGAGCAATGTATGTATTGCTGAAATTATAGTCAGCAAATGATCCAGGGAATGATGTATGTATTGCTGAAATTAAAGACAGCATATATCCAGGGAGCAATGTATGCATTGCTGAAATTAAAGTCAACAAATGATCCAGGAAGTGATATATGCGTTGCTGAAATTAAAGTCAACAAATGATCCGGCGATTGATGTATGCATTGCTAAAATTAAAGTCAACAAATGACCCCTTTACATGAATCCAGGCGTATTGGTACATGGTTCTAGACCTATACTTTAGTGTGTGATGTGATCAGTATCACCCCGGACGTCTTTACGTCTCAAGACGTTTCCTAGTGCGCATTTTAGGCTGGGTCAATCTTGGAGCCCAGGTAAATTTGATCACATTCGTCCCTATGTGGTTTCAAACCCATACACATGGGAAGGGGAGGAAGGAGAGGTCGGACGAAATTTCGGCCTTTGCCTGTCGTCCGTTAAGAGAGGGAAAGACTGACCACCTATTCCGTCGTGCACTATGGCCTGCAACATATGGTAGTTCTAGCACATTACACAACCTTAGCAGATTACTGCATCGGGACCATTTTTTAATTGTGTGATAATTCACTGTCAAAAATAAAACTGTCATCAACTGCCAAAATAAAACTGTCTTCACTGTCATCTACTGCCAAAAATAAAACTGTCATCAGCTGCCAACAAATAAAACTGTCATCTACTGCTTGTAGTACCATGCGGTGTATGACAGGTGGGAGTTCTTGAGCCTGAGGAATTCAGGCCGCCTGGCTAGTGCAGCAGCCGAGAACTGCACAGGAATTCAAGCACTTTGTCAGCAGTAGTGACTTCATAGAAAAATGATAGACTTGTTTTTTTACTCTTTCAAAATATATTCATAGAAAAAAAAAATAATTTAAGGTTATAATTTAAATCCTCCTAATATTAGAATATATCTAATCCTTTCCACGATCTCCTCTCTGGTGGTTCAGTAAAATCATATAAATCTTGGTTCACTAGAATTTATTTCCTTTCCATGAGCGCTACATTGGCGATTCTGTCATACTGCGAGGGGGCTTCAAATGAAAACCTTACATGCTTTTTATGGTGAATATATACTGAAGAAGTAGTCACCATTGCGTTGAATGGAAATCTTTCAGCGCCGATAAAGTGCTTGAATTCCTGTAGAAAAATCGACTCTCGGGTCACTATTCTGTGTGCCTGGCCCTGTCTTGAACAGTCTGTCACAAAAATCACGCCGTTTTGAAACTTCCGGCCCAACTCATACACTTGCTGGACTGACATGCATGCAGCACCATACTGGCCCTTCATTCGCCGATGAATTTCAGCCCTTCACTGATCAAACAATGGATAACAGAACGCTGCTCTTCTTTGGTCCATGTCAAAAATGGAGCAGTCATCTTTAAACTGTCATTATGACATCACCGTATGCGTCTGCACCGTGATGTAACGTGCTTAACACTCTTGACATCCGCAACAACAATATTGACACGTTACAAGACAATGACATGGTTATTGTAATTCTATCATACTTTTAAGGTTTTCACGCGAAGCCCCCTCATAAATTGATAGGCAGATTGATTGATTGATTGATCTTTATTTCTAGAAGGGTTACAAATTGGGCACGGAGGCCCGTCTTACATTCGGCCCTTCCAGTCACTCATCTTTCGTTCATCAATAGTGCATGATGCATTTACATAGGAAAGAAAACATTGTCAAGTGAATGTTGTAAACATAAACAATGAATATTACCATGTTATGAGACATATCCCACAACCACCCACACATCCCCCACCCACCACACATCCAAAACACACACATCCCTAACCCACACACACCCCCAACCACGCACACACCCCAGGCATACATGTATTCCCCCACCCACCCATCCTCCACATACACACATCTCCCCTACCACACACACACACACACAATATCCCTCACCCCACACACACACTCGCCCACCTTCACATCCTCCACCCACCCACCCACCCATACACCCAAACCACTCAGCCAAACACATATCCCCAACCACACATTCCCCCACCCACACAAACATCCCCTGACAACCCACACGTCATGAACCCACACACACCCCACCCACACTTCCCCCACCATAAATCTCCCCCACCCACACACATCCCGCACCCACCCCTACACACATCCCCAACCCACATATATGCCCCACCCACACAATCTCCCCACCCACACACGCCACACCCATCCCTCATCCCACTCACACTCACCCACCCACACATCCTCTACACATCCTCCACCCGTCCACCTACACACTCCCAGTCACCCATCCCCCATCCACTCATCCCTCAACCACATATCCCCCACCCACACAACTCTCCCTACCAACCCACACATACACCACCCATACACATACTCTATCCACACACACATCCCCCACCCATACACACATCCTCATCCACATCCCCCCCACCCACGTACTCATCCCTCAACCACTCACACAATTACAACCCGCACCCACCCATCAACACATACCTCTCCAACCTACTCAAAAACACTCACACACCCCAACCACCCAGCCAAACACACATCCCCCGCCCTCACACATTCCTCACCCACCCGCACATCCCAAACCTCACCACCCCTCCCCCACCCACCCACCCACACACACACATCCTTTACCCACACACACATCTCCTCACAATCTCCCACCCACCCACAAATTCCCTCACCTACAAACACCCTCACCACCCACCCACACATATATCCTCCAGCCACTCACACTTACCCCACCCACACACACCCCACCCACACAGTCATATGCCCCCCCCCCCCCACACACACATCCCCACACCCATCACACACCCATCCCCCAAACTACACACATCCCCACACCCCGACACCCACACATTCCTAACCCACCCAACCGCACACACACATTCCCCACCCACACAACCCCCTCCAACCAACACTCACACACTTCCAACCATCCCACACCCACATCCCAAACCTACACACACAACCGACACCCATAGACACATCCCTCACCCACCACACATCCCTTCATCCACCCACACACATCCCCCCACACACAACCCTCCACACATACATCCCCCACATACACATCAACACACACATCTTCATATCTAGACACATACATGATGCCTCACATAATCACTGAAACTAGCATGAACAAACTCCCACACTTTACATACACATGCAGTGACGATTGTCGTGAGCATTCTCGCAAAATTTTTAAAACAAATGGAGAAAGATTGTACATATACATGTAACTTTTAGTGATGCAATTCAATTCTCTCTCTCTCTCTCTCTCTCTCTCTCTCTCTCTCTCTCTCTCTCTCTCTCTCTCTCTCTTAACTCCCCCCCCCCCCCACACAATACACAACACCACTCACACTCACTAACTCTCTCACTCACTCTACATGCGCATGTGTTCATATTATATATGATAAATCAAGTGGCATACAAAATGATACCTCGTAATATGAAAATGAGAATACATAAAAATATATGGAATAGCATGTTATATGACATGCGTGCGCTCAACTCTCTCTCTCTCTCTCTCTCTCTCTCTCTCTCTCTCTCTCTCTCTCTCTCTCTCGCTCACACACACACACACACACACACACACACACACACACACACACACACACACACACACACACACACACTCATTCACTCTCTCTCACTCACACTCACTAATTTTCTCACTTACTCTACCGTAATGTAGAGGATCACAAAATGAACCGATTTGGCCTGTCCTTGCATCATCTCAAGAGACTATAAACCAACTAAGGTGGGAAGTTCTGGAACATCCAGCTTACAGCTCCGACTTAGCCCCTAGCGATTTCCACCTTTTTGCTCCACTGAAAACCCACCTTCCCCGGAGACATTTCGCGAATGACGCCGAAGTTGAATGTGAAGTGAAAACGTGGTTTAGAAAACAGAGCACGCAGTTCTATGCAGCCGATATGGGAGGACTGATAAAACGATGGGATAAGTGCATCAATGTTGGTGGAAATTATGTTAATAAATAAAGGGACAATGTATGTATAAAAATAAACTGGTTTCAAGTTGTTATATTTAGTTATTGTTCTACAGCCATTTGTGACTTACTTATTGACTACTCCTCGTATATCGATAGATAGCCAGGCAGACAGACATAGAGATAGTTGGATGGATATACTGACGGCGGACCGACAGAAAGACGAACAGACAAAAAAAAAAAAAAAAACGAACGTACGGACGGACGGATATATAGTTAGACAGACAGACAGACAGACAGACAGACAGGCGAACGAACGAACAACTTTATTTTCAAAGGGTTAATAATTGGACACACAGGCCCGTCTAACATTCTGTCCTTCTAGGGGGGGGGGGGAGAGAGAGAGAGAGAGAGAGAGAGAGAGAGAGAGAGAGAGAGAGAGAGAGAGAGAGAGAGAGAGAGAGAGAGAGAGAGGAGAGAGAGAGAGAGAGAGAGGAGAGAGAGAGAGAGAGTTGTTCATACTATAGAAAGGATACGAATGGAACTTCAAGAAAATTATCTCATAGGAAAGCCTTTCATGTGATGGAAGAAATAAGCAGTTTCAGAACCATCAACTAATATAAGCAGTCTCAGCTTGCCACGTCTGACCTCCCGAGCCCCGTGTCAGCGCTGCCAGACCTAGGTTGTATGTCCCCGTCTGATCGGGTGGCACGGAAACCTCAGATAATCCATCCTTGATTACATACAGCTGTTTGATTTTTGTGAACTGGTGGCATTCCGTGTGTCTAGGATCGACCGCTCTGTCTGGCACTCTGTCTGTTATTGAGTGGGTGCATAACTGTTAGAGTTTGTGTAAATGATGTGTGTATGCAGATATGTATGTGTGTGTTTATGCATGTGCGTGTGTGTACGTGTGTTTGCCTGCCTGTTTTTTAACATGGTAATATGCAGTGTTTGTGTTTACAACATTCATTTGACAATGATTGTTTTCCTATGTAAATGTATAGTGCACAATATATAATTGATGAACGAAAGATGAGTGATTGGAAGGGGCGAATGTAAGACGGGTCTGTGTGCCTAATTTGATACCCTTGAAAATAAAGTTTGTTCGTTCGTTCGTTCTGTCTGTTCGACTACCTATTAATGGGGCTTTCCAATTTCCATGCCTCTAGCCCATCTGCATGTATTTCTGACTGCCTGCTTCTTTGTAAATGTCTGTCTGTCTATGAATGTCTATCTGTTCGCCTTTGTGTTAGTCCTTTCTATTTTCCTGCCCTCCAGCCAGCCTGTCTATGAATGTCTCTCTGCCTGCCTTCATGTTTTTCCTTTCTATCTTCCTATCCTCTAGTCTGTCTGTCTGTCTGTCTGTCTGTCTGTCTGTCTGTCTGTCTGTCTGTCTGTCTGTCTGTCATGTTTGTCCTTCCAACCTTCTGCCTACCGCTCCGCCTGCCTGCCTCTCTAATTTCCCGAGTGCAATTTTGTCTACCTGTCTGTCTATCTGCCTTCCAGATTGTTCTTCTATTTTCCTACCTTCTAGCCAGTCTGTCTGTCTGTTTGTCTACCGGCCTGCCTGTTTATGAATATATGTTTTCATGTTTGTCCTTCCAAGCTTATTGTCTGTCTGTCTGTCTGTCTGTCTGTCTGTCTGTCTGTCTGTCTATAAATGTCTGCCTGTCTGTCTATAACTCGCAGAGCGCCAAGTTTGTAGTCCACAGCAGGCTTCACTACATAAGCGATCATGTCCGCTATCCCTTTCTTTGCCAAACTATGTTCTGCCCAGGATGTATTCAGACTAGTGTCTAATCAGGATATCCCACAGATTAGTGTCTGCCCAGGATGTTCCACAGACTAGTGGCTGCCCAGGATGTTCCACAGACTAGTGTCTGCCCCAGATGTTCCACAGACTAGTGACTGCCCAGGATATCCCACAGATTAGTGTCTGCCCAGGATGTTCCACAGACTAGTGACTGCCCAGGATGTCCCACAACTATGGTCTTCCCAGGATGTGCCACAAACTAGTGTCTGCCCAGGATGTTCCACAGACTAGTGACTGCCCACGATGTCCCACAACTATGGTCTTCCCAGGATGTGCCACAAACTAGTGTCTGCCCAGGATGTTCCACAGACTAGTGACTGCCCAGGATGTCCCACAACTATGGTCTTCCCAGGATGTGCCACAAACTAGTGTCTGCCCAGGATGTTCCACAGACTAGTGGCTGCCCAGGATGTCCCACAACTGTCTTCCCAGGATGTGCCACAAACTAGAGTCTGTCCAGGATGTCCCACACACTAATGTCTGGCCAGAATATCCCACCAAGATGTCAAGATAGCCGTTGGTCAGCATTATACCCGACCTTAGCATTTCAACACAGCTGATTCCTAGCAATGGACGCAAATACGGATGATGATGAGGGCAGCGAGATATGGCAACACAAGACGTAACAAATAGGATGTGTTTAGATACTACAAAATGTTTTCATAATCTTCGCATTAGTTGGTCTCCGAAAAACGAACGTTGTGATAAAAGATAAAAGATCGTCTGGGTAAAAGATAAACGATAGTCTGGATAAATGATAAATGAATGTCTCAATAAAAGATAAAAGGAGTCTCGATAAAAGAGAAAAGAAGTGTCGATAAAAGATGAACTAATATCTCGATGAAAGATAAAAGAAGTCTCGATAAAAGATAAACTAACGCAGTGGTTCTCAACCGGTGGGGAATTCCCCCCTAGGGGGAATTTTAGGGTTTCCAGGGGGGGGGGGGGGAATTAAGATTATTTCAAGATCGCGTTAATATAAGAACCGATTACTTGATATGGTATTTTCCTTCATACTGTACGGTTCTGTACGTCTCACCCTTCTAAAATTCATTTTATAAAGTAAGTAGACACGTTTTATGTGGACGTCTAGACTTGTTTTAGTATGTGCTATTAAATTTAGCTTCCATTATTGCGTATACTGTGTAGGGGCGGTGCGGGATTTTTAGGTAGGAAATACAAAAGGGTGGAATGACGTTCTGAAAATATGGTGAAGGGGGGGACGGGCCAAAAAAAGGTTGAGAACCACTGAACTAACGTCTCCATAAAATATAAACTAACGTCTCGAAGGTGTCTACGCGCGACAGGAGAAAAACGTCCGGAAGTCATGACCCGGACCGGCCCGCCACATGAGAGTATAGAGAAAAGGTGCCAAAACATTCGGGGAGGGTGAACTCTTCTGATAATCGGAATTCTCCTGTTGTGATTGCTCCGCGAAGATGGTTTTGCCACTAATCCCCTACATACCCCAGAAATTCATGTCGTTATCTATGTTTGTAATATTTCATTTACTTCAAGCCCATATTTTTTTTTATTTTTAAACGTATGTGTTCATTGAAACATGTAGATTACTTATCAATGATACTTTAGTTATCTGGCCAAGAAATCTATGTTTATGTTTGCTTTGTTTGATAAAGATTTATCTTAGGTATGCTGACTATACACTGTTACTAGCAGAAAGCGAGCAAGAATTACAAAAACTAGTGGAACAAGTAAAACACAGTGCAGAATGTGGAAAACTATGATAATTAGCAGTGGAAAAGAGAGACCATCATTAAACATCACAGCAAACAGGGATATACTAAAACAAGTATCACGTCTCTTTTATCATGAACGTGTAATAACAGATGATGGCAGAAGTGAAACATAAATCAAAATGAGAAAATGGCCTACAATGCTTTTAACAACATGAAATCAGTAGTAACATCTTGATAGATTAACAACGCATTAAAAATGATAATTGTCAAATGTTATGTATATTCAACACTACTATACGGCGCGGAAGTCTGGACATTGAACAAGCAAATATAAAGTCGAATAGAGGCCATGGAGATGTGGATTTACAGAATAATATGTCGCATTTCATGGGAACAAAAACAATCAAATACATCATCATCATCAAGTGCCGTGCCGGCTGGCGTAGGCGTTCATGGCTCTCCACAGATATCGGTCTTTGGTTTTCTGGATCAACTTGCTGCTGATATTCCTCCATGCCACCGTCTCAATCCATCTAGCATCATTTCTCTTGGTCTGCCTCTGCGTCTCTTCCCCTCGATCTTTCCAGTTGTTACGATGTTCTCCAATGCCTCTCTTCTCATCAAATACAGAGGTTCAAAAAAAAAAAAAAAAAAAAAACTGGGAATGAAAAGAGAGTTGATGAAAGAAAGAAAAAAAGTGGCAAGTGAATTATTTCGGCCACGTAAAAAGACATAACAGTCTTATGAAAATAATTCTTGACGGTAAGGCTGAAAGCAAGCGAGCAAGAGGTAGACAACGATACAAGTGGGAAGATAAATCAAGAGATGGACGAACAGCAGTCTGACAGAATATACAGGCAGGGCGAGAAACAGACATCTTTACTGATCCACTTCAGACATGCTTCATTGTGGAGACGGCACCTGATTGATGATGATAAAGACCTGTTGTCGAAACGCTTGTTTGTATCTGTGCTCTTTCGGCCTTTCCAGTATTTTAGTTATATTTTGTGATTATTCGGTTTCACTTATTGCTTCCGGCGAGGCGCTGGTGTCTTTTACAGCAGCAGGTACGAATCCTGGTGTAGCCAAACTATAGCTGTTAATTTCCATTGTGTTTGGTCTGTAGCGTTGACTCTTCCTTCAGAAAACTTTGAACTCAAACGTAGTCCATAAAATAAAACGGAACAATAGTTGCATTAATCGACAAGTTTAAGTTAGTTGCATATCCTTTACAGGATGTCGCAGTCAACATCAGCATTTTGTTTCGCTGTTGTGAATTCTTGGCAAGTTTAAGGTCAGTAGTTTGCCATTGCTTTCTGACCGACCGGCACTCATACAATTTCGTAAAAAACCAACGCAAGGCGGTCTGCTGCCAGATCACCCGCAGCTGTGTTTCGAACGCGGGTATGCGGGATCACGAAGAGCGTCCATAACCACCCTCGCCATGGAGTCGCTAATGGAAAAGATGAAACCAAAATGTGATATAACAATTGAAGAGAAAGTGTTTAACCAAGCTGATAACTTGACATATGTATAGCATATCCATTGCAGGACGTCGCAGTCAAACTCAGCATTTTTGTGTGATTTCTTCGAAAGTTTACTTTCAGTACTTTGCCATTGCTTTCTGAAAGACCGGTACTCATAACATTAAATACAAACCAGCGCAAGGCGGTCTGCCGCCAAATCGCCCATAGCAGTGTTTCGAACGCGATATGTGGGATACAAATTGTGTTAATAACCACCCTCGCCACATCTCAAATAGGCAGTCATTACATCAATTGAAAGATGCGTGACTGGGGGTAGTAACAGAATAGAGCAAGCAAACGATGAATTTCAGAAAATGAAAAATATCTCACGCAATATGTCAGTATCATTTAATGTCAGAAACGGAGTGCTGAAATGTTACACAGAATTTGTTTCACTGTATGGCAGCAAATTACGGAAAGTTAATGAACAAATTAGGAAAAACTGGCAAGCAACAAAGATGTAGTTTCAGAGATCTGTTGGAAATACCTTGGACCGCTAGAGAAACTAGCAACGATTGTCTAGCTAGAAGAAGCTAATGAAACTAGAACACCATTCTGTCTATATATGATCATGTCTATTCTGTGATAGGTCTGTCTATATCTGGTAGAGTGATATCAAGTCTATTCTATGATAGTCTGTCTTTAAGATGATGCAGCGATATCAAATCTATTCTCAAAGTCAGCATGGCCGAATGGATAAGAACAGCGTGTTCTTAAACATTCCTTATGCTGATGTCGAGGGTTCAACCCCTACAACGGACAGTTGCATTACAATGTTGACCTAACGTCTTTGACTTGGTGACATAAATTACAAGTACCTCTGAAGTCGGAGTGGGTTCTCCTAATGGCGAGGGACACTGTTACTAGGCAAAGCTAATCCACACGCAAAATTCAGTTCAGCACTACTAGAAGTAGTGTGTATAGACTATGCTTGAGTCAAAGAGAGTGAGCGCAAATCAAAACAAAAAGAAAATAATATATACTCTGACAGTCTGCCTATATATGACACAGGTATACCAGTAGCAGTCTGATTATATGTCCATCTGGCTTCTCCTCGGAGCTTTGAGTGTCCCGGCAGACCCCCTGGTCACTCCCTGCAGCACCATTCTCTCCAGGCAATGATGATCGATCTGTTCTTCTGCACTTTACACACGATCCCAAAGTGTTCCGACCACGTCTGCCTTATCATGCACCAGTACCCCAACAAGGGGTTCAGACCCAGCCAACCTGCCCGTCTGCTCGTTACCCACCACACCAGCATGTCCTGGGACGAAAATTCCAACAAATGCTCTCTATATGTGCTTGTTGAATTGAAGACTGCCACTCTACCCATAGCATGCATGTCTTCACCTTTCTCATCACATGTTCTCAGGCTATTACAATAAAGCAATAGCAAACTATTAATAATAATAATAATAATAATAATAATATATAATAATAATAATGTAATAATAATAATAATAATAATAATAATAATAATAATAATAATAATAATAATTTGTCCCACGCAGTTTTCTGCTAAGTGCCTGTGATGTGATACCCCCGCCGTATTCGGAAGGCCTGAGAGCAAGGAGAAATAGGTGACCTATCTTTCTCTCACTTTGGCAAGTGACGAGCTTAGGCGTCACACTCGCGTTCGACCGTAGTCATGACATTACCAGCGCAATTACTGAACTAAAATAGTCAAGTAAATCACAAACAGCCAATGCATGCTGGGGTTGAAAACAATGTCCTGTAAAAGATCATATAAAAAATGGGCAATTCTACAGCTGGAATCCATATAGCAGCTGAATACACTTAGTACAAAAAGCGCATAATCCGCTCACAATTAACGATAGGAATGATCCGGTAACTCATTATATTCTATAGTGCATTGCAGTGAAGAACTGTAAACTGGAGAACAGTTA
Source organism: Cepaea nemoralis (assembly GCA_014155875.1). Taxonomy (NCBI): domain Eukaryota; kingdom Metazoa; phylum Mollusca; class Gastropoda; order Stylommatophora; family Helicidae; genus Cepaea; species Cepaea nemoralis. Next base: position 10,006 of record JACEFZ010028157.1, on the reverse strand, counting down.
CTACAATAAGAACCGTAAACTGGAGAACAGATACTACAAGAGCCGTAGATCTTGAGCCAAAATAATTAACGCCACCTGGGCAGTCGTCGCGAACTATATAGGTTAGGGATTTTCTTTCAGCCTCCGACAGGAAAAACAAACGAAAGAACCATCAATTTAACGAAGATTCGAACCCCGGCTTCACTAATGTAAGCCCGATGTTCCAACCACTCAGGCTGACGATACTCTAAGACACATAGTAACAATACAAGCAAAGCCACTCGCTGAACCACTAGATAATAGTTGTCAATTGGGAACAGACATGGTGGGTTGCTATATATATATAGAATAGTACAAAACGGACTCAATAGATACATGTACACATAGCTAAGGATAAGTTCTATAGAAATGTGTACATGCGGGCAAGAACTGGAGAACAGATACTACAACAAGAACCGTAAACTGGATAGTAGATACTACAAAAAGAACCGTAAACTGGAGAGTAGATACTACAACAAGAACCGTAAACTAGAGAACAGATACTACAACAAGAACCGTAAACTGGAGAGTAGATACTACAACAAGAACCGTAAACTGGAGAGTAGATACTACAACAAGAACCGTAAACTGGAGAGTAGATACTACAACAAGAACCGTAAACTGGAGAAGAGATACTAGAAGAACCGTAAACTGGAGAACAGATACTACAACATGAACCGTAAACTGGAGAACAGATACTACAACAAGAACCGTAAACTGGAGAGTAGATACTACAACAATAACCGTAAACTAGAGAACAGATACTACAACATGGTACTTACCTCATTTAAGGCTGGGTTGTTTGTATGGTCGGCTGAAACGGGCGGCAGAATCTGTAGAAGACTGGACAGTTTATGCAGGGGATGCAACAGCGCAAGGTCCTGTATTACGGATGAAGACATCTTGTTGTCCAACATCAGTGTGATGTCATACCGGACCTGAAGTGTGCGTGAGTATCCGTTGCCCCTTGTCAGGCTTATTGGTGTGCAGACTGGTGGTTCCTCGCCGTGCATGCAGATACTCTCCGACTTTGGAACCTACTACGTTAGCCAGGACTCCTAAGGGACCTGTTGCCCAGACTTATACATATGCGAGAATTTCGAGCCAGCGAAGGTAAGAACACGGCGACCATGATGATGATGATCAAGACGAAGAACAACTGGAAGAAGAAGAAAATACGAAGACCATGATTATGAAGAAGAAGAAAAAGAGGAGGAGGAGGAAGAAGAAGAAGAAGAAGAAGAAGAAGAAGAAGAAGAAGAAGAAGAAGAAGAAGAAGAAGAAGAAGAAGAAGAATTTGTTTTCAGATAATTTTTCTACTGAAATGTTGACGATGTTAACAATGCCATTTTTGGCCCTTCCTGTTAATCTGTACTTTCTCGCTGTTCCCCTGTTATATTCCAATGGCAATCTTTGTCAATTACCGTCTCACAACATCCACTTTCGCTAATTTGACACTAAAAGAGGAAACAAAGAATCCTGTTTGTGTGCTTTAAGCTTGTACATTTTCCTTTCGGCATGGCTATTCGACATATTGTTGTACTTTTAGATCATGCAGCTTTATTTACAGGTGAACTTTAACGCTTTATTATGAACATGATAGAAACAACATTTGGCAGATGCTGTTTTTGCACACGGTTAACAACTAGGATTAGAACAAATATACTTTAAATATAATTACATTTACTGGAAACAATAAGCTGCCATTAAGATTGATAATGAAGTAGGTCAATATCAGCCTATTAAGAGAGATGTGCGATAGGGACGTGTAATGTCTCCAGAAATGTAGAACATATGAAATAAATAACCATTGGGGGATGAAACACCAATAACACTAGATACGCCGATAATACAGTATGAATTGCAGACAATGAACAGGATTTGTAATATTTAGTAGATACTGTTACTGTACACAGTGAACAACTTAGGTTAGAATTAAATTGTAAGAAGACACAGTTTATGGTCGTCACTAGGAAGAAAGAAATACCACAATGTATTAGAGCAGTGGTTCTCTAAATTGTAAGAAGACACAGTTTATGGTCGTCACTAGGAAGAAAGAAATACCACAATGTATTAGAGCAGTGGTTCTCAACCTTTTTGGCCCGTGCCTCCTTCACCATATTTTCAGAACGTCATCCCCCCCCCCCCTTTCCTATCAAAAATTTGGCCCGTGCCCACCTTCAGCGTATTTTCAGAATGTCACACCCCCCCCCCCCTTTCATATTTCCTATCTAAAAATTCCCCCACCCTTACACAGTATACATAAAAAATGGAAGGTAAATTTAATAGCATATACTAAAACAAGTCTAGACATCCACATAAAACATGATTTGTGGGTCTACTTACTTTATAAAATGAATTTTAGAAGGATGAGACGTACATAACTGTAAAATATGAAGGGAAAAACAATATCAAGTAATCGATTCTTGTATTAACGCGATCTTGAAATGGTCTTCATTCCCCACCTGGAAACCCTAAAATTCCCCCCTGGGGGGGGGGGGGAATTCCCCACCGGTTGAGAACCACTGTATTAGAGGGATATATGGGAATATTATTAAACAAGTGAATAGGTACAACTGTCTCTGAGCAGTCATAACATCTTATGTGAGGTGCCTTGAAGTGATTAGAACAAGAATCACCATGGCAAAGGTAGGTTTTTGAAATATAGGAAACATACTGACCAATAAAAAGATGCACATTTCAGCGAGAAAAAGAGTTGTGAAGTGCTACATAGAACCAGTACTTTTGAACGGATGTGAAACGTTGACAATGAGCAGACAAACTGCAAAACATCTCATGTAAGTGACAATGTGGTTTCTGAGGAAATTGCATAGAATACCATGGACAGACAGAAAAACCAATGAACAAGTCCTACAAGAAGAAATGAAAACCGTAAACTGATTAGAGAAATTAGGCATAGTCAAAGATGTTTTGGGGGCACATTATAAGAAGACATAAACTGGAAAACTTGGTGACAACTGGCAAGATAGAGGGGAAAAGGACAAGGGGCAGACAGAGAAGTAAAAATCTAGATGGCTTGGTTACATGGCATAATCACGACAAAAACTCAGAGCTGATTCACGACTCTGGTGATAGTGTGAGATGGCGAAACATCACCGCCCATGCTTATCCTCATGGCACATGATGATGATTACCTTTCTTATAGGTCGTTCTCATTGGTTGTTCTGTCCATCCGTCTGAGGTATTATTTTCACAGTCCTCGAAAACCGTATTTCCAGTACAGTTAGATGTGTCTCTTTTTGTCTGCTTATTCTCCATTTTTCACGTCTTTGCGTGTATATAACAGTCTAGGGTCTATATAGCACTTCAATCATCTTTTTTTCAATTTGCTGCCCACTGTTTGTTTATTAGAGTCCATGGGTTCCCGCCTTGCAACAAGCTATCTTCACCTGATCAGTTCTACGTCTCCCCCATTTTCAGATAGAACATATACGCAGATCTAATGAAAGACGTGTCCAGTCTACAACAAGGATACCGATAAGTAACTTTCAAATTTATATTTCCATGTTGTGTTTTTTATGTAGTTGTATCAGTGTGTGTTTGTCTTTTCTATGCTGACGAAGGCTTTGACCGCAAAGTCCATTTCGTTACATATGATCGTGTTCTGGTGTAGCTTACCATCTACTTTCCTTGTTTTGGGTGATTCATTCATCTAATTTTCAGATAAATTGTTTTTGCTCGCTCGCTTTGAACTCCAGCGTATTACATCCTGGACTGATTTTTGCGTGTGATAGCTTTCCCTATTACCAGTGTACCTCGTCATCAGGCGAAATTATTCCGACTTCTGAGGTACTTGTAATTTACGTTATTTTTCTTCTTTCCTCTTCTTGGCTGTCTTCTTCTTCTTCTTCTTCTTTGTCCTAAGTCAAGGACGAGAGGTCAACATTTTTGTCCAACTGAGCGGTGCAGGGGTTGAACCCGCAACTTCTCCACCAGCACACCGGAAGTTTAGGAGCGAGCTCTCTTATCCATTCGGCCTCTCTGACCTCCCTTTTGCCAGGCGAGTCACGCCTCATTAGCCACCGCTAGTGATCGTACAGCTCCAACCTGTGATCAAAATCATGCTTCAATGAATAATGTGCTTTCCTGTAAATACCTTCGAAACGTTTCCGTTTAATATCTTTAACATAATCTTGCCGGTATCCATGTCGAAGGGATTTTATGAACGCGGTTCGTAATCCCTTATACCCGTGTTCGAAATACAATTTTGATTGGCAGCAGACCGTGTTGTGTTCGTTTTGCTTTGGTATCGGTACCGGTCGTTCAGAACGCAATCGGCAAACTATTGAACGTAAATTCGTCAATAGATCACAGCCGCAAAAACGCTGGTGTTGACTGCGATATCCTGTAATATTACATTGGCACCTTTCCGTCTTGACAGACGATAGTTTGGTACATTGTGCTTCAAAAAGGCTTAATAACTACCATCCATGGAGGTGACGAGTGTGGCTGGTAAGACCAATTCTTGCTGCAAATGTTTGCCCACAGTAGATGCATGTGAAAACATGGTCATTTCCACCATTTTGCACCATCTTACGTCTCTCACGCTGTGTGTGTGCTTTATCTGCAATAATTTTCTCCTTTGTCTTTATTCCATTTCTGATAGTTGCCCTCCATGCAACACGTTCAGCGGCGACTTGCTCCCAATGTGCATTATCAATTCCTGTATCAATCATGTCCCGCTTACACACATATTTGTATCGCAGTAGAGGCCGACCCTGAGATCGCCTACCCGTCTGTAATTCACCAAAAAGATGTCCTTTGGTATTCTACCATCATCCATCCTCCTAACATATCCTATCCATCTAAGTCTACGAAGACTGAGCATGGAATACACCGTCACACAACCTGATCTTTCCAATACTTCAGTATTTGTGATTTTGTCTTGCCACTTAATACCAAAGGTATGCATAAAATTTGGTGGAACTGCGGTAAAGCTGTGAAAGTTTAAACAATATATAATGACACAAAGTATGCAGCTTTACATAACAGAGTTACGACACATACAGAACGTTGCGGCGGTTAGCCTTCATCAGCAAACAAACACATTCACAAACACAACATACAGTCAAGGAGAACTCCTGTGACTACATTAGAAGGTGATGACAGGACGAGAGGAACAAATGCATGGAAAATGGAAGCAATGAAGAGAAAATGAGAATTGACAAAATGTTAATTGAAAAGAATGTTAGTCGAAGAAAATGTCTAATAGAACAACTGTTTATAGAGAAAAAAACTGTATACTGACCTCACGTACGGACCTGTGAATGTCTGCGGAAATCTCAGGTGTATTTGTATAACGGTGCTGGATGTTACGGTACAGTGAGCACATAGAAAGAAGGGGGCGGGTTAGGAAGCGTGTAAAATTGACCACGACCCCATTGTGTTGTTGGGCTGGGTGGACTGGTGTGCAGGAACACGCGTACTTACGTAGACACACTTCAACAGACAAAATGCTAGTGTATGTGGACATGCATGAAGAGAGAGAGGGAGAGAGAGAGAGAGAGAGAGAGAGAGGAGAGAGAGAGAGAGAGGAGAGAGAGGAGAGTGAGAGAGAGAGACAGACAGAGAGAGACAGAGAGAGACAGAGAGAGGAAAAGTGCCTGCGACCTACCACATGGGTATATTGTAACCTACGAAATAGTAAGTATGGTTGCTAGTCATACAACGCGCTTCAGGAGCCCCTCGCCCAGTCCTAGAGTTGTTGGGGTTGTGTGAGATCCAACCACTGGCAATGCACGTGAAGAAGGTATGCACAGAGAAGCCAGATGTGAGAGGAGAGAGAGAGGGAGAGAGAGAGAGTGAGAGAGAGCGCGCGAAAGGGGGGAGAGAGGGGGAGAGAGAGGGAGAAGAGAGAGGGGGAGAGGGAGGGAGAGAGAGAGAGGGAGAGAGAGAGAGGGAGAGAGATAGAGAGAAAGGGAGAGAGAGAGAGGGGGAGAGGAAGAGAGAGAGGGAGAGACAGGGAGAGAGAGAGGGAGGGAGAGAGGGGGGAGAGAGAGAGGGAGAGAGAGAGAGTGAGGGAGGGTGAGAGCGAGAGAGGGGGAGGGCAAGAGAGAGATCAAGGGAGGGATAGAGAGCGCGAGAGGGAGTGAGAGAGAGAGCGAGAGAGAGGGAGTGAGAGAGGAGGAGAGAGAGCGAGAGAGGGGAGAGCGAGAGAGAGAGAGGGAGAGAGCGAGAGGGTGAAAGAGAGAGAGGGAGAGAGAGAGAGAAAGAGAGAGAAAGAGAGAAAGAGAGAGAGAGAGAGGAAAAGTGCCTGTGATATACCACATGAGGCGTGTGGGGCGCGTCGGTCTACGTGTACGACGTTTCCCTCGTACTGAACCCTATGAAATAGTCAGTATAGTTGATTATTGCACAGTACACTTCAGGAGCCTCTCGCCCAGTGTACGAGTTGATGAGGCTGTGTGAGATATAACCACTGGTAATACAAGTGAAGTGGGTGGGCACAGAGAGAGCAAGATGTAAGGAGAGAGAGAGAGAGAGAGAAAGAGAGAGAGAGAGAGAGAGAGAGAGATAGAGAGGAGAAACTGCATGCGATATACCGCATGAGGAATGCGGAGTGGGTAGGTCTACAAATGCGAGGCTTCACTCCTACTGTTCTCTATGGAATAGAGGCAGTAAGGTTAATTGCTATACCACGAATTTGAGGATCAAATCTTCCAGTGGTTGTGTTAACATCAGACCATCGGCAATATAGTTGGAATATGTGGGTACAGAGAAGCCTGATGGAGAGAGAGAGAGAGAGAGAGAGAGAGAGAGAGAGAGAGAGAGAGAGAGAGAGAGAGAGAGAGAGAGAGGAGAAGTGCCTACGACACGCATTGATGTATGTGGGGTCGGTCGGTCTACAAATACGAGGCTTCACTCATACTGTTCCCTATGAATTCGGGCAGTAAGGTTGATTGTTATACAACGTATTTGAGGATCAAATCATCCAGTGGTAGTTGTACAATCAGATCCCTGGCAATATGGTTGGAATATGTAGGATAGACGTGTACAGTGAGGTCACATCAAGGGTGAAGATGTGATACTGGGTATCAGACGTGAATGTTATAGATTCAAACGTCGCTATCGCATGGTTGGTGTCTTTCAAATATGATGGGAGGTCACCAACCAGCAGTTGGAAAATTCTGTCTAAGAACCCGGATATGTGCTCAGTGGGGCATGCACAGGCTGATACGATCGGTCTGCCCGGATTGTTCAGTTTGTGTGTTTTGGGCAGCATACAAAACATTGATCTGCCCAAGCAGCTGTCATACTTATTTAAAGACTTGGCTGCTGGGGGAAGAAGCCCTTGTTGGATCAGCGCAGAAGTGACCAGTTTGACCTGGTGGTTATTGTCGACTGTGTCATCTGTTGGGTGTGGTTGGTAGAAAGACCCATCACTGAGTTGTTTATGTCCTTCTGCAATGTACAAGTCCTTCCGCCAAACAACGACTGCTCCACCCTTGTCAGCGGGTTTAATGATGATGTCGTCCCGACGTTGAAGTTGGGTCAGCTCCTCCCTTTCATCTGAAGTGAGGTTAGAACCTCTGAGTGGTCTTGGTCGCAGTTTCTGAATGTCAAAAAGCGTTTTGTCGATGAACAGGTCTAATGCCTTAGAAGATCCAGGGTTAGGTGTTCACGAAGACTTGGCTCTTGGAAATTCTGAAAAGTCATCAGCTGGGCTAGAGGGGGTGGGAGTGGTGGAGTTGTTGGTTTTAGTGCTGAAGAAGTATTTCAGTCGGAGAGTACGGTGAAACCTGTGTACGTCCTGTAGTACTGTATAATAGTCGACCGATGGTCGCAACGGAATGAAACGGAGGCCTTTGTTCAAGACCGCCCTCTCAAATTCTGACAGAGGGAGATCAGGGGGAATGCAGACTACGCGATTGTCGGGCCTATTATCCACCGGCTGGTTTGAAGGGGGAGTGGGGGGCAAGCGGGTACGAAGACCCGCCAATTTTGCGTGTTTAGCTACAGATAGAGATTTATATAGTGCATGGTTAGAGGTATTGATAACAGTACGGATGACACAGTACAAAAAGTAATTATGGGTGGTCAACTCGCGTAGGCGTGTCGATAGCTTTGTAATTTGAGACGTGAGGTCCGATAGTTGGTACCCGTAATTAGCCACTATACACCGCATGCGACTAAAGGAGCATTGTCTGTCAATCTGTAACAAACGTGTCACGGACTGGCTGTTAAGATTGCCTGCTGCCGGGTGGAACCGTGACGAGAACCCTCGGGGCACTATACGCGATCTTAAGCACGCTGTTAAGAAGTGAACATGGCAGGTGGTTCGAGTCTTCTTAAGAATGTAGATGCCGAGATCCGTGCACGTTTGTTTGAGATCAGTAGGTAATAGGCTGAAACAGAACATGATGTGAGATCTAGCTTGATGGAACGTTGGAGAAGTAGGAGCCATATCGGGGCAGGTAGAGAATGAGGAAAAAAGAGACAATCTGTGTATGTTATGGTAAGGGGGAAGGCAGAGAGGTGTGGGGAATGAAATATGAAACAGGGGATGAGAGGCGGGTATAGATAAGAAAAATGGAATAAAGCAGAGGACCCAAATGTATATGTGTAGGTATGAAATGGGAGTGGTGGTGGATGTGACGAGACAATAGGAGGATGATGATGTAGTCTCAATGGAAGATACGGTGGATCTAAATAACACAGAAAAGATAGCTGGTACTGGCTACGGTTCAGTGAATAAATATAACACCCGATGGCAACATATAACGGTTAACAGAGGAAAATAGTACGATTAGTTGCAGTTGAAAACATAGAAAAGTATGTATAAAATTTGGTGGAACTGCGGTAAAGCTGTGAAAGTGTAAACAATATATAATGACACAAAGTAGTGCAGCTTTACATAACAGAGTTACGACACATACAGAACGTTGCGGCGGTTAGCCTTCATCAGCAAACAAACACATTCACAAACACAACATACAGTCAAGGAGAACTCCTGTGACTACATTAGAAGGTGATGACAGGACGAGAGGAACAAATGCATGGAAAAATGGAAGCAATGAAGAGAAAATGAGAATTGACAAAATGTTAATTGAAAAGAATGTTAGTCGAAGAAAATGTCTAATAGAACAACTGTTTATAGAGAAAAAAACTGTATACTGACCTCACGTACGGACCTGTGAATGTCTGCGGAAATCTCGGGTGTATTTGTATAACGGTGCTGGATGTTACGGTACAGTGAGCACATAGAAAGAAGGGGGCGGGGTAGGAGGCGTGTAAAATTGACCACGACCCCATTGTGTTGTTGGTCTGGGTGGACTGGTGTGCAGGAACACGCGTACTTACGTAGACAAACTTCAACAGACAAAATGCTAGTGTATGTGGACATGCATGAAGAGAGAGAGGGAGAGAGAGAGAGAGGAGAGAGAGAGAGAGAGAGAGAGAGAGAGAGAGAGGAGAGTGAGAGAGAGAGACAGACAGAGAGAGGAAAAGTGCCTTCGACCTACCACATGGGGTATATTGTAACCTACGAAATAGTAAGTATGGTTGCTAGTCATACAACGCGCTTCAGGAGCCCCTCGCCCAGTCCTAGAGTTGTTGGGTTGTGTGAGATCCAACCACTGGCAATGCACCTGAAGAAGGTATGCACAGAGAAGCCAGATGTGAGAGGAGAGAGAGAGGGAGAGAGAGAGAGTGAGAGAGAGAGCGCGAAAGGGGGGAGGAGAGAGGGAGAAGAGAAAGGGGGAGAGGGAGGGAGAGAGAGGGAGAGAGAGAGAGAGGGAGAGAGATAGAGCGAAGGGGAGAGAGAGGGGGAGAAGGAAGAGAGAGAGAGGGAGAGACAGGGAGAGACCGAGAGAGGGAGGGAGAGAGGGGGAGAGAGAAGGGGAGAGAGAGGGAGAGAGAGAGTGAGAGAGGGTGAGAGCGAGAGAGGAGGGAGGGCAGAGAAAGACGAGATCAGGGAGGCGAGCGGAGAGCGCGAGAGGGAGTGAGAGAGGAGAGAGAGAGCGGAGAG
>JACEFZ010028156.1:215000-497942 GCA_014155875.1 Cepaea nemoralis | reverse complement strand
CGGTGGTTAGACACGGGCTAGGTCTATGGTACACGGGCTAGGTCGGTGGTACACGGGTTAGGTCTGTGGTTAGACACGGGCTAGGTCTGTGGTACACGGGCTAGGTCGGTGGTACACTGGTTAGGTCTGTGGTTAGATATGTGCTGAACAAAAGAAAGTATGCTGGCCTAGACCCGTCCCATTTGAAGACAAACTCTGTGGCGAAATCAACTGATCTTATTTATGCCTCAACGGCTTCTTCTAGAGTAAGCACGTTGCGCAACTGATCTTACTTATGCCTCAACGACTATTTCTAGAGTGAGTATGTTACGCAACTGAGCTTATTTATGCCTCGGCTGCTTCTTCTATAGTGAGCAAATTGCGCAACTGATCTTATGTATGGCCCATCGGCTTCTTCTAGAGTGAGCTCGTTGCGCAATTGATCTTATTTATGCCCCAGCTGCTTCTTCTAGATTGAGCACGTTGCGCAATTGATCTTACTTATGCCCCAACTGCTTGTTCTAGGTTATATATATATATATATATATATATATATATATATATATATATATATATATATATATATATATATATATATATATATATATATATATATAATACAAAGTGTATGTATATGTGTATGTATATATGTATGTATGTAAATATGTATGTCCTTTATTTGTTCGCGAACGGCCCATCCGATTGAGATGAAATTTTCTACACGCCTTCCTTTCATTCCAGAGCTGTCAACTGTCATAGTTTTTTTTTCTTCTTCCTCCTCCTCCCTCCTCCCCCTCCCAAAATACGTACGTAAATATATGATGATGATGATGAAAGAATCCCCGAACCAAAACGCTAGGGAAAGGGAAGAAAATGACGTGACTACACAGAATCGTCACACGGCAATCATCATCATCAAGTGCCGTGCCGGCTGGCGTAGGCGTTCATGGCTCTCTGTAGATCTCAGTCTTTGTTTTTTTTAATCAACTCTGCTGCTGATATTCCTCCATGCCACGGCAATATCAATAACAATTCATCTTTTTATGTGTAAGGAAGTTATCTACAGTCGTGTAGAAGGGAAGAACTAGACGAGTATGAATTCGGAATGGCGAACTCTCTCCCCCTCTCTTCTCCTCCCTCTACCTCCTCCCTCCACCCTTCTCCTCTTCCTCCTCCCTCTCATCCCTCTCCCTCCTCCCTCCTCCTTCTCCCTCTTCCTTCTCCCTCTTCCTCTCCCCTCCTCCTCCATCCTCCTCCCTCCTACTCCCTCCGCCTCCTCCCCCCTCCTCCCTCATCTTCCCTCCTCCTCCCTCTCCCTCCTCATCCCTCCTCCTCCTGCCTCCCTCCTCCTCCTCCTGCCTCCTTCTCCCTCATCATCCTCCCTCCTCCTTCTCCCTTCTTCTCCCTCTTCCCTCTTCCTCCTCCTACCTCCTCCCTCCTCCTCCTCCCTCCACCCTCCTCCTCCCTTCTCCTCCTCTTCCTCCTCCCTTTCCTTCCTCCTCCTCCTCCCTCTACCTCCTCCTCCCCCTACCTCTTTCCTCCTCCCTCCTCCTCCTCTTCCACCTCCCTTTCCTTCCTCCCCTCCTCATTCTCCCTCCTTCCTCTCCCTCCTTACTCCTCCTCCTTCCTTCTTCTCCCTCTGCCTCCTCCCTCCTCCTCTCCCCTCCTCCTCCCTCCTCCTCCTTCTCCTCATCCCTCCTTCTCCCTTCTTCTCCTCCTCTCCCCTCCTCCTCCTCCTACCCTCTTCCTCTTCCCCTCCTCCCTCTCCCTCCTCCATCCTCCTCCTCCCTCTTCCTCCTCCTCCCTCTTCCTCCTCCTTCCTCTTCCTCCTCCTTCCTCCTCCTCCCTCTTCCTCCCTCTCCCTCCTCCATCCTCCTCCCTCTTCCTCCTCCTTCTTCCTCCTCCTTCCTCCTCCTCCCTCCTCCTCCCTCTTCCTCCTCCTCCTACCTCCTCCCTCCTCCTCCTCTCTCCTCCTCCCTCCTCCCTTTTCCTCCCTCCTCCTCCTCCCTCTACCTCCTCCCTCCTCCTCTCCACTCTTCCTCCTACCCTCTTCCTCTTTCCCTCCCCCTCCTCCCTATCCCTCCTTCTCCCTCCTCCTCCTTCTTCCTCCCTCCTCCTCCTCCCTCCTCCCCTCCTCCTTCCTCCTCCTCCCTCTCCTCCTCCTCACTCCTCCTCCTCCCTCTACCTCCTCCCTCCTCCTCCCTTCACATTCCTCCTCCTCCCTCTTCCTCCCTCCTCCTCATCCCTCCTCCTCCCTTCTCCTCCTCCCTCCTACTCCTCCCTCTACCTCCTCCTCCCTTCACATTCCTCCTCCTCCCTCTTCCTCCTCCTCCCTCCTCCTCCTCATCCCTCCTTCTCCCTCCTCCTCCTTCTTCCTCCCTCCTCCTCCTCCCTCCTCCCCTCCTCCTTCCTCCTCCTCCCTCTCCTCCTCCTCACTCCTCCTCCTCCCTCCTCCTCCTCCTCTACCTCCTCCCTCCTCCTCCCTTCACATTCCTCCTCCTCCCTCTTCCTCCTCCTCCCTCCTCCTCATCCCTCCTCCTCACTCCTCCTCCTCCTCCTCCTCCCTCCTCCTCATCACTCCTCCTCCCTCCTCCTCCTTCTTCCTCCCTCCTCCTCCCTCCTCCCCCTCCTCCTTCCTCCTCCTCCCTCTCCGCCTCCTCCCTCCTCCTCCTCCCTCCTCCTCCCTCTACCTCCTCCTCCTCCCTCCTCCTCCCTCTACCTCCTCCCCCCTCCTCCCTTCACATTCCTCCTCCTCCCTCTTCCTCCTCCTCCCTCCTCCTCTCTCCGCCTCCCTCCTCCTCCTACTCCCTCTACCTCCTCCCTCCTCCTCCCTTCACATTCCTCCTCCTCCCTACTCCTCCTCCCCTCCTCCTCTTCCCTTCTCCTCCTCCCCTTCCTTCTCCTCCTTCTCCCTCCTCCTTCTCCCTCTTCCTCCTCCCTCTTCCTTCTCCCTCCGCCTCCTCCCTCCTCCTACTCTCTCCTCCTCCTCCCTCCTCCTCCTTCTACCTCCTCCTCCCTCTCCTCCTCCTGCTCCCTTCTCCTCCTGCGTTCTCCTCCTCCCTCCTTCTCCCTCCTCCTCCCTCTTCCTCCTCCCTCCTCCTCGCCTCCTCCTCCACCCTACTCCTCCCTTATCCTCCTAATCCCTCCTCCTCCCTCCTATTCCTCCCTACTCCTCCTGTCTCCTCCCTCCTCCTCCCTCCTCTTCCCTCCTCCACCTCCCTCTTCCTCCTCCCTCCTACATTTACCCAAGACAGACAGACAGTCAGACAGATAGTCGGGAACGGGATCTTATATGACTACTTATATAATTTAAATGAGATGCTCTCCACCATGGGCTGGGCCGGGTCAGACAGACAGATAGATAGATAGATAGACAGACAGACAGACAGACAGACAGACAGACAGACAGACAGACAGACAGTCGGGAACGGGAACTTATATGACTACTTATATGAATTAAATGAGATGCTCCCCACCAGGAGTTGGGCGATGCCGGGCCGGGTCAGACAGACAGACAGATAGATAGTCGGAACGGGAACTTATATGACTACTTATATGAATTAAATGAGATGCTCCCCATCAGGGTCTGGGCGAAGACGGGCCGGGTCAGACAGACAGACAGACAGACAGACAGATAGACAGACAGACAGACAGACAGACAGATAGTCGGTAACGGGAACGAGAACTTATATGACTACTTATATGAATTAAATGAGATGCTCCCCACCAGAGTCTGGGCGAAGCCGGGCCGGGTCAGCTAGTATATATATATATATATATATTAAAACCTCCTGCAGAAACGTCAAGCATTCTTTGTCCACGTTGTCAAAGAACATCTGAAGCCAAAATAGGCCTTATCAGCCATCTTAGAACTCACTTCTCCATACTTTCAACCCGACTGGATGAAATAAATGAATGGTCATCATCATTCTTGATGGACAAACAACATATATATATATATATATATATATATATATAATATATATATATATATATATATATATATATATATATATATATATATATATATATATATATATATATATATATATATAAATTCACTTCTAGAGGGTGAGTACGTTGCGCAACTGATCTTATGTATAAGGAGCTTTCATTTGAAATCCGTTCGTGCTGCACCACGCGTAATTGCGTACGTTGAACATGATCATGTCATAGTCAAGTGATAAGTACTGACCAATGAATAAAAGAACACGTGCTTATCGTCCCATGATGGATAGGTTCTGTTTCTGGCCGTTGAGAAAATTGTCGGGTTGATCCAAAATCCGTTCAAAGAAGCACAAAGAGCGGTGATTAAGTTTTTTTCATTTCAAGGCTGTCGACCAGTGGACATTCATCGAAGAAAGCAGGTAGCGTACGGTAACAAATGTGTATCTAAGACAACAGTAACAGACTGGGCACGAATGTTTCGGAAAGGACGTAAGTTCACGACAGATTATCGACGGCCGGGTCAAGCGCATATTGTTGCAACAGAAAAAAACATCGCCAAAATTGATGCAGCAGTACAGATGAACTGTTGTCGAAGAATACGTTCGCTAGCGAAAGAATTTGATATGTCAATTGGGACAATTTAAAACGTCGTTCGTAAGAAACTGCTATATCGGAAGGTGTGTTCACATTGGGTACCACGGATGTTGACCGACCACCAAAAATAGAAACGCATGGGATGGTGTTTGAACCACTTGCTGAATTACAGAGTGGAGGGTGATGCATTTCTCTTCCGCATAGTGGCAGGCGATGAATCGTGGTGTCACCACTTTGAGCCGAGAAGCAAAAGAGAGAGCATGCAATGGAACCATGCTGAATCACCAAAAGCCAAAGAAATCAAGTTACAGGTTTCCACTGATAAGGTTATGCTGAGCGCATTTTTTGACCATTATTGGCAATTGTTGGCCGACTTTAAAGAACCTGGTGTCAATATCAACTCTACCCACTACTTGCAAACACTAGACAAGCTGCAAAAAGCCATCAAGAACAAACGACCCGGCATGCTTTCTCGCGGTGTGATTTTATTGCATGATAATGCTCGTCCGCATGTCGCAAAGATTGTGTAGGAAGCATTAGCAAGGAAGAAGTGGGAAATTCTGCAACATCCAGCCCATAGGCCTGATCAACATGTGATTTTCATTTGTTCAGACCTCTAAACAAAGCTCTCAAGGGGCAACGATTTCACACAGATGCAGACTTAATGAACTCGGTAAACACTTGGTTCAGTGAGCAACCACAATCCTTTTTTTTGCGGACGGCATTCGCCGCCTACATAAGCAATGGGATGCTTGCCTGAATGCCTACGGCGACTTCTTCTGATCAATCCATGGTGCATAATTCATTCAAAATGAATGCTTTATTTAATTCTACCACACGTGTTAATGTTTCTTTCATGCTTTTGTAATAAAGCCATTGGAACGGGTTTCAAAAGTACGTCCCTAATATATGTCTAGATGGGCGTTAAGTGTGTGTATGTATGTGTGTATATATATATATATATATATATATATATATATATATATATATATATATATATATATATATATATGTGTGTGTGTGTGTGTGTGTGCGTGTGTGTGCGTGTGTGTGTATATATATATATATATATATATATATATATATATATATATATATATATATATATATATATATATATATTCATTGGCTCCTTTCCGTCTAGACAGAGGATAGTTTGGTACATTGTGCTTCAAACAGGCTTGATAACTACGACCCATGGCGGTGGCAGGTGTGTCTGATAAGGCCAATTTGTGCTGTAAATGTTTGTCCACAGTGAATGCATGTGAAAACATGGTCATTTCCACCATCATGCACCATCTTACGTCTCTCACGCTCTATGTGTGCTTTATCTGCAATCATTTTCTCCTTTGTCTTTATTCCATTTCTGATAGTTTCCCTCCATGCAACACGTTCAGCGGCGACTTGCTCCCAATGTGCATTATCAATGCCTGTATCAATCATGTCCCGCTTACACACATCTTCGTATTGTAGTAGAGGCCGACCTAAGATCTCCTACCCATCTGTAATTCACCCAAAGAAAATGTCCTTTGGTATTCTACCATCATCCTTCCTCCTAACGTGTCCTATCCATCTAAGTCTACGAAGACTGAGCATGGAACACACCGTCACATAACCTGATCTTTCCAATACTTCAGTATTTGTGATTTTGTCTTGCCACTTAATACCAAGTATTCTTCGCAGACACCGCATATGAAAGCTGTTTAAACGCTTCTCCTTGGCGTGAGTAAGTTGACTAGGTATTCACTGCCATAAAGAAGAGTACTAAGGACACAGGCTTGGTAGACGAGGACTTATACACACGCACACACACACACACACATATATATATATATATATATATATATATATATATATATATATATATATATATATATATATATATATATATATATATATATAGAGAGAGAGAGAGAGAGAGAGAGAGAGAGAGAGAGAGAGAGAGAGATTGATGTTTAAAATATATTTAGGCCTGTGACACACACGCATTAACTTGTGCACAAGTTCGATATTTGAATCTATTGAAATCAGACGAGGCGTGAATGCTTACAAACTTATCGAAAACAATCCACAGTACCAAAGAAACAAAAAAAGGTACGCATAACATTAAATTCTTCACATGACTAGTCTATTATAGAAGTTGTTTTTAAATAAAACTATGGTTAGATAAAGCATAAAACACTTATTACAAATATTCTAAGGGAAACAAGTCTCGATTGCCACAGTAAGTCGCATCAAGTGATTTGTTTATGGAATACATACTGAAAATTGGGTACTTCAATTTTAATACACCGCAACAAAGAAGAATCCCTTCGAGCCTCATTTGCATCGGTCCGGCGTTCATTTTCCGGTTTAGTGTTCGGTGGTCTGCTAGACCGATCGATGGATGTTTTTTTTTAAGTCGACGACAGTGAGGGCCAAAGCTAAAAAAACATCCATCGATCGGTCTAGCAGTCCACCGAACACTAAACCGGAAAATGAACGCCGGACCGATGCAAATGAGGCTCGAAGGGATTCTCTTTGTTTGCGGTGAATTAAAGTTGAAGTACCGAAAATTGTTCTCAGTCTTAACTCTATGTTAAGGACAGAACGTTTGGCTTGTGTGTCTGTGTGAATCGGGATCTTGTCTAATGAAAGCTTGAGAATCCCTGTGTTGACTCAACGTCTCTCGCCTGAGCGAATGTCACTCGAGCAATTAGTGAAGGACGTCATGAGCTTGGAACATGAGACACAACCGCAGTGTGAGGTGGTGTGATTCGTGAACAACAAGGTGTTGGACATGTCGAGAGATCACGGCAAGGCTTGATGTCGTGTGTGCACAACTCTTATCTATGGTTGTAGTGCACCAGAGATAGGGCTATTGTCGTGTGCACAGCTTTTATGTGGTTGTAGTGCACGAGAGATGGAGCCACTGTCGCGTGCACAGCTGTTAGCTAAAGTTGTAGTGCATGACAGATAGGGCTATTGTCGTGTGCACAGCTTTTATGTGGTTGTAGTGCACGAGAGATAGGGCTATTGTCGCGTGCACAGCTCTTAGCTATGGTTGTAGTGCACAAGAGATAGGGCTATTGTCGTGTGCACAGCGCTTATGTGGTTGTACTGCACGAGAGATAGGGCGCTTGTCGTGTGCACAGCTCTTAGCTATAGTTGTAGTGCAAGAGAGATAGAGCCACTGTCGCGTGCACAGCTCTTTGTCATTGTTAAACTGCACGAGAGATCGAGCCATTGTCGTGTGCACAGCCCTTTGGTGTGTTATTACAAGGCATTAGAGATTCAGTCACTAAGTGGACATTCCTACTGGAGAAATTCCTATTGGAGAAATTCCCCAACGGTTGAGAATCACTGTTCTAAGGTGTGCGCTTTGTTGTGTCAGTTCCAGATGAGTGTTGTGAATAGGAGCTATAGTATCAACATAATTGTGTTAGCCGAGCCCTGAGCAGATCACCCGGCGACAAGTATAGAAGTTGGAGCTGTAAATGGCAGAACCAGGCAGGAAAACATTCAGTTAAGTGCACATATCTAGGCCACCCGCACGCCATCATAGACACTTACCACGTTTACTCCTTTCATTTTACTGATAATCTACCTAACACATACAATGAAGTAACTTTACACTCAATCTTGGGTTAACTTATATATTGTATGTTGGTAATATTGTCAGTGAGTGTCTGTAAATATATTTTGTTACCACATAAACATAACACAAACCGCCAGGACCAGCATCGTCCTACGGCCACCTACCACTAGCTTTAACCCCACAGCTGGAAAGCCCAGTCTTTTAGACCAGTGGTTCTCAACCTATTTTGGCCCATGCATCCCTTCATCATATGTTCAGAATATCACCACCTCCCCTTTCGTATTTCCTCCCTATAAACCCCCCCCCCCCCCCTTTAACACAATTTACGTTAAAATGGAAGCTATATTTAATAACACTTACTAGAACAAGTCTAGATGTCTACATAAACGTGATTTGCGGGTTTACTTACGTTATAAAACGAATTTCAGAAGAGCGAGAAGTACAGAACTGTAAATTATGGTCGGAAAAACAATATCAGGTAATCGGTTCTGGTTAACGCGATCTTGAAATAATCTTAATTCCCCCCCCCCCCCCTCCGACACCCCACTGGAAACCCTAAAATCCCCCCCCCCCTTTTTGGGGGAATTCCCCATCTATTTTAGAGGTAGATTCATAGGCTGGGATTTCCTGGTTATACTGTCCACTGTAACCCCCGTCTGTTGCCGGGGCCCATACGGGGGAGCAAAGAATAGTAACACTGTTGCCTATCATGCCCGTCGTAAGAGGTGACTAAGGAGGTTATGGTTCTGTCGCCCTGCTACTGAGTAAGTGTGTGGCGCGACACTGTGAGCTGTGAATTTCGCGTGGAATGCTTTTGCATCTGTCCGCGGTTGTTTTTCGCGTGAACTGCATGTTCGGAACGATGACGGCCGGCTGTTGCTGGATTGACTGCTTTGCCTTTTCTGTTCACTGGTGCAGTTTTCAGGAGACTCCTGGAGTCGTCGCTGTAGCTACGGAGTTCGTGCTTTGTGCGGCGCTTTCGGTGGGTCGCCCTGCAGAAAGAGACCGAGTCATATGGGATAAAACCCCGGTCAATGAAGTCTTTCTGGTGACTGCCGTTTTCATCGACGATGAACTGTATTTTTCGTGGAGGACTTTTGTGTTGGCATTCTGGCGGCGGCATTATGCACAGTGTACCTGTGCGGGCTGTTGGCTTGCCGACACTCCTGTCTATTCCATTGTTCACATGGGGCAGTGAGGAGCATTTTGTGATATTCACTGGCACAGGAACGGAGCAATATGGGGACGATCCGTTGCCGTGAAGTTGGAACCGCGACTGACTGACTGACTGACTGACTGACTGACTGACTGTCCACTGTAAATCTCACGACAGCAGTGTTTTATTCGTTTTCCGCGTTTCCGCATAAAGTTTTCTATAACTGGACAATTTGTGGGAATTCTGTATTTTGTCTTCCCTCTTTGTTAGATATTTGTTCATATTAAATCTGGGGCAATCATCCCAGATCTGATTAGATATAAGTTAGTTAGTTGCATATCCTTTACAGGACGTGGCAGTCAACTCCAGCATTGTTTGGCTGTTTAATTAGATATAGGATGTACACAATATTTTTTCGTGTGTCTTAATCCAAGAATTGCAGAACTTTAGCAAGTTGTTAAACTATTGTAGCTATTATTGCGGGGTAAGAACATGAAATGAGAACTCCAATTTAAATGTCTGTCAATTAAAAGACCTAGTGTTTTATGTTTATTTACATTAACTATAGGTAACGTGTCCGTGGGGAGTTCAAGCGGTGCCCCAGTTATGGCTAGTGTCTGCTTTTTTTGTCTGGTTGTTATTATATGGATTTGGTTTTCTTTTCGATGTTAATTTGCGTGGGATTTCCTCTGCTTTATCTAGCAAGATTGTCTAGTTATTTTTGTAAAGAACCACAGCGGATCTCATGACTAGTGTATATATAGTACAATCATAGTACACACGTAGTATTGAGATGTAAAGAAAGATCGTTATTATAAAATGCAAAACGCAGCGGACCTGACATGGAGCCATGACGGACACCAATAACAAATTGTGTGGATCTTGATAGACAGTTATTGACAGACTTGTCTGTCAGACGAAAATGATGATTTTAGGTTCACCATATTGGCGATAGTCTTAATTTATTTTAATTTACTAATTAAAATATCGTTATCTACCATATCAACATCTTTATTAACGTCTACAAACACTGCTCCACAAATGTTGTCCTAGTTGACGTTAAAATGCCAGTTATTGGTCATGTTTGTTAAAGCACTATGACAAGAATATTTAGGTCAAAACACTAATTAGATGTCAATTATCAGATATTTTTTAATTAAATGATGTCATATTATTTTATGCATGTGATTTTCTAATGGCTTTGGTGTCGTTTTACTAATCGATAGTAAGGAAGCAGGTATATAATTACCCAGGATGCTCTTATCAATTTGCCATATTAGATTGATTGATTGATTGATTGATT
Organism: Cepaea nemoralis; assembly: GCA_014155875.1. Classification (NCBI taxonomy): domain Eukaryota; kingdom Metazoa; phylum Mollusca; class Gastropoda; order Stylommatophora; family Helicidae; genus Cepaea; species Cepaea nemoralis. The sequence continues at coordinate 487,385 of JACEFZ010028156.1, read as the reverse complement.
TAGGAATCGGCATCACAGCATTCGGGGCGTTCCCATAAGCGCTCCGTCCCCATCCTCAGCAGCCAGCGAAGAGTTCCAACAACAATAGTACCAGTCGCAATCTGATTATATGTCCGTCTCGCCTTTCCTCTGAGCGTTGAGCGTCGGCCAGATCCCCTCGTCACTCCTCGCTGTCTCATTCTTGCCAGACCATGGTAATCAATTTGCTCCTCCGAGGTGTACACATGCTCCCACAAGGCCGCAACCACGTCTGCCTTGTCATGTATCAATACTCCACCAAGTTCTTCCACGTAAGAGGCGACTAAGGAGGCTATGGTTCTGTCGCCCTGCTACTGAGTGAGTGCGTGGCGCGATACTGTGAGCTGTGAATTTCGCGTGGAATGCTTTTGCATCTGTCCGCGGTTGTTTTTCGCGTGAACTGCATGTTCGGAACGATGACGGCCGGCTGGTGCTGGATTGACTGCTTTGCCTTTTCGGTTCACTAGTGCATTTTTCAGGAGACTCCTGGGAGTCGTCGCTGTAGCTACGGAGTTCGTGCTTTGTGCGGCGCTTTCGGTGGGTCGCCCCGTAGAAAGAGACCGAACCATATGGGATAAAACCCCGGTCAATGAAGTCTTTCTGGTGACTGCCGTTTTCATCGATAGTGAACTGTATTTTTCGTGGAGGACTTTTGTATTGGCATTCTGGCGGCGGCATTATGCACAGTGTACCTGTGCGCGCTGTTGGCTTGCCGACACTCCTGTCTATTCCATTGTTCACATGGGGCAGTGAGGAGCATATTGAGATATTCACTGGCACAGGACCGGAGCAATATGGGGACCACCCGTTGTCGTGTAGTTGGAATCGCGACTAACTAACTAACTGTCCACTGTAAGTCTCCTGACAGCAGTGTTTTATTCGTTTTCCGCTTTTCCGCATAAAGTTTTCTATAACTGGAAAATTTGTGGGAATTCTGTATTTTGTCTTCCCTCTTTGTTAGATATTGTGATCTTTCTGTGTCGGTGATACCAACCCTACGATTTGTCTGGGTTGTTCGTCCCATGATATAATGTTGGGAAGAAACCTCACGACACGAATGAACCCGTTTTGCAAAGGGTCACAAACTGAGCAAACCCGTCTGCATTCAGCCCTTCCAGCCACTCATCTTTCTCACATCAATTATCTATTATGCATGTTACATTAACAGGAGGTAGGGGGATGGAATTGAAAAATGAATGCTGTAAACATAAACCAAATATAAACAATTCATATTTTAACGTTATAACACAGACATGCAGGCATGCGGACACACTCAAACACAAACACACACACACACACACACACACAACAAATGCATATAAATATAATACAGACAGGCAGACAGGCAGGCGCGCAGGAACGCTCGCTCGTACGCACGTATGCACGCGCTTGCACACACATGGACAGACAGACAGATATACAGACAGACGCATACATTCACGCAGGCAGGCAGGCCCCACGGCCGCCCGCAACCACGCACGCACGCACGGACACACACACACACATATAAACACACATATACACACACACGCGCGCGCACCCCCTTTACCCTCACAAAGACAAAGGCACCCGTGCAGACACACACTGACGCGGTGCACCCGGAGCGACATGCAACCCCTCCCCCCCCCCCCACTCCCCATACAGTTATAGACACCGACAGTTGGACAAAGGACAGGCACACGTACACACGCACACACAGACTGATGCACACACAGGTTCCAAATGACTACATGCATCTGTTAGATTTGCAATGTCCACTTCTAATACGAATTTTAGTGTTAATGTCAAATAGTATAATACTTAAGCTGAAACAACTATTGCGGCTTCAGTAATCCATCCAGTCGCTTTGAAATACGTCGGGCAATAAATCGTGCAACAATCTGTTTGTGGCTTCTGTGTGTAAATGTGCTTTATGCCAGAAACTAGACGTAGGCCCTGTTTTGAAGAGAGCACAATGGTTTCATATTAGATCTGGGGCAATCATCCCAGATCTGAATAGATATAAGCTAGTTAGTTGCATATCCTTTACAGGACGTGGCAGTCAACTCCAGCATTGTTTGGCTGTTTGATTAGATATAGGATGTATCCAATATTTTTTCGTGTGTCTTAGTCCAGGAATTGCAGAACTTTAGCAAGTTGTTAAACTATTGTAGCTATTATTGCGGGGTAAGAACATGAAATGAGAACTCCAATTTAAATGTCTGTCAATTAAAAGACCTAGTGTTTTATGTTTATTTACATTAACTATAGGTAACGTGTCCGTGGGGAGTTCAAGCGGTGCCCCAGTTATGGCTAGCGTCTGCTTTTTTAGTCTGGTAGTTATTATATGGATTTGGTTTTCTTTTCGATGTTAATTTGCGTGGGATTTCCTCTGCTTTATCTAGCAAGATTGTCTAGTTATTTTTGTAAAGAACCACAGCGGATCTCATGACTAGTGTATATATGGTACAATCATGGTACACACGTAGTATTGAGATGTAAAGAAAGATCGTTATTATAAAATGCAAAACGCAGCGGACCTGACATGGAGCCATGACGGACACCAATAACAAATTGTGTGGATCTTGAGAGACAGTTATTGACAGACTTGTCTGTCAGACGAAAATGATGATTTTAGGTTAACCATATTGGCGATAGTCTTAATTTATTTTAATTTACTAGTTTAAATATCGTTATCTACCATATCAACATCTTTATTAACGTCTACAAACACTGCTCTACAAATGTTGTCCTAGTTGACGTTAAAATGCCAGTTATTGGTCATGTTTGTTAAAGCACTATGACAAGAATATTTAGGTCAAAACACTAATTAGCTGGCAATTATCAGATAGTTTTTAATTAAATGATGTCATATTATTTTATGTATGTGATTTTCTAATGGCTTTGGTGTCTTTTTCTAATGGATAGTAAGGAAACAGGTATATAATTACCCAGCATGCTCTTATCAATTTGCAATATTAGATTGATTGATTGAGTGATTGATTGAGTGATTGATTGATTGATTGATTTAGGAATCGACATCACAGCATTCGGGGCGTTCCCATAAGCGCTCCGTCCCCATCCTCAGCAGCCAGCGAAGAGTTCCAACACCAATAGTACCAGTAGCAATCTGATTATATGTCCGTCTCGCCTTTCCTCTGAGCGTTGAGCGTCGGCCAGATCCCCTCGTCACTCCTCGCTGTCTCATTCTTGCCAGACCATGGTAATCCATTTGCTCCTCCGAGGTGTACACATGCTCCCACAAGGCCGCAACCACGTCTGCCTTGTCATGTATCAATACTCCACCAAGTTCTGCAGGGCCAGCCAATCTGTCCGCCTGTTCATTTCCCATCACACCGGCATGCCCCGGAGAAAAGATCCAGGCGATGCTTGTCACCCATGACCTCCAAAGCAAACCTGGGGTAAAACTGGGGCGACCATCCCCGACCCAGCGCGTCCACTGGTGGGGGATCGTGGAACGGCCTCTAGATATACAGGTTAGCTGCGAATATCGAATAAGCAGCCGCGGACCAACTGACGGTGGGCACAGAGGGCGAGGCGGGATCTCAGAGTGGGATATGAGTTCCTTAGAAAATACCTCATATGCTCGGAGACGTGTCTGCCAAGCGAGTTGGGGCGCTCTAACCACTTCCCCGGGTAGGTGGAACCCGTTAGCTTTGGACAGCAGCCCATCTAGGAGACGGAAAACTCCAAATATAAACCCCCAAGTTCAAGGTGGACCAGCGTACTGAGGAACTGGATGACCATGGGTTAACTGGTAGTGATCGTTGGACGTCTGGCAGGCGTGCGAGGCGGCACAAGGCGTATGGACTCCTGCGGGACATCCCCTGCCTCTTCCCTAGCAAGCAGGCAATGCTAGGGTGACCGTTTATTTCCTGCAATATCCAAACTTTGCCTATAGATGTATTTAAACACGGGAACCGTCGCCGGAGCTACGGAGCACGTGCTCTGCGTTTGACACATCCCTCAGAGGCTAGTGAAGAGAGAGTGAGGAGGAGAAGACGAGGAAATGGTGTGAGAAGACTGCATAGAAATAGGAGGGCAGGCGCCAGGAGAACAAAACGAAAAGTGGAGAGAATAGATTTCAGCTATGTAAGAGTGGGGTACTGGAATTGTCGCAGTGCCAGACAGAGAGGTCCTGTATTGGAGAGACTAATATATGATTTTAATGTCCTCATGCTCCAGGAGCTAAATACAGACAAATACCATTGTCCTGGGTACGCCAGTTATATAAACCCTACTGGGCAGAAGAGACATGGACAAGGTCTGCTGGTGAAGGAAGGAGTGAAGCATGTGCTACACGACTTGAGCCAGTGGAATCACAGTGCAAGAGAGGTCCAGGGTATACAAATGGAGATTGGTGGCTTAAGTTGGAACATCATAAATGTATATAGTTTAGTTTAGTTTAGTCGATGGATCAACATCACGGCACACGGGTGCAACCCATAAGTGCTCCGTTCTCCTCCTAACTCAAACCTGAGTCTGGAGAAACTCAGTACAGTGCACGAACTCCGTAGCACCGGCGAGGATCCTAAAATACTTTGGGTAGATTTTTAACTCGAAATTTTGCCCGGGCAGCGCCGTTAGGCTACTCTTTTTCGATTTCCAACTGCCAAGGGATTTTTTACGTGCGCAACAATACACACGGGCGTCCGATCTCACTACCCAGAGACCAGGGGAAATTTATTACTAGAAGTCCACGAGAAAAAATCCCGGCATCACCGGGGCTTGAACCCGGGACCTCCAGCACTCGAGGCGGACACCATACCTCGAGACCACGCAGCCCCCCTTATAAATGTATATGCCACAACGGACTGTTTTGTCAGAAAGGAACACTGGGACTGGCTTAAGGAACTGGAGGAATTACCAGGTGATAGGCTACTCATTTGTGGAGACTTCAATGCAAGGAACAGAGATTGGGACAGTAGTGGAGAAAACCGACAGGGAATTGCCCTTGTGAATGCCATGGTGGACTCCGATGTGTTCTGCATAAATGATGGTGGGCCGACTAGAATGGCAATGAGGACACAGCTATTGACTTGGCACTTGTCTCCCAGTCATCAGTCCTTGATGTAAAGTTGACTGTTTTGAATGACCATGGGAGTGATCACATGCCATGCTCAGCCCTGATCTCTAAACCCAGGAAAGTTAAAGCTGGGAGAGCGCGCAAGACCTTCCGGTATGAGTGGACCGATTGCCTTCTTGGACGCCTCAGACAAGGGGCATGCAACAGGACTGTTAAAACTCCTTTTTTGCAGCCCCCATAGTGGACCCAGAAAGTAGACCATGCTTGGAAAGCAAAGACAGTTGCAGTGAAGCAGCTAAAGAAAGTGCGACAGACACCTCGAAGCTCACGAGAGGAAGTGGACACCGCGGAAAATATTAAGAAAGACAAGTGGAGGTTTTCAAGCGCTGTGCTGCAGAGGCCAAAAAGGCAAAATGGGAATGTTTCATGAAGGAGATTGGAGGTGATAAAACACTGCGAAAATTCTGGAAACTGCACAGGCAAATGCAGAGAAAAGATCGGCCAATGACAGTGGGAACAATTTATAGAGACGATGGTGTGCGCGTGACAACAGACAAAGAGAAAGGGGAGGCGTTTCTCCAGAGATTTTTAGAGCAGATCTATCATAATGATGCGGACACCAGGGATGCAGTTAGAGAGGAGTTATCTGGCACCACAAAGAATATGCAGTATGAAGACATCATACGGGTGGAAGATGTTAAACACATTTTGAAAAAGGCAAAAGACACGGCACCAGGGCCCGATGGGGTCAGGTATGGCCACATGAATGGTTTGAGCAATGCAGACCTGGAGGAGATGACCGACTGCTTTAACCAGAGCATTAGGACAGCATCAGTACCGCAGGATTGGGTGCACAGCTATCTCATCCCTCTCCCAAAACTATTAAAGGATCATTCAAAGCTTAGCGGCTTTAGAATCATCACCCTTCAAAATACATTTGGGAAGGTTCAAGAGAAGGTAGTCGCTGTGATTGACTGGTGCACAGAAATTAGTGCTGTCATCCACCAGGAAAAGGCGGCTGTGTTGTGGTGCTCTCTGGACAACAGGATTGTGAGAGCTGATGTCCCAAGCCTCGCGATAGATGGTAGAAATGTCAGCAGAGAGAACAAATTGAAGTATCTGGGGATCACATTTGACAGGAGCCTATCCTTCAAGGACCATGTGGAGACGGTTGTGACAAGATCTCAAAAGGGACTCAGTGCACTTAAAACTATGGCTGCAATGGACACAGAGCAGAGGATGCTTTTCACACTATTCCAGCACTTGCCATATTTGAGTAGAGGATAAACTTTAGCAATTCTAAATATAGATGGACAGTACAAGTTATTGATAAATTGAAAATCTGATTTTATTTTTTGATGAGTCTGGTAATGTGCGATGTAAATTCTCAACTTTCAAGTTGTGATTGAAAGAAACGATTGACATCATCTCATGACATAGTATTTAGTATAGCTGAATCTGAAGAATGTTTCTTGCTGGTTATCGAATTAATAACCTTCAATATATGTGTACTGTTTATTTTATCTGTAATTAACTTTTTTTAAAGATCCTTATTTTTGTGTGCTGTATCTCGCTCTCTCATGATTTCCAGAACTAGAAACCCATGGGAATTTATGTTGATTTTGACTCGAACTTCTTTGACTGACACATGTTTAGCAATAACTCTGTAGACTGTTTACATCGAGTAAACTAATACATCATCAGGATCATGAAGTTGGTAAACATGATCAAGTCCCGCATTTTTCAAGTAGTACAAAAATAAATGTGCCTTGAACGTTTTACAGTTTGTGAAACTATTACTTGAATTATTATTTTTAGGAGTTTTTAATCCAATATTTGACCATGTACAACATACTGGGTTATGGTCACTAATTGCACTAACAGGGATAAATCATTTAGTAATCTTTACTGTGTAGGTGACACACACACACACACACACACACACACACACACACACACACACACACACACACACACACACACACACACACACATACACACACACACACATACACACACATGATCATTTATCGTTGAATATGTGTCTGCAACTATAGTGGAGCGGTTAATTGGTTGCTTTACATTGAACAATCGAATGATATCGTCCCATGCCCGGTTAAATTTACTAATAATATCAATGTTAAAACCAACAAGAATTTTTTCTTTTGTGCGTATCCTATTTACAGGACACTGCAGTCAACACCAGCATTTTTCAGCTGCTGTTGATGTCTTGGCAAGTTTTACGTTCAGTAGTTTGCCATTGCTTTCTGAACGACCGGCTCACATACCTTTCCGTAAGAAACCAACGCGACGCAATCCGCTGCCGCCGAATATCGCGCAGCTGTTTTTCTTACGTGGGTATACGGGATTACGAAAAGCGTCCTCAAACCCTACGCTAGGGAGCCCGGCCAACGAAAATTACAATTTCTTTAATATGTCTATAATTTTCATCATTGTAGTGAGACCGTTATATCTTCTGTAAACGTCACAAGGATGTCGATATAGGTAGCCAATGAAAAACGGTTGCTGGTTGACTGGCTTCACCTTCAACCAAACATATTATGTCTCTGCGGTTTCAAGAGACGACTGGGAGACTTGAGAATTTGAAATTTATACTGGTGTGCCTGTCTCTAATTTGTGTTTTGCTTCTGTCCGAAATACCTTATACTCCAAGAGAGTGATTTTAGAATCGGTTATTTAGTCGTTGAGGCGACTTTCTGTTGTCCCGAACGCATGGCATTGTTTGCATACACCCAAGTAATATACCGAACAAATGATATATGTTGACATGGCATAAACGTAGTCCATCTTTGCTTAGCCACTGACCATCACTGACAGGGCCTACATTTGAAGCAGACATCCGAGGCACATAAGCACTGTTTGAAGATGTCTCCTTGGGCTTGATCGTGGGAGATCCATTAACAGGCAGAGGAGAAAACAACAAATCGTAATTTTCAGAATCGAGGCTGGAGCATGGGTTGTGATTCATAACCTTCAGGTACAGGCAAATGTGCTGGAAGAGAGGGGATGTTTTGCGTACACTGAGAGGTGGCTACTTCCGGATATGAAGATCTACGTTTTCTTGTGTGTACTACTGTAACGGGCGCAAGTTGTTGTGTTCGCCTAGGATAGTTTATGTTCTTCGCCATGATACTACTCCATAGCTTAGAACAATAAGGCTCAATTGTGATAAGGTCAATATCATGCCGTCGCCGTTATTTCCCACAACATATCCCGGTTCTCATTTTAGAATAGATCGACCGGGGAGGCCAGGTGAATATTTGTATACGCTCAGAGATTCAACATTTATACTGAGTGATTCAACATTTATATTGTGTGATTCAACATTTATACTGAGAGATTCAACATTTATACTACAATATCGACATCTATACTGAGAGATTCAACATTTTTACTGAAAGATTCAACATCGATACTGAGATATTCAACATCTATATTAAGAGATTCAACATTGATGTTGAGAGATTAGATTCAACATCGATACTGAAAGATTCAACATCTGTGCTGAGAGATGCAACGTGTATTGTGTCATGTGCAATGAGGTGATCTGAGAAATCGAGACAGGTGCATTGCAGAAGTCATTAGTGACGTCTGAGTTAACAACATATTGTGATCTTCTTCTTGTGGGAGATGAGAGTAGTGAAAAGTCGGTTGAGGGGACCACTCTTACAGAAGGCTAACCAATGGATCTAGAGATATACTTAATGCCCTGGGAGAATCAACCGTGTCGGAGAGGTTTAATCAACGCGAATCACCGTCAGTGTCCAGATGGCAGGAACTGGGAGTTGGAGGTTTAGCACAGTCCGCAAAGAACCCACACTTTTTTTTTTTTTTTTGCATATCCTTTACAGGATATCGCTGTCAACACCAGCATCTTTCAGCTGTATGTTGATTTCTTGGCAAGATTACGCTCAGTAGTTTGCTATTGATTTCTGAGCGGCCGGCTCACATACCCCTGTAAGTTACCGATGCGATTCGAACCACTGCTGATTCTCACCGTCATCACGTTACCGACGAGAGTATACGAGATTACGGAGAAAATTCATAACCTCTAAGCCACGAAGCCGGCTACTAAACGCACAAATTGAACAGTCAGTCAACACAGTACCGCTATAACCCGCCCCTCTAAACTGATGCATTTGATAAAGGCGGAGATCGTGGCGCCTATTCGCTAGTTTTGAGTGCATTACAATATTAACCCACTTGATAAATGATGACTGTTTTAAGGCAGTCCCAGCAGGCAGAAATAAGAAATAGAATATGAATGGCATAAATATCGTTCAATAATATGAACAGATTCTCACATCTAAACACTGAGATTCGAGTTAGAACTAAGGATGATCTTTGACTCCCTGTTAAAGGATGTGCTGGAGGGATAAGTGAGGGGCAAATATAGAGGAGGAAAGCATCGCTACTAGTGGGTGGACAACACCAACAGATGGACTAGATGAGGCGTAGATGGGTGCACCATTACGACGCAGGCCAGAGGAGGGTGGAGGTACATTACTGCAGACTTTCGATGCGGATGAGACACTTGATTCGATGTGGATGTGGCACTTCTGGAGTTGATTTATTCATTCATTTATCTACTGAAACATTCAAATGTTTTTGTCATATTGTGTGCAAGTGTAGAACAATCAAGTTCCCTTTAGAGGTATGTGTGGATGTTGGGGGAGCTTCAAGCTAATGCAGGCAAAATATAACGTGGGAACAGAATTCATTGTTTGCTTCATTGAACATATCAGTGTAAACTCCGGCAGTTGAAATAAAATACTGCATTAAATGAAGAAATCTGGCTCATTGATTATTTCCTGATCTTCTTTCTTTCATCGGTGACCACTGAAAGACAAGGCAATAAGTCACCATTACCCTTGGAGGAAACTAAAGGGATCTTCTCTTCGTCTCTGCTTGTTGCGCTATTTCTAAATTGCAGTCCCTTTTCATGTATCGACCTGGATGTTGGTGTGAGTACACCGACATCTTTGTTTGTTTGCTTTTTTAAAACTGTGTTTGTCATCGACGGTTTATTTTTGCCTGAGGCTACAGAGTTGAGTTGAGTCAAGAGCCGACATCACAGCACTCGGGAAATTCCCATATGTGCTCTGTCCTCATCTGCACCAGCTAGCGAAGTGTCCTAGTACTAATGGTACCAGGAGCAGTTTGATTATGTGTCTGTCTGGCCTTTCCTTGGAGTTCTGAATGTCGCCGAGATTCTCTGGTCACTCCCTACTGCATCTTTATCTCCAAGCCGTGATGATCTAACCGTTCCTTTGCACTATACACACGATTTCTAAGGGAACCGACCACATCTGACTTATCATGCACTAATACCCTACCAAGGGGTGCAGATCCATCTGTTCGCCTGCTCATTTCCCATCACACTAGTATTTCCTGGGAGGTGGGGAGGGAGATTCAACAGATGCCATCTACTTTTAACTGTTGAATGGAATTCTGCCACTCTACCTGAAGCATGTCTGTCCTCACCTTTCTCCACAAAATGTGTGAGTTCGTTACAAATACGACATGCGTGTGCTGTTTTCCTCCAGCCAGCGGACCGCCACCACCTCCATTCTCAGACTAGATGTCGTGGTATTACATGCCAGGCTTTGTACCCGATGAGGCTGCTGAAAGCCTGAGCCATGCTCCAAGAGTTGGCTGTTGGTCACAGCCCTGTTAAAGATCTATTGTCAGCCCATATCCTCAAAACGTACACCGAGGACCAGATCCAAGTTTGAACTTCAGATATGTACGGCCTTGAAGTTTGCAATGTCCTGTTTCCGTCTAAATCTGATTAAATGCGTGCTTCTTCTCAGACATGCCCAACACCGCTATAGACAAAACAGTGTTTCTTTGTCCATTTCTCTTTGTGGGTTTTTCCCACTGCTATATAGCAAGTAAGTAAGTGCTATAGACAAACACATTGTTCTTCGATCCATTTCTCTTTGTAGGCTTTCTCATTTCTATATAGCAAGTAAGTAAGTGCTATAGACAAACACCGTGTTCTTCGATTCATTAATTTCTGTAGATTTCTGTCCTTGTTCTGTACTAAGTTAGTAAGTACTTTAGACTAATAGAATGTGCTTTTTTCCATTTCTTTCTGTAGATGTATTATCTTGATCTCTAGTAAGTAAGTACTTTAGACTAATAGAATGTTCTTTGATCTATTTCTTTTCGTAGGTTTATTTCTTTGCTCTATAGTAAGTACTTTAGACTAATAGAATGTTCTTTGATCCATTTCTTTCTGTAGATTTATTTCTTTGATCTCTAGTAAGTAAGTACTTTAGACTAATAGAATGTTCTTTGATCTATTTCTTTCTGTAGGTTTATTTCTTTGCTCTGTAATAAGTACTTTACACTAATAGAATGTTCTTTGATCCATTTCTTTCTGTAGATTTATTCCTTTGCTCTGTAGTAAGTAAGTAAGTAAGTAAGTACTTTAGACTAATAGAATGTTCTTTGATCCACTTATTTCTGTAAATTTATTTCTTTACTCTGTAGTAAGAAGTTCTATAGACTAACATAGTTTTCTTTGATTCATTTCTTTCTGTAGACCTGATACGTGGCTCTGGCAAATATTAAAACGTTTAGAGAAAACCAATAGAAATACGCTAGAAATTCAACATGTATGAACACCATGGGTGCAACACACTGGCGAAAAAAGAATTCAAAGCCTTGGATATCTGACCCGCATACTGTCAATTGACAGGCCACACAAGATTATGGCACTCAACATTAAGGTTTCAATGCTTGAGGAAAGCCATGAAAATGATGGATCGATGGCTCTAGAGAACCATTACAGAGAGACGAACTTCACAGTAACGACGGTTGCTAAAATAGCTTGCACAGAATGTCTGCGCCTTCGATAAATGACGATAAGATGTGATCAGATGGGATAAAGAAAGATTAGATTGTCATAAATCCTTCGCACGCAACAATGCCGATGTCAATATGTTTCCTTACCACACACATGATGTGTGCGGTTCTCTGTAACAAACAAAAACTTAGTTAACTAATGCCGTGTAGTTAGTTTCAGATAGTCGAGATTGGTGTTGTTGGTGTTATTGCTACTGCTGCTACTGCTACTACTTCTGCCGCTGCTGTTATTTACCCAAGTGCTGCTGAATTGCCTACCATTTCAGTCCCTTGCCATACTAATGAAGATTCAGATCCTTGACTTGTTCCAGAGACCCAGAAAATGAGTTCGTCGGTGTTGGGCTCGGCAGTAAACTCTCGATTAGAAAGGATGTCCGAAAGGGGTGATTATTTCCTAGAGCTGAAAACAATGACTCTTTTTTTGGGCATACGGCTTGAACGGCCCTCGACTCCGGTCTGCTCGGGTGGAAGACTAGCGTACAAAGTGGGAAAATAGACTCGGGTCTCATCTGGAAAAGCTGCGAATTTGGCCATTGACTTGGAGTCTTAGACTATGTGTGATATAGACCTCTTTGCTTGCATTGTTTACAGTCAACTGTTTAAATTCCACAGTACAAGTTAAGACGTTTCCTGTTCACCCCTAATTAGATTATTTGTAGTTATTGTCTACCGTAGTATCAAGTAACGTATTTTACAGACGATGCTGAGAGGTGCATTCACAATGTGTTTTTTTTCCCGCGTTTCCATCCTGTTTCAGGATATTGCGGTCAACATCAGCATCTTTCAGCTGTATGTTGATTCCTAGGCTAGATTACGCTCATCAGCACGCCACGACTTTCTGACCGACCGGCTCAATACTCTCATTACATAAGTCATTGGCGTGACTCGAACCACGTCTAATTCTCGTGCGCTCATGTCAACCAGAGATTATTCGGGATTAATGGAGAAAGCTGCTAACTCTCGGCCAGAGAGCCGGTTGCGGTCACAATGAAGACAGCAAATTTAGCTACGTTGGATAGTCACAGACGCGTCCTGAATATTTCTCTACTATTTGACCTGATCTTCTGTCAGGTCTTAGCCAGATATAACTTAGCTACAGTATAGAGTAGACGTACTACCTACTTTGTTTCAGCACCGAATGTTGGTCGGAGCTCACTAAACCCCCACACCCCATATTGTGCCAACGGCTTTGGGCGGAGGGCGCAAGAGGCAGTGTACAAGTCTTATCCTGGTACGAGGAAACACAACCTATGTCGTCGCACTTCAGACAAAGCCCTAAGCCTTAGTCGGCTACGGCTCTAGGATCGAATCTCGAACAGGAGGACAGTAAAAGCTTTGCTTTGCTGATCCGGCAACTTCTCAGCTTGTCTTGTTTCAGATGTATTGGTGTTATCTTTTCTCTGGAGTAAACTAGACACGTCGAGAGAGGGATAATGCTGCTAGGCAACACATGGGTTCTACAATTCAGCCCAGGATGTGTGCTATGGAGAGGTATAATTTCATCTCCGGTTCCCGCTATGCCGTCTCCGTGGCGAAGAGGTTAGGGACGCGATTCGTAATCCCGTATACCCGGGTTCGAAACACAGCGGTGCTGGTTTTTTTCGAAAAAGGTATAGGTACCTGTCGTTCAGAAAGCAAAGGCAAATTCTTCTTTCTTTCTTCTTTCTTCTTCAGCGTTCCGAGCCATTGAGGTTCTTTGCTGCAGATACAATCGTCTCCATTCGTCTCTCTGGTTGACCTCTCTTGCCAGTCGTTGATTCCAAGTGCTTGTAGGTCTGTATATATATTATCTCTCCACCGTCTTCTTGGTCTACCTCGGGGTCTACGGTCATTTATTTCCTGAGTGTAAGCGAGTTTTGTTTCCCTATTGTCTTCCATTCTTTCTATATGCCCCAGCCATTGTAGTCTATTAGCCTTCATGATACCAGTGATTAGCGGGGACTTAATGCAAATTACTGAACGTAAAACTTGCCCAGGAATCACGAACAGCCAAAGGACTGGCGTTGACTGCTACGTCCTGTGAAGGACATGCAACTAAATCTTTTTTAATTGTCCCTCTATGGGCTGTAGCTATTGTACTTTTTATTTGTTTGTTTTAAAGCATCCGTGTAACAAACTATTGTCTGTCAAGTGGGCAAGGTGCCAGTAAGTGCATTTGATCTGATCTCTTCCGATGTCTCTATTCTCGTTCCTGAACCCGCTATGTACCCAGCATCAGTCAGCACTTCTGATGTCTCTGTCTTCGTTCCTGAACCCGCTATCTGCCAGTATCTGTCAGCATTTCTGATGTCTCTGCCTTCGTTCCTGAACCCGCTATCTACTAAACATCAGTCAACACTTCTGATGTCTCTGTCCTCGTTCCTGAACCCGCCATCTGTCAGTATCTGTCAGCCTTGTGATGTCAATAGCCTCGTTCCTGAACCCGCTAACTGCCAGTATCTGTCAACACTTTTGATGTCTCTAGCCTCGTTCCTGAATCCACTATCTGCCAAGCATTAGTCAGCACTTGTGTCTATGGGGGAGGGGGAAGAGCGGTGACCAGTACGCTTACCTACCGCCCAGATGGTCATGTGGTCGAATCCACTTCAATGAGGGGATTTTTTCCCCACAGACAAATTGACCCAGCTTACAATGGCCGCCAGATCTTTTTTCAGGGAAGTAAAGGCGACCCAGTGTGATATTAACCACATTACCCATCGAGCACAGATTGATCTCAAGATATTGACTACATTACCAATCGAGTACAGATTGGTCTCAAGATATTGATCACATTACCCCTCGATTACAGACTGATTGGTCTCAAGATATTAACCACATGACCCATCGAGTACTGACAGTTTGGTTTCAAGATGTTGACCACATTGCCCATCGAGTATAGATTGGTCTCAAGATATTGACCACATTGCCCATCGAGTACAGATTGGTCTCAAGATATTGACCACATTGCCCATCGAGTACAGATTGGTCTCGAGATATTGACCACATTACCCATCGAGTACAGATTGGTCTTAAGATATTGACCACATTACCAATCGAGTACAGATTGGTCTCGAGATATTGACCACATTACCAATCGGGTACAGATTGGTTTCAAGATTTGCGGCTTGCACTATAACTCCTGCAGCAGATGTACAGAGTGACCATGTGCCAGTTACAGGAAAGATGAGATTAAAACTTAAAAACATAAAGAAAACCCCAAAGAACATACAGTTAGATTTAGCATGACTTAGAACAGACAAAGGAATTAGAGAAAGGTACAATGTTACTGTAAATAACGGATACAATGCTAGGAAATAATACAGACTATTGATGAACAATGGGACAAGTTGCGGGAATCAATCCAATAGACTTCAATTGAAATCATTCCACCTAAACATAGAACTGCAAAAAGGAAATGGATGACAGATGCAATTTTGCGGATGATGGACGAAAGAAGAAAGAAAAAGCAAGATAAAGAAAAAATATAATAGAATACACAGAGAAATAGTAAATAAATGCTAAGTGGCTAAAGAAGAATGGCTGAATCAAAGGTGCATGGAAATCGGGACAAACTATGGAAAAGACTCACATTCCATGTATCAAAGAATAAATACAATAACAGGTAGGAAAACACGAACTATCAATGAAATTTAAAAACGAAGAACGGTGCAATATTGTTGGGGCAAGATAATATAGTCAATAGATGGACGGAATACCTGGAAGCTGTTTGATTATAGGAGACCGGATGTAACTATTCAAAATAATGGTGAAGGTCCACCAACACTTGCAGCGGAAGTTACTGACGCACTATATCGCATAAAGAAAGGAAAGGCTCCCGGTCCAGACAACACTACAGTAGAGGAATTTGAGGCTCTTGGTGATTTTGGAATATAAATATTGACACAATTTCTAAATGATATCTACACTACACTAGTGGGTGCATTCCTAATGACCTATTAAAATCTATCTTTATAGCTCTGCCAAAGAAACCAAGAGAAAAAAAAATCCGTGGAAGCGTTGGAGATGTGGTTTTATAGAAGAATGCTAAAAATTAGTTGAACAGCCAAAGAGAGCAATCAGGACGTTTTAATGGAAGATGAGTCGCAAAGACAACTTATCACAAACATCAGAAAGAGACAGTCCTCGATTTTTGGCCACGTTATGAGAAGACAAAAACTGGAATATGTTGTGACAACCGGAAAGATTTGTAGAAAGAGAGATAGAGGAAGACAGCGTGAAAAGATTATTGACAGTTTTGTGTCAGGGCACGGAAGGGAGTCAACACGAACTGATCCATGACGTCGGACATCTTAATTGATGGAAGGCATGATCGCCAACGCCAGCCGGTAAGGCACTAGATGGTGATGATGATGACTATAACTCTGCGTCCCTCATGGCGTAACAAAGGGGCCACTGTCTTTGTTTATCTGTATTTGTTTATAGTATGACCTGATCTCTTCTGATGCTTCCTTCATCTTTACTGAACTATTTCTATACCAGTTAACTAGTTTATTGTGTGACATGACCTCTCCTTGTATTTGATTCATCTGTATTTAACAAGTTAAGCTTGAGTTAAGGTTATTCACTTTAAAAGAGAAATAACATATAAAAATATTTGAACATCCTTTGCAGGATGTTGTGAGCAACCCCAACTCCACATTGATTCTCTATGCAAGAATACGTTCAGTAGCTTGCCATCCACATGAAATCGAAGCCATTTATAGCTTTGAAGAACACATAAACCTGTGTGTTTGTTGCAGACATACTAACAAACTAATTACGGTAACAAGGAACACGAGAAACATTTACTCACAGCAGACAGTCATACTCTAGCACGTGAACATGGTGCGTTTGCTTACCTGTAAGACATCTGTTTTCTGATGGTGAAAGTGGACAGCTCGTCAGCCAAGTTCTCCTCCACATCAGAGGAGTCGCTATGCCCACCTGGAACAGCCACACAACTGTCTATGGGTTTCTCGCTGCCTACGTGAGCCATATCTGTATCCTTGAAGAACCCTGAATATTGAACAGTCACAATATCCTTCGAAGTCTTTAAGCCAACTTCCACGGAAAGCCATGCGATCTTGCTACAAGTAATCCCATTTTAGATGTGTCCTCGGAGATCTTTGGGAATGCAGGGTATGAAACAAGAGACAAAATGCCATCAGCAACCAGCGCGAAGAAGCCACACAATAGAAACACAGTGTTAACTAATAGGGCAATCATCACCAGCTAAGATGGGATTAGTCACCTGGCAAATTGTGTGTCGTGTTAACTTTGCTTACACCCTGTCCATTGAGGCAATGGGCTGTCAAACTGGCAAGTCGTGTGTCATGTTAACGTTTAAATACACCTTATTAGAGAGGCAATGAACTGTTAAACTGGCAAATAACATGTTATTTTCACGTTGCTTACATTCTTGTCAGAGAGGCAATTGGTTGTCAAGGGCTACCTGCTTACAGCTAAAGAGGTTATATCATTATAAAAATCATTATCATCATCATCATCATTATTGCTTACACCCTGGTTCCACAATGCATTGTACTAAGCGCTGTTGACACTCGAGATGTTTCGAGAGTAGTGCGAAAAGACAAAGACTTACATATATTCGGAGGCATGTTACACACATGTGACAAAACTAAACATGGAAGCAAAGTTCTTATTTACTGTATATGTAGCTGAGAAGTACACCCACTGATAGGTCTTTATATTATAAATCCGGCATCACAAATAGTTGATATTTTATGTGCGAAGATACGAGAGAAAATCATTAAGTCGGAACCATTTTATTATAAAGTGCCTGGAAGATTATGGACAACAAATAATCTTATTTCACGACACAAACTGGCTCTTTCATTAGGGGGAGGGGGAGGGGGGAGGGGGAGGGGGGCTGAGTGGTCTCGAGGTATGGTGTCCACCTCGAGTGCTGGAGGTTCCGAGTTCAAGTCCCGGTGAGGGCAGGGATTTTTTCACGTGGACTTCTAGTAACAAAATTTCCCCTGGTCTCTGGGTAGTGAGATCGGACGCCCGTGTGTATTGTTGCGCACGTAAAAAATCCCTTGGCAGTTGGAAATCGAAAAGGAGTAGCCTAACGGCGTTGCCCGGGCAAAATTTCGAGTTAAAAATCTGCCCAAAGTATTTCAGGATCTTCGCCGGTGCTACGGAGTTCGTGCGCTGAACTGAGATTCTCCGGATTCACGCTTGAGTTAGGAGTAGAACTGAACACTTATGGGTTACACCCGTGTGCTGTGATGTTGATCCGTCGACTAAACTAAACTAAACTGGCTCTTAATGCAATACCCTTTGTAGGGGGTTGTGAGGATAAAGCAGTCGACGTGGCCGAAAGTTCAAGATCTTAAACTTCCGGTGCGCTAACTGGACGACAGCTTTAATTAATTCAAAAAGCAATGGCAAAATACTGAACGTGAAATTGCCTTAAAAAATCAAGCTGAGGTTGGGGTTTAATGCAACGTCCTGAAAGGGACATACAACATGCCGGAAGACAGGTCGGGCTGGCACAATGTAATAGTAACACTGGGTCGTGAGTGCAGGGAATGGAGGCAACGACTGATCCAGGGCAATACACATCAAGATGATATAGTCAACTACACCGATGGGTCAGTGGTGAGAAACAGACACAGTGGCTGGGGTTTCATTGCGAAGGCTAAAGGGCGATGCTTGAAAAAAGAGAGTCAGGTTTATGAGACTACAACCCCCGGGAAGGTTAATCCGGTCAACAAATGCCCGCAGAAGTCGGATGTGTCGGCCTAACGGCGCAAGAACGCAGCTCTGCTGTAAACAGGCACAACGCAATCACGTCCGGAGAAAAAAAACAACTCCGGATGAACACAGAAGAAGAAGAAGACTACCACCTCCATCAAGAGTGTGAAGGTGGAAGCAGTGACAGCAGTCTTCTGATAGTTAGAGTAGACCGCTGTAACACAATTGTATTCATTACGGACTCACAAAGTATGCCTTGGAAGGTGGAGGCATGAATGTTTCGTGCAGGATGGCCTGCCTCACTTCAGAGGTAACAGATTGTGAGAATTGTGTGGCTTTTTTTTTCATTCCCTGATTATGCGGGAGGGAGGAGGGTGTGGAGGTGAACAGGATGATTGGCTGGCACCTATCGGTGGTAGATTACCTATGGACAAGGGAGTAGTGGTCAGGCGCCTGTGGGACCAGGTGGAGAAAGCGGGGGAACAGATTGAGAACCCGTATGTGGAAAGAATGATATTGTTGGGAATTGCCAGTGTTTCGGAAAGAATCTCAAAACCGAGAGGGAAGACAAGGAGAACTTTAAATCAGATAGTAATTGGAACTATTAGTAGTATGACACTTCGCTGGCCGTTAAACGAGGGGACGGAGCGCGTACGGGAATGTCCTGAGTGCAGTGATGTCAGTTCTTAGCTCAACTCAAATCAACTACATTATGTTCACATATAGCACTACTAAACTGAGTTCACAGAGGTAAATACTGCATTTTGTTCACATACTGCACTAATACACACAAGGGACTACTACACAATGTTCACATTAAGTTTTAATACGCTGCGTTCACATAAGGCATTACTATAATAGACTAACATGAGGCATTACTACACTGCATTCACAGAGGAAAGTACAACAGTGTGGTCACAGAGGAAACTACTACGGTGTGCTCACATAATGCAATCCCATAAAATTTTCAAGCACAATTTGTTGTAAACTGGGTTCAGAAAATACACTACTGCATTTCGATGACTGAACACTTCTAGCCTATGTTGAGAGAAGACAAGACACTGTTGCTGTTTTATCCAAGATTTGATCGCCACATCATTGTGGAATGGTTTGCTTTCTTGTTAGGTTTTTTCTTCTTGCGTAAACAGGTTCACAATACATCGGGTTGCAGACTTCGTGTGTTGTGATTGGTACTCGCGTGCAGGATAATAACATTAGATACTAGAAGAAAAGGTCGAATAAACAGATTCCATTTTATCATTTGAAACAGAGAGATGCAGATGAAGGGGTGGATGCAGTACACGACGCACAGCTTATATGCCTGTGTCAAGGTCAGCGAAACAGAACTGGCCATGGCCTTCCACCACGTCCAAGTGTTGTTGTCATAGACATGGGCTGTGTGACCGAAGTCAGTCTAGGAAAGTTGAGATGGATGAGGAAATGCAATTTGGGCCTCAAGGATCCATCCATCCATCATGTGCAATGCCGATAAGCGTGGGCGGTCATGTTCTGCCATCTCACTCGATCACCAGAGTCGTGGATCAGCTCCGTGTTCCTGTCTCGACCATGCCACGTGGCCAAGCCATCCAGGTATTTACTTCTCGGTCTTCCCCTTGGTCTCTTCCCTTCGATCTTGCCAGTTGTCACCAAGTTCTCCAAGTCATTTCTTCTCATAACATGCCCAAACAATGTTGACTGTCTACGTCTAATGACTCTAATCAGTTTACGATCTTCATTTGTTTCTTGAAGGACTTGTTCATTGGTTTTTCTGTCTGTCCATGGTATTCTTTGCATTTTCCTCAGAAACCACATTTCCACAGCCATCAGCTGTTTTTCAGCTTGACTGCTTATTGTCCACGCTTCACATCCATACAAAAGTATAGGTTCTATGTAGCACTTCAACACTCTTTTTCTCGTTTCAATTGATATCTTTTTATTGGTCAGTATGTTTTTCATCTTGCAAAAGGCTATCTTCGCAATGGCAATTCTTGTTCTAATCTCTTCAAGGCATCTCCCATCAGATGTTATGACTGTGCCGAGATAACTGTACCGATTCACTTGCTTAAGAATATGCCCATTTACTCGTATATCACATTGTGGTATTTCCTTCTTCCCAGTGACGACCATAATCTGTGTCTTCTTAATATTCAGTTCTAACCCTAGTTGTTCACTGTGTGCAACAACCGCATCTACTAAATTTTGCAGGTCCTGTTCATTGTCTGCAATCAAGACTGTATCATCTGCATATCTAATGTTATTGATGTATTGTCCCCCAATGTTGATTCCTTCCATATCTTCTATATTTCTGAAAATATGTTCACTGTACAGGGAAAAAATATCTGGAGACATTACACATCCCTGTCTCACACCTCTTTTAATAGGCTGATATTGACCTACATCGTTATCAATTCTGATGGCAGCTTGTTGTTTCCAATATATGTTTTTTTACAAGTCTAAGGTCTTTTCCATCAATTTGTAGATCTTCAAGTATCAGTATCATGTAGACATGTCTCACTTTATCGAAAGCCTTTGTGTAGTCAATAAAGCAAAGGTGTAGATCTTTGTTTACTTCTATAGACGTTCAATAACTGTTCTCAGTATATACACAGCATTTCCTGTGCCCTTGACTTCAACAAACCCACATTGTTCTTCTCCTTAATCGGGTTGTATTTTCTCCCTAACTCTTTGCATGATAATTCTCAGCAGAATCTTCGTGATGTGGCTCATTATACTAATTGTTCAATGTTGATCGCATTCCAAGGCTCCTGATTACTTCGGGATTGCAATAAATATAGAATTACATAATTCAAGAGGTATATGTCCAGTATCGTATACTGCGTTCTAAGGCATTGATCGTTTCTATTGTGATGTTATCTGTACCCGAGGTCTTGCCAGTCTTACCGGGGTCTTGCCTCAAGGATGCCGTACCTAAATGAGATACGTGGGTCAAAAGAGACAAACACCCTAGTTGTAATGCACACTATAACAACGCAAGGGTAAGAGCTTAAACAAAGTGATACATTTACATACCAAGGAGCAATTATAACATCAGATGGAAGCTGCGTGACAACGAGTAGGGGCAGAATAGGGCAAGGAACGCTGTATTTCAGAAAATGAAATGTACCTTTTCCAATAAATTAATGTCTCTAAATGTAAGAAAGAGAGTGCTGAATTGTTAAACAGAACCTGTTTTTCTATGTGGCAGTGAATCACAAAACCCTCCCCCGATGTGTCTCCACCTTGCCGTGGTGGGGGAGCTTGAGTGTCCCGTTGACCCCATGTGCTTGCCGATGGGTGAAAACTACATATCGGACAGCGTATGGGATAGGGACCAGACTAAGAGAGACACAACCTGCTGCTCTGCAGGAGACTGAGGATAGCAGTCAAAAGTTTAAATCAGGCGCATGAAGGCAGTTCTTGTTTCGGACAATACTCTAAGGCTCTCTGTCGAGGGTTTAGGCTGAACGCCTCTAAGCCACAGACCCTCGAATCTGAGAGTCGGGCCGATATCCACCTACCGAAAAATTGGAATCGAGATACTGAGCAAGCTACATGCCCAGTTCTGACACTTGTTTGAAGGCTCTCAGCTGAGGGATATGTTGGATTCCCGGATGAGATGGCCTGGCCGTTTCTCACTGACTGCTGCACGAAGGTAAGGTGCTGAGCCGGCAGCACATGTAGCCTACCTCGTGAGCGAGTACAAAAAGTCAGTAAAATGCCCCAGTCGAAGGAAATGGTTACGAAAACTGTCTGTATCTAACTCATAGAGAGTGTAGATAAAAGTGGAGAAACGTCTCAATAACGCGAAATGGAACGCACGGCGAGCGAACTATTGCGTGGTCTAAAGTCAAAAGCAAAAGCTTACCGAGTGGATGTCGCCCGCAGTCTGACCGCCCCTGGAGCTCACTTGAGCGACCAGTGGCAAGCGAGATGCCCAATACATGGAAGTGAGGAACTAAAGCAGCCATGAGCAGGACGTGGCTCCTCGGGTGAGCCCAGTCTCGGAGCAATATGTGCCGGCTCTGCAATTATGGAAGCCTCCTTGGATAGCGAGGGACTGCCCATTGTCTGCCCCTGCCTTCCCTTGAGGGCCGACCGCGATGTCGTTGGTCGTTCTATCTTGACCAGCTGAGATGTGGGCGACATCACAACAGTCTAAAGTGCCTCGAAATCAGAGGAAGGTTAACCTCATTAAAAAATGCCCGCCGGAAGTCGGAAGTGTCGTCCTACGGGTGGCAAACTAAAAATTGACACTACGCAATTACGTCCGAGTGAAATGTCTCGTCCGAATGTCTCTCGTGCTAGGAACAGCTCTGACTACCTAGTTTCCGAATGCCGCTCTTGTTCGGAACAGCTCTGACTAGGTAGTTTTCCGAATGTCCGCCGTGCCTGGAACAGCTCTGATGGGTACAGGGACAAGCACATGTCCGAAAACTCGCTTAGTGGAAACCAACCGCAGAGCTGACTGGTTTGTGCAGGAACGGCCCAGGGCGAGCGAAATGCCCAATATATTGAAGTGAGGAATTAAAACAGCCATGAGCAGGACGTGTCGATTCCCTCGGTAAACCCAGCACCAGAGCGTTATGTGCCGACTCTGCAATTATGGAAGCCACCCAGGATGGCGGAAAATGCTATGGACTGTCCCTGCCTTCACTTGAGGGATGACCGTGTAGTCTTCGACTGTTCCAACTTGACCAGCTTAGATGTGGACGGTACCACAAAAGTGAGAGTCTCCCAGGATTGCTAACCTGGTCAAAAATGCACGCTAAAAGTCGGATGTGTTGGCCTGAGGGTTTCGACCCGAGGGTGCCTAACCAGACACACCGCAATCACATCTGAAAAAATCACTCCGGATGAACGCAAAGAAGAAGAAGAATCACAAAACCTGAATTAACAAATTATTATGCGCTTAGAAGCCATAGAGATGTAGTACCTGGGGCGAATATTGCAATTACCCTCGATTATCATGGTAATTAACAACGATTACTTGAAAGAGACTAGTGAAACTAAAACGTTATATCTATATCTATAAAAGAGACTGTATGTTTGTTTGTTTGTGGGTTTGTGGATTTGGATGCGTTCGATAACGGTACATCCGATTGAGATGAAATTTTCTACACGTCTTCCTTTCATTCCTGTGCAACCGACTATAATAATTTCTGAATGTAAAATCTTCTACTTATTTAATAACATTTACTTTTCCATTTTCATTATATAATGTCTATATAGCAGGGGCACTTCACTCTAGAAAAGTTATTTCAAGGGGCATAACTTTTAATAACATTTCTAAATACTTTATAGTCATATTGTTGGACTTTCCTGCACTATTGTTACACTCTTTGTCTATAGTTATTTTTAGGCATATGAGTTATATTAAATAATGATATAATCTTTAAGGTATTTTTACAGTTGGCATAAAAATAATGCATTATGCATAACATTTTAACCCATCTTTTTCTACAGTTTTCATTGAATGGTGTGTGGAAGGACATTCTTTTAAGTTACTGTGCGCCAAAAGCTGGGCGAAACCACGCCGGTCAGACAGATAGACAGACAGACAGTCGGGAACGGGAGAGCTTATATGACTACTTATATGAATTAAATTAGATGCTCCCCACCAGGGACTGGGTGAAGCCGGGCCGGGACAGACAGACATACAGACAGTCGGGAACGGGAGAGCTTATATGACTACGTATATGAATTAAATTAGATGCTCCCCACCAGGGACTGGGTGAAGCCGGGCCGGGACAGAGAGACAAACAGATAGTCGGGAACGGGAGAGCTTATATGACTACGTATATGAATTAAATTAGATGCTCCCCACCAGGGACTGGGTGAAGCCGGGCCGGGTCAGCCAGCCAGACAGACAAACAAGCAGACAGACTGACTGATAGATAGATAGATCCCCTCCAGGGCCTGGGCGAAGCCGGGCCGGGTCAGCTAGTATAACTATAAAAAATAGACAAATGGCTTTCTTTCATCATGTGATGAGAAGAGAGACATTTTGGCAACATCGTCACAACTGGAAAGATCAGTGAGTAAAGAGGAAAAGACAGACCAAGAGTAATGATGCTGGGTGGGCTGAGACAATGCATAGAGGAATATCATAAGCAGAATTGATTTAAAACGCAAAGAACCTAGACCTTTGGCGAGACATAAACGTTTACGCCAGCTGGCAGAGCATATGATGACAATGACGATACTACAAACGAACACAGCACAAATGGCATCCTTTTTTTTCAGGGCGTGCGAGAGAGAACTATATCCTATAATTACAATTTCATATCTGCTTATACGGTATGTTTTCATACTACCTACTTTATTCCAGTTGTTTCTTAACCTGAAACCCAGAAAATACCCCAATGACATCATCAAATGTGGGCACGTTTTCTAAGTGCTGATGATCTCCCACTGGTAGTACCTGCAGCACGACAGTCTGTGACAGAACTTTGCCCGGTTCCTGGCATACATTTCAGGTGGAATATTTCAGGTATTCGTTGTTTATCTTTCAACCGGTTTCTTCATCCAATCTCTTTATTCTACACATCCGCCGGTACAGTAACACTGTTTAATAAAACGTCCACACATCGTGCATGAGCTGCTACGTTGTCGAATTCAGATTAAATTGCTCAAGACTCTTTACAGTTTTTGTGGGAGGGAATTTTCCTCCGGAATCACAATTCACCAATTTGACATATTTCATGTACGTCACCGCTCAATAACCTTCCCACGTTTCCAGGAAGTTGTTTTCAGTCGTGACACCGGGATGGTATATAGGTATGTGAGAGGTCGAACATTCCTTCAAGAGTGATACACCTGTGTGTAGTGAATGCAAGCGTGAAACAAAGCTCCCACAAGACGGTCTGATATTTTCTATAATAATTGTTCCGTCAGCCTGCATATCCCTCTGACGCCTATCTAATCGGTACTAACTTATTGTAAGATATATGCTTTGTACTGCAAAAAAATAATATCCGCTGTTTATTGTTGAATATTTCGACTCATGGGCAGTTCAGTTACTCATTGGATAAGTCAAGAACCATAGACAATTGCTCATTCGATAAGTCTCTGTTGCGAAATAACAGTTCTTATGTAAAGTATTTTAAATTATATAAATGATGTTCAATTTCCCAAAGCTATCTGTAACATTTGTGTAACACCATGTGGTCTAATGTTTAATATGCAAGTCATCAAGGCAAACAAAGACTGCCGCTCACACAGGGTGAAAGGTTGAGTTCATTGCGACAATTGTGAACGTCTAAGTCAAAGGTGGAAGACTACCTCAGCCAGACATAGACATAACCTATGATTAGGCCAAGATAAATCAAAAAATCAAATCAACTTTATTAGGGTCACAAATTGGGCGCGCAGGCCCGTCTTACATTCGGCCCTTCCAATCACTCGTCTTTCGTTCATCAAAAGCATTATACATTTACGTAGGAAGAAAAATAAACATTGTGAAATGAATGCTGTAAACATAAACAAGGCTAATTACCATGTTGTGAGGCCCATCTCCCACCTATCCATACATCACCCCACCCACACAACACCCCCACCTACCCACACACGCGCGCACCAAGGGACACATACATACCCCACCAACCGACCCATCCCCTTCCCGCACATCCCCCACCCGCACACACTGCCCTCACCTGATCCCCCAACCAAAACACACTCGCCACCCACAAACATTCCCCCACCAACCCACACATCCCACTCCCATCCATATACACATCCTAACCCACACATCCTCTCCCCACCCACACCTCAAACCACCCATCCCCCAGCCACATCTCTATCGACAACATATTCCCCACCCATGCACACAATCCCCCACCAACCCACACATCGCACATCCACCCACACATCCCCAAACCATACACACACATCCCCACCAACTAACATGTCCACCCCCCCACACACACACACATCTCCCTAACCACCCATACATCCCCAATCCACTCACACACACCCCACCACCCACACATACAACTTCCACCCACCCACACATGCCATAACCTAATCCCCCACCACACAATCCCCCACCCGCACATCACATACACCCCCTACCACGCACTATTCCCAACCCACGCACCACACACACACACACATCCCTCACCAACACATCCCCACTTACACACCACACACATATCCCCCACCCAGATACCACACAATATTCCCACCCACACCCACACAGATACCCTTACCCATCCACCCCACATACCCCCACTCACACACCACAAAAATCCCCCACCCACACACACATACCTCACCCACACAATATCCCCAACCAACACACCACACACCTCTCTCCACCCACACACGCATTCCCTACCCGTCCACCAACAGACACTCACTCACGCAAACATCCTCCACTACGCACCCACACACCCACCCCCAACCAATCTCTCGATCACAATACCACTACCCACACATACCCTCCACCCACTCACACATCCCACCCCAATACATACAACTCCCTCACCCACCTACACATCCCTAAGCCACTCACACACCCCCACCCACACATTCCCCATCCACACACACACATCTCCCACCCACACACCCCATATACTTCCCCCAACCACCACAATCCCCTACTCACCCACACATATACCTCACCCATACGCACATTCCCCGCACCCATCACACACATCCCCCACACCACACACTATCCTCCACCCATACCACCAAAAACATACCCTCCACCCACACATCATTCACACATCCCCCACCAACACACCGCACGCATATCTCAAACCCACACACCCATACACTTCTCCCCACCCGCCCTTTTATTTAGATAAATTTATAAAGATATTTATAAGAAGTAGTTATATAATTAAGTCAGCGTAGCCTGGCCACCAGAAAGATGGTGTATATTACATACTCCACCAAAGAGAATAAGTAACTGTCGATAAAGTAAGACATGTCAACGTGAGGAAGATGCTTTCAGGTCTACAAATTGATGGGAAAGACCTTAGACTTGTAAAACACACACACCGGAAACACCAAGCTGTCATAATGATTGATAATAAAGTAGGTCAATATCAGCCTATTAAGATAGGTGTGCTCCAAGGATGTGTGATGTCTCCAGATCTTTTTTCCCTATACGATGACAATTTAAGAAATTTAGAATGCAAAATACAGATAAATGTGAATATTCTTAAACGAGTGAATCGATTTAAACTATCTCGCAACAGTTATAACATATGATGGGAGGTGCCTTGAATAGATTAGAACAAAAATTGTTATTCCAAAGGTAGCCTTTTGGAAAACATATTGACCAATAAAGTGATGTCAATTGCAACGAGAAAAGAAGTGTTGAAGTGCTACATAGAACCTGTACGTTTGTATGAATGTAAAGCGTGGACAATGAGCTAACAAGTGAAAAACATCTAATGGCTGTGGAAATGTGGTTTCTGAGGGAAATGCAAAGAATGCAATGAACAGACAAAAAAAACAATGGTCAAGTCCTACAAGAAACAAATGACATCCGTACATTGATTTGAGAAATTAGGCGTAGACAGTTACTAATATTTGGACACGTTGTGAGAAGAAATACATTGGAGAACTTGGTGACAACTGGCAAGACTGAGAGGGAAAGAATAATGGAAAGGCAGAGAAGTAATGTCTAGATGTCTTAGCCACGTGGTACGGTCGATACAAGAACACAGAGCTGATCCACGACCCTGGTGATCATGTGAGATGGCGAAATATGGCCGCCCACGCTTATCGTCGTGTCAAATGAAGATGTTAATGATGAGGCCAACAAATTTATAAAAAGCAGTTATAGAACCAAGTCCGGGTCACCAGAAAGATGATGTGTATTACATACTCCAAAAAAGAGAAGAAATAACAACCACAGGACACAACTGACAGGTATGTTTAATAAACCCTAGTTAAGAGATAACTCAGGTGTGTAACTGTGGAAGTGTTAAATGACAGCAACAAATTTGTTGCAGGTGGGTTCAACATATACAGAACAGATACAACTATATCGCCCACACATCATTATCATCATCATCATCATCATCATCAGCATCATCATCAAGTGCTATGCCGGCTGGTGTAGGCGTTCATGACTCGCCACAGATCTCGGTCTCTGGTTTTCTGGATCAACTATGCTGATGGTACTCCTCCATACACCCGTCCCAATCCATCAAACACAATTTTTCTTGGTCTACCTCTCTCTCTCTTCCCCTCAAATTTTCCAGTTGTCACGATGTTCTTCAATGCATCTCTTCTCATCACATGACCAAAGAAAGCTGTCTCTTTTTTATTGTTGTATATAATGTTCTAGTTTTATTAGCCTCAATCAGGCAGTCGTTGTTAATTACTCTGGCAGTCCAAGTAATTGGCAACATTCGTCTCAGGAACCACATCTCTGTTTCTTTCAAGCTCTTCCTATTTTATTCATTTACATTCCAAGATTCACAACCATACAGCAAAACAGGTTATGTATAGCACTTCAGCACTTTCTTTCTTACAGTGACTTATTACACAAGATATTCTTCATTTTCTGATATACAGCTTTTGCTTGCCTTATTCTGCCCTTAATCTCTGTTGTGCATCTTCCATCTGATGATATAAATGCCCCTAGATATTTAAAGCTATACACTTGGTTAAGAATTTTACCTTCTATTTATATTTACAATTTTGGTGTCACCTTTTTCTTTGATATCACCATTGCTACTGTTTTCTTGTTATTCAAGGAGAGTCTTTTCTTTGCATTCAACATTTTGATTAATATATCTTTTCCAAATACTCCCAGTACTTCTAATCCTTCTATTAATATTCCATCTGGCCCAGCTGGTTTTCCTTTCTTCTTATGTTTGACAGCGTCAGCGACTTCTTCTTTTAGAATAGGTGGACCTTTTAAGTTACTTTCTTCTGTTAATTCTTCCCTTTCTCCATCATATAATTCTCTTATAGAGTCATCCCGCCTCTTCATTATAGCATCCGCCCCAATAGTATCTTTTCTGTTTTTGATTTTAAATACTCTGTATTTATTACAATTTTACTTCCTATGAGCTCACTGATTTGCCTGTGCATATTTTCTGTATCTTTAAGAGAAATTAATTCAATTTTCATGCACTACTCGTTTAATCAACTTTCTTTTGCGTTTACACATCTCTTATTTCTTTATTTATCTTACCATATTCTTGTTTGGCATTTTTATTCTGTTTTTTTTTTTTTTTTTTTTTTTTTTTGGTCATCAATTTAAAGATTTCTCCAGTCATCTAAGTTTTTCTTAGCTTGTTGGCTTCTCTCCTGTAATATTTCTTTGCTCGTTTGATGAATGGAGTCATTTAACATTTCCCATTGTTCGTTTATACTCTGTATTTTAGCTATTGCATGATACCTATTTTTTACAGTCACTCTGTATTGTTCTTGAATTTCTTTATCTACCTTCAAAACCACACCCGCTCCATTTGAGGACAAACTGTATGGAGACGTCAGAAAGCTCAAGTTGACTGCTGCTGTCTTGTCATATAATCATATTGACGACCGAACACCCACGAAGATCTCTAGTCGACTCAGGCTAAATCGGGTACTAAGAAACATCTTCGTCAGTAAAGGCACCTGTGTGTTTACTTTTGGGAGTAGCTGGTTGAATGTTCACATTATGCAGTAACCGGCTGAATGTATATATTCTACTTTTAAAGTTAGTTGCATGTCCTTTATACAACGTCGCGTTCAACCTCAGCATGTTTTGACTGTTAGTGATTTACTATGCACGGTTTTGTGCAGCAGTTTGCCATATATTCTACAATAGTCGGCTCAAATGTGTATTTTACAGTGATCGGCTGCAGTATTTACGTTATATAGTAGTTATCTGTTAGTGTATGTTGTACAGGAGTCAGCTGTTGTATAGTTTTCAGCAACAAGTCTATATTCTACAGTAAGTGACTATAAACCTTTTACTTTCTTCAGCAGACGTCTATAAAGTTAGCATCTGAACTGTTTACTTCTACAGTAGTCAGGGTAAGATGACATTCTATAGTTGACGTAACTTACTTTCTAAATAGTCGGCGTATTTTTACTGTCAACTATCATTTACTGCCTTACATTGCGGTGTATGGCAGAGGGGTATTTGAGCCTGAGGAATTAAAGGCCGCCTGGTTAGTGCAGTCGCCGCGAACTGTACAGGTTAGAGTTTTCTTTTTGCCACCGACAGAAACAAAAATCCCACACCTTACCCAGGGATCGAAACCCGGGTCTCCCGAATGAGAGTCCGGAGTGCTAGCCACTCGGCCAGCCGCTCCTCCGTTCCACTGTAATTGGTAGGGTGTTTATGTTATAAAGTAGATGGATGTAAGTTTACATTAAGCAGTTCTGGACTGCTTGCGTTCTACAGTAGCCGACTGTAAGTTTACGTCCTACAGTCGTTGGTTGTATGTTTACTTTACAAAGTAGATTACATTAAGCAGTAATCAGCTGGTAGTTGAGTTCTACAATAGCTGGCTTAAGCGTGCTTATCACTGTAGTCGGTTGTACATTTACTTGATCAAGTAGTCGGCTGAAAGTTTGCATCATACTGTAGTCGGTTATGAAATGAAGCCATGTAGTAGTTGTCTGTATGTATGTGTGATTGCGTTCTACCGTGTGATTGTGGGGGGGGGGGGGGGGGGGGGGGGGGGGGGAGGGGAGAGAGTTTGCCATTTGTCAACGTAATCTTGCGCTGCGACAAGGTCAAGACAGACATAAGATGCCGAGTGCTATGCAAAATAAACTTGGCCTTTCACCAACTGGTGCAGTGTATCTACAGCTAGGGTCAACCCCACAGGTAGCAGACAGCAACATTATTTTCCTTTAACAATCGCATAGTTCGTGCAGACTCCCCCATTGTGAGACTGGGTGGGGATGAGTTGGTCAGAACCAGCTCGATGGTAACCGGAACCTTTGCTTGTGAACTCACACACATGCCTGGCAGCAATGAGAATAATGACGGTCGCCTACATCGAGCAACGTCTGTTTGTTCGTCTGTACCAAGCACTGGCACTCTCAAACACTGAATAAACCCTGGCCAACATGACAACCAGCTATGCGCAAACTGCAAGAATGGAGAGAATGCACCATGAAGCTATGGTAATCTCCTTGGGTGCACTAGAGAAACGCACTTATGCGGTGATATTTCTCCTTGATATCCCTACAGTGTAGAATGGAGTAATGATGAGTACGACACGTGTGTCTCTCAAAATCAGTGCCAACAGTGAGCACCCTTTCCACGAAGCGCTCACCAAAAGAAAAGGGATACGCTAAAGAGAGGTAGATCTAGGATGGGCTGAAACACCATTAAACAACTAATAAGCCCACACATGTCGATCCTGGAGGAAGAATGGAAAGCATTATCCGAACCTAGGGGATCATTGTATCTGTCCATATGAAATTCGACCCAAGATGCAGAGGAGTGGAGTCACACAGCAGTAGATACAGAGAGTGGAGTCACACAGCGGTAGATACAGAGAGTGGAGTCACACAGCGGTAAGATACAGAGAGTGAGTCACACAGCGATAGATACAGAGAGTGAGTCACACAGCGATAGATACAGAGAGCGGAGTCACACGTGGTAGATACAGAGAGTGGAGTCACACAGCGATAGATACAGAGAGTGGAGTCACACAGCGATAGATACAGAGAGTGGAGTCACACAGCGATAGATACAGAGAGTGGAGTCACACAGCGATAGATACAGAGAGTGGAGTCACACAGCGGTAGATACAGAGAGTGGAGTCACACAGCGATAGATACAGAGAGTGGGGTCACACAGCGATAGATACAGAGAGTGGAGTCACACAGCGATAGGTACAGAGAGTTGAGTCACACAGCGATAGATACAGTGATTGGAGTCACACCGCGAAAGATACAGAGAGTGGAGTCACACAGCGATAGATACAAAGAGTGGAGTCACACATTGATAGGTACAGAGAGTGGAGTCACACAGCGATAGATACAGTGAGTGGAGTCACACAGCGATAGATACAGAGAGTGGAGTCACACAGCGGTAGATACAGAGAGTGGGGTGGATACCCGGGTGAGGAGAAGGGAGGAGGAGGAAGAGCGAAGAGGAGGTAGGAGGAGGGAGGAGGAGGGGAGAGGAGGAGGAAGAGGGAGGAGGAGGGTGAAGGAGGAGGAGGAAGAGGGAGGAGGAAGGAGGAGGAGGAGGGGAGAGGAGGAGGAAGAGGGAGGAGGAGGAGGGAGGAGGAAGGAGGGGAGGAGGAGGAGGCAGGAGGCGGAAGGAGAAGGATGAAGGAGGAGGAGAGAGAGCAGGGAAGGAGGACGGGCAGGGAGAGGAGGAGGAAGAATGAGAGAGGGAGGAGGGAAAGGGAGGAGGAAGAGGAGGAGGAGGAGAGAGGAGGAGGAGGGTGGAGGGAGGAGGTAGAGGGAGGAGGTAGAGGGAGGAGGAGGAGAGAGGAGGAGGAAGAAGTTCGCCATTCCGAATTCATACTCGTCTAGGTTCTGTGATTTTTGGTCCTTCCATTGATTGTTCTTCCCTTCTACATGACTGTAGATAACGTCTTTACACATAAAAAGATGAATTGTTATTGACATTGCCGTGTGACGATTCTGTGTAGTCACGTCATTTTCTTCGCTTTTCCTAGCGTGTGGTTCAGGGATTCTTTGATCTCTTCTATTACGTACGTATTTAGGGAGGCGGGAGGAGGGGAGGAGGAGGAAGAGGAAACAAAGAAACTATGACAGTTGGCATCGCGGAATGAGCGGCGAGTGTAGAAGAAAATGTTCATCTCAATCGGATGGACGTTCGCGAACACGCCTAAGGACATACCATACATCCAGACAGACAGACATACAGACGGAGATTGCTTTTCTATCTATCATTCATATAGTAGCACGTCTTTGCAGAAGAACCTCGGCCCCATAATAACCTTCGGACACCTCTCAATCATGAGCATGATATCCCGCGTCTGATACACCCATCTGAGATCAGCCCGCACATCTGCACCATCTTCTCTTTGCCTTCTCTCTCCCTCTCGTCCCAGTATATACCCTTCCATTATTGTTCTCTCCAAACTCTCATGACGTTTCAATGTGACAAAATATATTATAGATATATATACTATACTATATATACTATATATATATATATATTATATCTATACTATATATATATGATATATAGATATATATATCTATATATCTATCATGAGGGCTCGGAAGGTAACGATGAATTAATTGATTAAGCGTTAATATTTTTAACGATTAATTTTTTAAACGATTAACCCAACTTTCACCCATCATCTATACAAATGAAACGGGATGTTGAAAATTTCTGGACATTTAAACATAGTGCTGTAACCACAACTCTGTTGCAAAATTGTACTGAGTCCCATGTGTACGGCGGCAGCAAGACTGTCCAGCAAGATGTGGAAACTATGTATTTTATTATTCGGCTACAAAGTCTCTACAGGCCAGAGAAGCATTCACTGTCACATGTCAGATGAAAAGAAGCAACACAAAGGTCCAAAACTATCAGATTCAGATTGAGACGATTGCGAAATAGTCAAAGTTTGGACTTATTCTGTCAGACCACGGTCCTGCTTGGCGGTCACGATTATGTTTCATGGAGCTGTGTATTGCCACTGCTATCATCGTTGACAAACCATATGACTTTATCACGCTAATGATCCCGGGCTACATAGCTACAGTTAAGGCAGCATCTTTAATGACTCAGTGAATGTGTAGCTATATGACAAGGAAGAATGAAATACTACAGAGTCGCAACAGCACTTGACCAAGCTACAAATACTGACAGTGTTGCAAAGATGCAAACTAGCGAACTGGTCACATATGAACAACAATAGCAGTTAGTCTGTGCTAACGAGTGAAATCGAGTATAGTGCTTCCACTATTGACCTGGATCGGCCTTCGTTCATACCAGACATACGAGCAGCGTTGCCGTACCCAAGTAGGGGTCTGCGCAATATTTAATTTCAAATCCCGACAAACAACCAAATAAATCATAGTGTGAATTTATGCTCACTGGATTTTAGGAGGCTTGTGTTCCTTGCCAATGAGAAGTCCTGATCGTCGGCCCACATCGATGACAGACGTCAGAGTCGCCCGGCGATGGGGATCTTGAGCATTGCCTACGATGACGTTGACATATTCTGTTATGAATTGGCCGTGTCTAGTGTGTGCGCGTGGTAACACACCGACTTCACACGCAGTGATCCGTGGTTGCTTGCTGGATCGTCCGGGATCGGCACTACTGACGAGCTCTAAACGAGAGAGAGAAACTAGAGTATAGTGCTCCATATGGACGTGGATAGGCCTCGGTTCATATCAGATACGATCAGCGTTGCCAGTAGTGGGTTGTGGCTCAATATTTAAATTTCAATCCCGAAACAACCAAATAATCAATTATGCAGAAATTTGTGGCTGGCTGGTTTTGCTAGTGACTGACGCTTTCATCGATGATGAACTATGTTTTCTAGGAGGACTTTGTATTGGCATTCTGGCGACGGCATTCTGTACAGTAAGGTGGTTCTTTACATCTGATCGGGGTTGTTTTGTTGCGTGATCTACATTTCGGAGGGGAAAAATGGCATGGTGGCCAGAAAGCATCTAGAAACGGAACGGCAATATCTAGAAACGTCGAGACTTTGTGGGTGAACATCTGGTTGGGAAAGTGACTGCCAATTCCATCAGGGGTGAACTGTATTATTCGTAGAGGACTTTTGTGGTGACATTCTGGCGGTGGCATTTTGCTCAGTGTGCCTGAACGGGCCTTTGTTTGTTGAGACTCCTGTCTTTTCCACTTTTCACATGGGGTAGTGAGGAACATTTTATGTGATATTCGCTGGCACGGGAACGGAGCATAATGGGGACGACCCTTTGCTGTGATGTTGGAACTGCGACTAATGACTAATGACTAATAGATCGAGTCGCTTATTATATCACGATGTGTGTGCAGCTGTTTGGGAGACCTGTAGCCGTTAGATCACGTTATATCACGATATGTGTGCAGATGTTTGCGAGACCTGTAGCCGTTAGATCACGTTATATCACTATGTGTGTGCAGGTGTTTGGGATACCTTGGTCACGAAGGCACAGTTCCTAGAGATGTCTAGTTGGCAGAGCGTGGCACTACACGCATACCTACAGCTTGGCACAGGGATTCATTTGAAGGCGACAGGTTCGAATCCCGGTTTGGTCCCTATAATTTTTAATGGTTATACTTGTATTTTCTAGGTGTCCCCTAACCTCAACTTCCTTCATTCACTCACAATGAATGTCGGTCAGTACTTATTAATGAATTTATCACGTCTCAATGGTTCCCCGATGTGTTTAGTTCTATGTCAGAACCGGTCATAGAGCTAGCAAGTGTTCACATTCACCAGGTGCCAGCAGTTTGATGCCATGGAAATAAAACAATTTGAAAATAAGAAGATATTTAAACAAGGAGACACACAAATAGAGTGAAACAAAAATGCACATAAGTTACCGACGTATAAGAATGTCGGCAGCCAGACAGACATATAGACAGACAGAGAGGCAGCCAGACACACAGACAGACATCCAGATAGACAGACATACACATGAAAGACACGCTGGCATAGTAGAAGTACCTCGGCAAGAATAGCAATCGACGGCAATCCCTTGAGGTCATTGAAATAGATACATATTTCATAGCTATTCGTCGAGACTCATTGAAAATGGCGTAGAGACCACATTACACAAAAGAACAGTTGCAAACTATAAATACACTGGGCTCGAACCGACACCTCCACATAACGACAACACCTCACACGTTCTCATATCTTCACATCTCCCCTGTGTCTTCTATAATTGTTGATCTATACGTACGAATGCATTTGTCGTGTCACTAGGCAAAGAGCACAGTTTCACGACATTTCCTTGGCTGGCGTGCCTTCGCGCGTCTTGTACACAGATTATGTTAGCCTTGGTTCATTGATTAGTCATCAAGTGAAGCTGCTGTCGACTCTGCTATATGTCTGTGCCCGTGCAGGGTGGCACGGGTTTGGCTCGATTCATGGATTCCGAGTCCCCCCACATTCCGTCACACCCGTCACGTACGTTACATGTCATTCTCCTCACCCGGGTATCCACCCACCCGACTGTTTGCTCTGTTTTTTCCCGGGTTGTTTTGTAACTGCTTCCGGTTGTCTTTTTTAGCCTGGGGCTCAGTTTTTAAACGGCCGTGGTCGAGCCGGCCCTCGCACTAACAGAAACCACTCAAACCTTTACGCCCGCCTCTTTATTTTTGAGTTTAAAATAAACCTTGGCAAAATTAATGGCAAGGGGAAGGGCCACCAGAGAGAGAATGGAGGGCGGATTGTATCTGCAGCAAAAAAAACCTCCAAAGGTTTGGCCCCCGAAGAAGAAAAAGAAGAAGAAGAAGAAAAAAGAAGAAGAAGAAGAAGAAGAAGAAAAGAAGAAAGAAGAAGAAGAAGAAAGAAAAGAAAAAGAAGAAAGAAGAAGAAGAAGAAAAGAAGAAAAAGGAGAAGAAAAGGGAAGGGAAAAAGAAAAGAAAAGAAGAAGAAGAAGAAGAAAAGAAGAAGAAGAAGAAGAAGAAGAAAAAAAGAAGAAGAAGAAGAAGAAAGAAGGAAGAAAAGAAGAAGAAAAGGAAAAAGCAGCAGCGCAGCAGCAGCAGCCCGCAGCAGCAGCAGCCCCCAGCAGAAAAAGAAGGAAGAAAAAGAAAGGGAAAAGAAGGAGAAGAAGAAAAAAGAAGAAGAAGAAGAAGAAGAAAAGAAGAAGAAGGAAAAAGAAGAAAAAGAAAGAAGAAAAGAAGAAGAAAAAAGAAGAAGAAGAAGAAGAAGAAAAATTAACTAGACAAAACCTCATGCATTAGAATGTTCAAACACAGACGTTTGTCTTGAAACAACTTGAGGTCGTTTGTAGTAACATCATCATTATTATTGTCATCGTCATCACCATTGCCATCACCATCACCATCAACACCATCATCATCATCATCATCATTATCGCACCTTTACGCTGGGGAAGGTGATCATGTCTCATCACAATATTCTATATATAACTGTGTCTCTCGCTCTCGCCATTTATCTGACAAGTATACAATCCTTGTACACGTCATGTGGTGTACTCTGTATATGCCGCTTTCCTCATATTGTTTTTAGACCAAGCGGTACTAGATGGATGAAATCAATATAACGCCAGAGCCTTGACTTCCAACGATATTTTAGGTACTAATTTTTGGACCAAATCGTTTCGGGAGTCCGGGTCAATTTTGTATAACAATCAGAATCGATGATGATTGGAACACATGGCTATCGGACCGTCAGGCTAGCTCGTCAACCTACCATGGGACAGTTCATGCAAGGTCATGTCTCCACGGCAGATCATACACATAAGTGTGTCTAGTTACTTCGCTCTACTTATTGGGAGCTGCACCGCTGTATGTTGATCCCGTCATTTCTTACAACATATTCCAGTTGGTTTGGTATGTCTGTCTGTGTGCAGACAATGGTTCAGGTCACCGAACAATAAGGTCAGTGCCAAGAAGAAAAGTAATGGAAGACTACCTTCTTCACAGGTGACTAGACAACTCTAGTAGTCAAAGAAATTATGAGAGTTACAATAGGAACACATTATCAAATGACATACGAATGTCTTTCTGAGCTGTCTTTTGCTGTATACTGTTCTGTCTGTTGCAGTACACAGCCAGTAGATGGTAGGATTCTGTGCTGTCTGTTGCAGTACACAGCCAGTAGATGGTAGAATTCTGTGCTGTCTGTTGCTGTACACAGCCAGTAGATGGTAGAATTTTGAGCTGTCTGGTGCTGTACACTGCCAGTAGATGGTAGAATTCTGAGCTGTCTGTTGCAGTACACTGCCAGTAGATTGTAGAATTTTGTGCTGTCTGTTGCTGTACACTGCCAGTAGATGTTTGAATTCTGAATTGTCTGTTGCTGTACACTGCCAGCAGTAGATAGATGGCTGAATTCTGAGCTGTCTGTTGCTGTACACTGCCAGCAGTAGATAGATGTTTGAATTCTGAGCTGTCTGTTGCTGTACACTGCCAGTAGATGTTTGAATTCTGAGCTGTCTGTTGCTGTACATAGCCAGTGGTAGATAGTAGACATCTACTGGAGGCGCCGATCATGCTTCTTCACATCTTGGCACGGTGTTATCAAAGTAATGTCACTTATTTATATTATAACCACAGCCGCGATCCCTGACATTGCCTATAAATCTCTTTGTACGGCCACTGCATTGAGACTGGAATCTGACGACTGTAGATGTCAGGATACATGTTTTTTTTTTTTTTAACTGAATGTGTAATATGTACATTCATGATTATTAAAGTATATGTTTGACATCTTGTGAACGCCACCTGTTGTAAATAGTATATAGATGTCTGACCTTGTATGAACACTATCTGTTGTAGACAGTAGTTATATGTTTGACCTTGTATGAACACTAACTGTTGTAGATAGTACTTAGTAGTTTGACCTTGTTTGAACACCATCTCTTGTAGACAGTATTTAGATGTTTGACCTTGGTTGAACACCATCTATTGTAGACAGCATTTAGATGTTTGATCTTGTATGAAAACCATCTGTTGTAGACATCATTTAGATATTTGATCTTGTATGAAAACCATCTATTGTAGACAGAGTTAAGATGTTTGATCTTGTATGAAAACCATCTGTTGTAGACAGCATTAAGATTTTTGATCTTGTATGAACACCATCCATCTGTTGTAGACAGCATTAAGATGTTTGACCTTGTATGAACACCATCTGTTTTAGACAGTGATTAGATGTTTGATCTTGTATGAACACCATCTATTGTAGACAGCATTTAGATGTTTGACCTTGTATGAACACAATCTGTTGTAGACAGTGCTTAGATGTTTGATCTTGTATGAACACCATCTATTGTAGACAGCATTTAGATGTTTGACCTTGTATGAAAACACCATCTGTTGTAGATTGTACTTTGATGTGTGAACAATGCCTCGTTATATCTCTCTCTTTGTTCCTGCTTCTCTCTTTCTCTCCCCCTCTCTCTCCCTCTCTCTCTGGTCCTGATTCTCTCTCTCTTCCCCCTCTCTTTCCCTCTCTCTCTCCCTCTCTCTCTAGATCTGTATCTACCTCCGAGTCAGTAAATCTTGCTATCTCTCCATGTATGATTTACATGTTTACTCTCTACTATTGTAGGTGAGGTAAAATAACAGTTATGTTGATGTGGACGTAAGAGTTAGAATGACAGCTATGGTAGAGATGATGTATGAGATCATGTGATCACCATGTCACAGTATGTTAAATGTATTCGCCCCAGATGTGTGTGTGTTACTTTAACTCATTGTATACCAAACAACGGACCACACTGTGATCACCAACTCCTTAGAGAATCAACATCCCCACACTGTGATCACCTACTCCATGCAGGATCAACACCCCACACTGTGATCACCTACTCCATACACGATCAACATCCCACACTGTGATCACCTTCCCCATGCAGGATCAACACCCCACACTGTGATCACCTACTCCATGCAGGATCAACATCCCACACTGTGATCACCAACTCCTTAGAGAATCAACATCCCCACACTGTGATCACCTACTCCATGCAGGATCAACACCCCACACTGTGATCACCTACTCCATACACGATCAACACCCCACACTGTGATCACCTACTCCATGCAGGATCAACACCCCACACTGTGATCACCTACTCCATGCACGATCAACACCCCACACTGTGATCACCTACTCCATGCAGGATCAACACCCCACACTGTGATCAACCTACTCCATGCAGGATCAACACCCCACACTGTGATCACCTACTCCATGCAGGATCAACACCCCACACTGTGATCACCTACTCCATACACGATCAACACCCCACACTGTGATCACCTACTCCATACACGATCAACACCCCACACTGTGATCACCTACTCGATGCAGGATCAACACCCCACACTGTGATCACCTACTCCATGCAGGATCAACACCCCACACTGTGATCACCTACTCCATACACGATCAAACCCCACACTGTGATCACCTACTCCATGCAGGATCAACACCCCACACTGTGATCACCTACTCCATGCAGGATCAACACCCCACACTGTGATCACCTACTCCATGCAGGATCAACACCCCCACACTGTGATCACCTACTCCATGCAGGATCAACACCCCACACTGTGATCACCTACTCCATACACGATCAACACCCCACACTGTGATCACCTACTCCATACACGATCAACACCCCACACTGTGATCACCTACTCCATGCAGGATCAACACCCCACACTGTGATCACCTACTCCATGCAGGATCAACACCCCACACTGTGATCACCTACTCCATGCAGGATCAACACCCCACACTGTGATCACCTACTCCATGCAGGATCAACACCCCACACTGTGATCACCTACTCCATACACGATCAACACCCCACACTGTGATCACCTACTCCATGCAGGATCAACACCCCACACTGTGATCACCTACTCCATACACGATCAACACCCCACACTGTGATCACCTACTCCATGCAGGATCAACACCCCACACTGTGATCAACCTACTCCATACACGATCAACACCCCACACTGTGATCACCTACTCCATGCAGGATCAACACCCCACACTGTGATCACCTACTCCATGCAGGATCAACACCCCACACTGTGATCACCTTCTCCATGCAGGATCAACACCCCACACTGTGATCACCTACTCCATGCAGGATCAACACCCACACTGTGATCACCTTCTCCATGCAGGATCAACACCCCACACTGTGATCACCTACTCCATGCAGGATCAACACCCCCACACTGTGATCACCTACTCCATGCAGGATCAACACCCCACACTGTGATCACCTACTCCATGCAGGATCAACACCCCACATTGTGATCACCTACTCCATGCAGGATCAACACCCCACACTGTGATCACCTACTCCATGCAGGATCAACACCCCCACACTGTGATCACCCTACTCCATGCAGGATCAACACCCCACACTGTGATCACCTTCCCCATGCAGGATCAACACCCCACACTGTGATCACCTACTCCATGCAGGATCAACATCCCACACTGTGATCACCTTCCCCATGCAGGATCAACCATATAACGTTCTTCTACTATACGTCTCTATCTCTGTCTGTGTCTCTCCTTGTCCCTTTTCCCGTCTCTATTTCTCTCTTCTCCACTCTGTCTTTCTCTGCCCCTCCTTGTCCCTCTTCCCGTCTCTATTTCTGTCTTCTCCTCTCTGCCTCTTCTTGTCCCTCTTCCCGTCTCTATTTCTCTCTTCTCCTCTCTGGCTCTCTGTGTCTCTCCTTTTCCCTCTTCCTGTCTCTATTTCTCTGTTCTCCTCTCTGCCTCACTGTGTCTCTTTTGTCCCTCTTCCTGTTTCTGTTTCTTGCTTCTCCGCTCTGCCTCTCTGTGTCTCTATTTGTTTTTCCTCCTGTTTCTATTTCTCTCTTCTCGTCTCTGTCTCTCTGTGTCTCTCATTGTCCCTCTTCCCGTCTCTATGTCTCTCTTCTCCTCTCTGCCTCTGTCCGTATCTCCCCCTGTCTCTCTCCGTTTCTATTTCTCTCTTTCTTTCTTTATCTCTGAAATCCTCTCGCTGTTTCTCACTCTATCGCTACTTATCAATAGTTCCCTATTTCTATTTCTATTTTAAAGTGCTACATATAACCTGTACTTTTGTATGGATGTGAAGCGTGGACAACGAGCAGTCAAGCTGAAAAATCATCTGATGGCTGTGGGAATGTGGTTTCTGAGGAAAATGCAAAGAATACCATAATACCACGGACAGACAGAAAAACCAACGACCAAGTCTTACAAGAAACAAATGAAAACCGTAAACTGATTAGAGAAATAAATAAATAAACAGTTAAGTTTCTTGAACACGTTATGAGAAGAAATAAATTGGAGAACTTGGTGACAACTGGCAAGATTGAGGGGAAAAGAACACGAGTAGGGCAACGAAGTACCTGGATGGCTTGGCCACGTGGTATGGTTGAGATAAGAACACAGAGCTGATCCACGACTCTGTGTTAAATGGCGAAGCATGATCGCCCATGCCTATTCGGTATGGCACATGATGATGATGATGAGGAGGAGGATTTCTATCACTCCATCCATGTCTACCTTTTTGTCTTTCTCTATCTGTCTCTCTCTGCCCTCTCTCTGCACTCTCTCTACCCTCTCTCTGCCCTCTCTGCCCTCTCTGCCCTCTCTCTCTCTCTCTCTCTCTCTCTGTATCTCTCTGTTTTCCAGCGTCTATGGCTATCACTCCATGAGTATCTACAATCTCTCTGCCCTCTCTCTCTCTCTCTCTCTCTCTCTCTGTATCTCTCTGTTTTCCAGCGTCTATCGCTATCACTCCATGAGTATCTACCCTCTCTCTGCCCTCTCTCTCTCTCTCTCTGTATCTCTCTGTTTTCCAGCGTCTATGGCTATCACTCCATGAGTATCTACCCTCTCTCTGCCCTCTCTCTCTCTCTCTCTCTCTCTCTCTCTCTCTCTCTGTATCTCTCTGTTTTCCAGGGTCTATCGCTATCACCCCATGAGTATCTACCCTCTCTCTCTCTCTCTCTCTCTCTATCACTCCATCAGTATCTACCCTCTCTCTCTCTCTCTCCCTCTCTCTGCCCTCTCTCTCTCTCTCTCCCTCTCTCTCCCTCTCTCTCTCTCCCTCTCTCTGCCCTCTCTCTCACTCTCTCTCTCTCCCTCTCTCTGCCCTCTCTCTCTCTCTCTCTCTCTCTCTCTCCCTCCTCTCTGCCCTCTCTCTCTCTCTCCCTCTCTCTCCCTCTCCCTCTCTCTCCCTCTCTCTGCCCTCTCTCTCCTATCACTCCATCAGTATCTACCCTCTCTCTCTCTCTCTCTCTCTATCTATCACTCCATCAGTATCTACCCTCTCTCTCTCCCTCTCCCTCTCTCTCCCTCTCTCTGCCCTCTCTCTCTATCACTCCATCAGTATCTACCCTCTCTCTCTCTCTCTCTCTATCACTCCATCAGTATCTACCCTCTCTCTCTCTCTCTATCACTCCATCAGTATCTACCCTCTCTCTCTCTCTCTCTCTATCACTCCATCAGTATCTACCCTCTCTCTCTCTCTCTCTATCACTCCATCCGTATCTGCCCTCTCTCTCTCTCTATCACTCCATCAGTATCTACCCTCTCTCTCTCTCTCTCTATCACTCCATCAGTATCTACCCTCTCTCTCTCTCTCTCTTTCTATCACTCCATCAGTATCTACCCTCTCTCTCTCTCTCTCTCTCTCTCTCTATCACTCCATCAGTATCTCTACCCTCTCCTCTCTCTCTCTATCACTCCATCAGTATATACCCTCTCTCTCTCTCTCTCTATCACTCCATCAGTATCTACCCTCTCTCTCTCTCTCTCTATCACTCCATCAGTATCTACCTCTCTCTCTCTCTCTCTCTATCACTCCATCAGTATCTACCCTCTCTCTCTCTCTCTCTCTCTCTCTCTCTCTCTCTCTCTATCACTCCATCAGTATCTACCCTCTCTCTCTCTCTCTCTATCACCTCCATCAGTATCTACCCTCTCTCTCTCTCTCTCTCTCTTTCTCTCTCTCTCTCTATCACTCCATCAGTATCTACAATCTCTCTCTCTATCACTCCATCAGTATCTACCCTCTCTCTCTCTCTCTCTCTCTCTCTCTATCACTCCATCAGTATCTACTATCTCTCTCTCTCTATCACTTCATCAGTATCTACCCTCTCTCTCTCTCTCTATCACTCCATCAGTATCTACCCTCTCTCTCTCTCTCTCCCTCTCTCTCCCTCTCTCTGCCCTCTCTCTCTCTATCACTCCATCAGTATCTACCCTCTCTCTCTCTCTATCACTCCATCAGTATCTACCCTCTCTCTCTCTCTCTCTCTATCACTCCATCAGTAATCTACCCTCTCTCTCTTCTATCACTCCATCAGTATCTACCCTCTCTCTCTCTATCACTCCATCAGTATCTGCCCTCTCTCTCTCTCTCTCTATCACTCCATCAGTATCTACTCTCTCTCTCTCTCTCTCTATCACTCCATCAGTATCACCCTCTCTCTCTCTCTATCACTCGATCAGTATCTACCCTCTCTCTCTCTCTCTCTCCTCTCTCTCTATCACTCCATCAGTATCTACCCTATCTCTCTCTCTCTCTCTCTATCACTCC
This sequence comes from Cepaea nemoralis, assembly GCA_014155875.1. Classification (NCBI taxonomy): domain Eukaryota; kingdom Metazoa; phylum Mollusca; class Gastropoda; order Stylommatophora; family Helicidae; genus Cepaea; species Cepaea nemoralis. The sequence goes on along the minus strand of JACEFZ010028156.1, from coordinate 442,552 downwards.
ATCAGTATCTACCCTCTCTCTCTCTCTATCACTCCATCAGTATCTACCCTCTCCCTCTCTCTCTCTATCACCATCAGTATCTACCCTCTCTTCTCTCCTCTCTCTCTCTATCACTCCATCAGTATCTACCCTCTCTCTCTCTCTCTCTCTCTATCTCTATCACTCCATCAGTATCTACCCCTCTCTTCTCTTCTCTCTATCACTCCTCAGTATCTACCCTCTCTTCTCTCTCTCTATCACTCCATCAGTATTACTATCCTCTCTCTCTCTATCACTCATCAGTATCTACCCTCTCTCTCTCTCCTCTCTCTATCACTCCATCAGTATCTACCCTCTCTCTCTCTATCACTCCATCAGTATCTTACCCTCTCTCTCTCTCTCTCTCACTCTATCACTCCATCAGTATCTACCCTCTCTCTCTCTCTCTATCACTCCATCAGTATCTACCCTCTCTCTCTCTCTATCAATCCATCAGTATCTACCTCTCTCTCTCTCTCTCTCTATCACTCCATCAGTATCTACCCTCTCCTCTCTCTCTCTATCACTCCATCAGTATCTACCCTCTCTCTCTCTCTCTCTATCATCCCTCAGTATACCCTCTCTCTCTCTCTCTCTCTCTCTCTCTCTATCACTCCATCATTATCTACCCTTTCTCTCTCTATCTCTATCACTCCATCAGTATCTACCCTCTCTCTCTCTCTATCACTCCATCAGTATCTACCCTTCTCTCTCTATAACTCATCAGTATCTACCCTCTCTCTCTCTCTCTATCCCTCCATCAGTATCTACCCTCTCTCTCTCTCTATCACTCCATCAGTATCTACTCTCTCTCTCTCTATCACTCCATCAGTATCTACCCTCTCTCTCTCCCTCTCTCTCTATCACTCCATCAGTATCTACCCACTCTCTCTCTCTCTATCACTCCATCAGTATCTACCCTCTCTCTCTCTCTCTATCACTCCATCAGTATCTACCCTCTCTCTCTCTATCACTCTATCAGTATCTACCTCTCTCTCTCTCTCTCTCTCTAGCACTCCATCAGTATCTACCCTCTCTCTCTCTCTCTCTCTCTCTATCACTCCATCAGTATCAACCCTATCTCTCTCTCTCTCTATCACTCCATCAGTATCTACCCTCTCTCTCTCTCTATCACTCCATCAGTATCTACCTCTCTCTCTCTCTCTCTCTCTATCACTCCATCAGTATCTACCCTCTCTCTCTCTCTTCTCTCTCTCTATCTCTCTATCCACTCCATCAGTATTACCCTCTCTCTCTCTCTATCACTCCATCAGTATCTACCCTCTCTCTCTCTCTCTCTCTCTCTCTCTCTATTTCACTCCATCAGATCTACCCTCTCTCTCTCTAACTCCCCAGTATCTACCCTCTCTCTCCTCCCTCTCTCTCTCTCTCTCTCTCATCTATCACTCCATCAGTATCTACCCCTCTCTCTCTCTCTCTCTCCCTCTCTCTCTCTATCACTCCATCAGTATCTACCCTCTCTCTCTCTCTCTCTCTATCACTCATAGTATCTACCCCTCTCTCTCTCTCTTCTCTCTCTCTCTCTCTATCACTCCATCAGTATCTACCCTCTCTCTTCTCTCTCTCTCTCTATCACTCCATCAGTATCTACCCTCTCTCTCTCTCTCTCTATCACTCCATCAGTATCTACCCTCCTCTCTCTCTCTCTATCACTCCATCAGTATCTACCCTCTCTCCTCTCTCTCTATCACTCCAGTCAGTATCTACCCTCTCTCTCTCTCTCTATCACTCCATCAGTATCTACCCTCTCTCTCTCTCTCTCTATCACTCCATCAGTATCTACCTCTCTCTCTCTCTCTATCACTCCATCAGTATCTACCCTCTCCTCTCTCTCTATTCTATCACTCCATCAGTATCTACCTCTCTCTCTCTGCTCTATCTACTCCCATCAGTATCTACCCTCTCTCTCTCTCTATCACTCCATCAGTATCTACCCCTCTCTCTCTCTCTCTCTATCACTCCATCAGTATCTACCCTCTCTCTCTCTCTCTCTATCACTCCATCAGTATCTACCCTCTCTCTTCTCTCTCTCTATACTCCATCAGTATCTACCCTCTCTCTCTCTATCATCTCTCAGTATCTACCCTCTCTCTCTCTCCTCTCTATCACTCCATCAGTATCTACCCTCTCTCTCTCTCTCTCTCTATCACTCCATCAGTATCTACCCTCTCTCTCTCTCTCTATCACTCCATCAGTATCTACCCTCTCTCTCTCTCTCTATCACTCCATCAGTATCTACCCTCTCTCTCTCTCTATCACTCCACCCGTATCTACCCTCTCTCTCTCTCTCCCCCTTTTATCACTCCATCATATCTACCCCTCTCTCTCCCTCTCTATCACTCCATCGGTATCAAACCCTCTCTCTCTCTCTCTCTTTTCCCCAATCCATCAGTATCACCCCCTCTCTCTCTCTCTATCACTCCTCAGTATCTACCCCCCTCTCTCTCTCTATCACTCCATCAGTATCTACCCTCTTTTCCTCTCTTTATCACTCCATCATTATCAAACCCTCTCTCTCTCTCTTTTTATCACTCCACATTTTAACCCTCCCCTCTCTCTCTCTTTTACCCATCATATCTCCCCTCTCTCTCTTTTATCACCCCATCAGTACCCTCCCCCCTCTCTCTCTCTCTCTATCCCCTCGGGATCTACCCCCCCCCATAAAAGTATCTACCCTCCTCCCTCTCTCTATCACTCCATCAGTAAAACCCTCTCTCTCTCCCATCACTAAACGTTTTTCCTCTCTCCTCTCTCTCTATCACTCCATCATATCTATTTTCCCTCTCCCCCTTTTCCCCCTATTCCCCCTCCTCTCTCTTTTTATCACTCCATCAGTATCTACCCTTTCTCTCTCTCTCTTCACTCCATCAGTATCACCCTCTCTCTCTCTCTTCCCCCTCTATCCCCCTCCCTTCTTCTACCCCCCATCTATCCCCCCTCTCTCTTTTATCACTCCATCAGTATCTACCCTCTCTCTCCTTTTTCTCTCACACCCCAATTTTCATCTCCTTCTCTATCACTCCATCAGTATCTACCCCCCTCTCTCTCTCTCTTCACCTCCGGGGGGGGATCTCCCTCTCTCTCTCTCTCTTCTATAAATCCTCAGTATCTACCCTCTCTCTCTCTCTCTATCACTCCATCAGTATCTACCCTCTCTCTCTCTCTCTCTATCTACTCTCTATCAGTATCTACTCCATCAGTACTCTACTCTATCATCCATGCTATCTACCTCTCTCCTCTCTCATCTCTATCACTCCATCAGTATCTACCCTCGCTCTCTTCTTCTAGCACTACATCAAGTATCTACCCCTCTCCTCTCTCTCTCTCTATCACTCCATCAGTATCTACCCTCTCTCTCTATCTCTATCACTCCATCAGTATCTTACCCTCTCTCTCTCTCTCTCTCTCTATCACTCCATCAGTATCTACCCGCTCTTCTCTCTCTCTCTCTATCTCTCTCTATCAATCCATCTAGCCCTCTACCTCTCTCTCTCTCTATCACTTCCATCAGTATCTACACTCTCTCTCTCTCTCTCCTATCACTCATCAGTATCTACCTCTCTCGCTCTTCCTCTCTCTCATCTATCAAACTCCACAGTATCTACACTCTCTCTCTCTCTATCACTCCATCAGTATCTTACCCTCGCTCTCTCTCTCTATCACTCCATCAGTATCTACCCTCTCCCCTCTCTCTCTCTATCACTCCATCAGTATCTCCTCTCTCTCTCTTCCCCCTCGTTCTATCCTCTCTCTCTCCCTCTCTCTCTCTCTCTCTCTCTATCACTCCATCAGTATCTACCCTCTCTCTCTTTTCCTCTCTTCTCCCCATCATTATTCTACCCTCCTCTCTCTCTCTCTATCACTCCATCAGTATCTACCCTCTCTCTCTCTCCCTATCACTCCATCAGTACCCCTTCCTCCCTCTCTCTCTCTCTATCACTCCATCAGTATCTACCCTCTCTCTCTCTCTCCCCCTTATCACTCCATCATTATCTACCCTCTCTCTCTCCCTCTTTTCTCCCCTCTTCCCCCTCCCCCTTTCTACCCCCCTCTTCCCCCTCTCTCTCTTTTCCCCATCAGTATCTACCCTCTCTCTTTTCTCTATCACCTCCATCAGTATCTACCCTCTCTCTCTCTCTCTCAAATCACTCCATCAGTATCTACCCTCTCTCTCTCTCCCCTTATCACTCCATCATATCTACCCTCCCCCTCTCTCCTCTCTCTCTTTTCACTCCATCAGTATCTCCCCTTCTCTCTCTTTTATCACTCCATCAGAAATCAAACCCTCTCTCTCTCTCTCTCTATCACTCCATCAGTACCCCCCCCTCTCTCTCTCTCTCTCTATCACTCCATCAGTATCTACCCTCCCCTCTCTCTCTCTCTCTCTCCCCCCCTTTTCCCCCTCTTTCAACACTCCATCAGTATCTACCCCTCTCTCTCTCTCTTTTAAAACTCCATCAGTATCTACCCTTCTCTCTCTCTCTCTATCACTCCATCAGATCTACCCTCTCTCTCTCTCTCTCCCCTTCCCTTCCATAATCCCCCCTCCCTCTCTCTCTCTCTATCACTCCATCATATCTACCCTCTCTCTCTCTCTCTTTTATCCTCCATCAGTATCTACCCTCTCTCTCTCTCTCTCTTTTTATCACTCCATCAGTATCTACCCTCTTTTCCTCTTTTTATCACTCCATCAGTATCTCCCCTCTCTCTCTCTCTCTTTTATCCTCCATCAGTATCTACCCTCTCTCTCTCTCCTTTTTATCACTCCATCAGTATCTACCCTCTCTCTCTTTTATCACTCCATCAGTATCTACCCTCTCTCTCTTTTCCTCTAGCCCCCTCTCTCTTTTCCCCTTTTCCTCCATCAGTATCTACCCTCTCTCTCTCTCTTTTTATCACTCCATCAGTATCTACCCTCTCTCTCTCTCTCTCTTTTCCCCCACTCCATCAGTTTTACCCTCTCTCTCTCTCTCTATCCCCCCCATCAGTATCTACCCTCTCTCTCTCTCTTTTTATCACCCCATCAGTATCTCCCCCTCTCTCTCTCTCTCTATCACCCAGTATCTACCCTCTCTCTCTCTTTTTATCACTCCATCAGTATCTACCCTCTCTCTCTCTCTCTTCACTCCATCAGTATCTACCCTCTCTCTCTCTCTATAAAACTCCATCAGTATCTACCCTCTCTCTCTCTCTCTATCACTCCATCAGTATCTACCCTCTCTCTCTTTTTTATCACTCCATCAGTATCTACCCTCTCCCCTCTCTCTTTTATCACTCCATCAGTATCTCCCCCTCTCTCTCTTTTTACACTCCATCAGTATCTACCCCTCTCTCTCTCTCTCTCTCTATCACTCCATCAGTATCTCCCCCCTCTCTCCTCTTTTATCACTCCATCAGTATCTACCCTCTCTCTCTCTCTCTCCTTTTCCCCCTCTTCCCCCTTTTTTATCACTCCATCAGTATCAAACCCCTCTCTCCTCCCCCTCCCTCTCTCTCTTTTCACTCCATCAGTATCTCCCCCTCTCTCTCTCCCCCTCCTTTTATCACTCCATAAGTATCTACCCCCTCTCTCTCTCTCTTTCCTCCTTTATCCCCCCCCTCTCTCCTCTCCCCCTTCCAACCCCATATCTACCCTCTCTCTCTCCCTCTCTCTCTCTCTCTATCACTCCACAGTAGCTACCCTCTCTCTCTCTCTCTATCACTCCATCAGTATCTACCCTCTCTCTCTCTCTATCACTCCATCATATCTACCCTCTCTCTCTCTCTCTATCACTCCATCAGTATCTACCCTCTCTCTCTCTCTCTCTATCACTCCATCAGTATCTACCCTCTCTCTCTCTCTCTATCACTCCATCAGTATCTACCCTCTCTCTCTCTCTATCACTCCATCAGTATCTACCCTCTCTCTCTCTCTCTATCACTCCATCAGTATCTACCCTCTCTCTCTCTCTATCACTCCATCAGTATCTACCCTCTCTCTCTCTCTCTCTCTCTGTCACTCCATCAGTATCTACCCTCTCTCTCTCTCTCTCTCTCTCTATCACTCCATCAGTATCTACTCTCTCTCTCTCTCTCTATCACTCCATCAGTATCTACCCCTCTCTCTCTCTCTCTATCTATCACTCCATCAGTATCTTACCTCTCTCTCTCTCTCTATCACTCCATCAGTAGCTACCCTCTCTCTCTCTCTCTATCACGCCATCAGTATCTACCCTCTCTCTCTCTCTATCACTCCATCAGTATCTACCCTCTCTCTCTCTCTCTATCACTCCATCAGTATCTACTCTCTCTCTCTCTCTCTCTCTATCACTCCATCAGTATCTACCCTCTCTCTCTCTCTCTCTCTATCACTCCATCAGTATCTACCCTCTCTCTCTCTCTCTCTCTCTCTCTATCACTCCATCAGTATCTACCCTCTCTCTCTCTCTCTCTATCACTCCATCAGTATCTACCCTCTATCTCTCTCTCTATCACTCCATCAGTATCTACCCTCTCTCTCTCCTCTCTATCACTCCATCAGTATCTACCCTCTCTCTCTCTCATAGCACTCCATCAGTATCTACGCTCTCTCTCTCTATCACTCCATCAGTATCTACCCTCTCTCTCTCTCTCTATCACTCATCAGTATCTACCCTCTCACTCTCTCTCTCTCTATCACTCCATCAGTATCTACCCTCTCTCTCTCTCTCTATCACTCCATCAGTATCTACCCTCTCTCTCTCTCTATCACTCCATCAGTATCTACCCTCTCTCTCTCTCTATCACTCTATCAGTATCTACCCTCTCTCTCTCTCTCTCTATCACTCCATCAGTATCTACCCTCTCTCTCTCTCTATCTCTCTCTCTCACTCCATCAGTATCTACCCTCTCTCTCTCTATCACTCCATCAGTATCTACCCTCTCTCTCTCTCTCTCTATCACTCCATCAGTATCTACCCTCTCTCTCTCTCTCTCTCACTATCACTCCATCAGTATCTACCCTCTCTCTCTCTCTCTATCACTCCATCAGTATCTACCCTCTCTCTCTCTCTATCACTCCATCAGTATCTACCCTCTCTCTCTCTCTCTATCACTCCATCAGTATCTACCCTCTCTCTCTCTCTCTCTCTCTATCACTCCATCAGTATCTACCCTCTCTCTCTCTCTATCACTCCATCAGTATCTACCCTCTCTCTCTCTCTCTATCACTCCATCAGTATCTACCCTCTCTCTCTCTCTCTCTCTCTCTATCACTCCATCACTATCTACCCTCTCTCTCTCTCTCTATCACTCCATCAGTATCTACACTCTCTCTCTCTCTCTCTATCACTCCATCAGTATCTACCCTCTCTCTCTCTCTCTATCACTCCATCAGTATCTACCCTCTCTCTCTCTCTCTATCACTCCATCAGTATCTACCCTCTCTCTCTCTCTCTCTCTCTCTCTCTATCACTCCATCAGTATCTACCCTCTCTCTCTCTCTATCACTCCATCAGTATCTACCCTCTCTCTCTCTCTATCACTCCATCAGTATCTACCCTCTCTCTCTCTCTCTCTCTCTCTATCACTCCATCACTATCTACCCTCTCTCTCTCTCTCTCTCTATCCCTCCATCAGTATCTACCCTCTCTCTCTCTCTCTCTATCACTCCATCAGTATCTACCCTCTCTCTCTCTCTCTATCACTCCATCAGTATCTACCCTCTCTCTCTCTCTATCACTCCATCAGTATCTACCCTCTCTCTCTCTATCACTCCATCAGTATCTACCCTCTCTCTCTCTCTTTCTCTCTATCACTCCATCAGTATCTACCCTCTCTCTTCTCTATCACTCCATCAGTATCTACCCTCTCTCTCTCTCTCTATCACTCCATCAGTATCTACCCTCTCTCTCTCTCTCTCTATCACTCCATCAGTATCTACTCTCTCTCTCTCTATCACTCCATCAGTATCTACCCTCTCTCTCTCTCTCTCTCTCTCTCTATCACTCCATCAGTATCTACCCTCTCCCTCTCTCTCTCTCTCTCTCTCTCTCTCTATCACTCCATCAGTATCTACCCTCTCTCTCTATCCTCCATCTATCTACCCTCTCTCTCTCTCTATCACTCCATCAGTATCTACCCTCTCTCTCTCTCTCTCTATCACTCCATCAGTATCTACCCTCTCTCTCTCTCTCTCTATCACTCCATCAGTATCTACCCTCTCTCTCTCTCTCTCTCTCTCTCTCTCTATCACTCCATCAGTATCTACCCTCTCTCTCTCTCTCTCTCTCTCTCTCTCTCTCTATCACTCATCAGTATCTACCCTCTCTCTCTCTCTCTCTATCACTCCATCAGTATCTACCCTCTCTCTCTCTCTCTATCACTCCATCAGTATCTACCCTCTCTCTCTCTCTCTCTCTCTCTCTCTATCACTCCATCAGTATCTACCCCTCTCTCTCTCTCTCTCTCTACACTCGCATCAGTATCTACCCTCTCTCTCTCTCTCTCTATCTCTCCATCAGTATCTACCCTACTCTCTCTCTCTCTCTATCACTCCATCAGTATCTACCCTCTCTCTCTCTATCACTCCATCGTATCTACCCTCTCTCTCTACTCTCGTCTCTATCACTCCATCAGTATCTAGACCCTCTCTCTCTCTCTCTCTCTCTCTCTCTCTCTCTCTATCACTCCATCAGTATCTACCCTCTCTCTCTCTCTCTCTATCACTCCATCAGTATCTACCCTCTCTCTCTCTCTCTCTATCACTCCATCAGTATCTACCTCTCTCGCTCTCTCTCTCTCTCTATCACTCCATCAGTATCTACCCTCTCTCTCTCTTTTCTCTTTTATCACTCCATCAGTATCTACCCCCCCTCTCTCTCTCTCTCTATCTCCCCAATCAGAAATCTACCCTCTCCCCTCTCTCTATCACTCCATCAGTATCTACCCTCTCTCTCTTTTTATCACTCCATCAGTATCTACCCTCTCTCTCTCTCTATCATACATCAGTATCTACCCTCTCTCTCTCTCTCTCTATCACCCCCATCAGTATCTACCCTCTCTCTCTCTCTCTATCACTCCATCAGTATCTACCCTCTCTCTCTCCTCTCTCTCTCTCACTCCATCAGTATCTACCCCCCCTCTCTCTCCCCTATCACTCCATCAGTATCTACCCTCTCTCTCTCTCTCTCTATCACTCCATCAGTATCTAACCTCTCTCTCTCTCTCTCTCTATCACTCCATCAGTATCTACCCTCCCCCCTCTCTCTCTCTCTCTCCCCTCTCTCTCTCTCTATCACTCCATCAGTATATACCCTCTCTCTTTTATCACTCCATCAGTATCTCCCCTCTCTCTCTCTCTCTCTCTCTCTCACTCCATCAGTATCTCCCCCTCTCTCTCTCTCTCTCTATCACTCCATCAGTATCTACCCTCTCTCTCTCTCTCTCTCTCTCTCTCTCTCTATCACTCCATCAGTATCTACCCTCTCTCCTCTCTCTCCCCTTATCCTCCATCAGTATCTCCCCTCTCTCTTCTCTCTACACTCCATCAGTATCTACCCTCTCTCTCTCTCCTCTCTCTCTCTCTCTCTATAAACCCATCAGTATCTACCCTCTCTCTCTCTCTCTCCTATCATCCATCAGTATCTACCCTCTCTCTCTCTCCTCTCTATTCTCCATCAGTATCTACCCTCTCTCTCTCTCTCTCTCCCCTCTATCACTCCATCATATCAAACCCTCTCTCTCTCTATCACTCCATCAGTATCTACCCTCTCTCTCCCCTCTATCACTACATCAGTATCTACCCTCTCTCTCTCTCTCTATCACTCCATCAGTATCTACCCTCTCTCTCTCTCTCTATCACTCCATCAGTATCTACCCTCTCTCTCTCTCTCTCTCTCTCTCACTCCATCAGTATCTACCCTCTCTCTCTCTCTCTCTATCACTCCATCAGTATCTACCCTCTCTCTCTCTCTCTCTCTATCACTCCATCAGTATCTACCCTCTCTCTCTCTCTCTATCACTCCATCAGTATCTACCCTCTCTCTCTCTCTCTATCACTCCATCAGTATCTACCCTCTCTCTCTCTTTATCACTCCTTCAGTATCTACCCTCTCTCTCTCTCTCTATCACTCCATCAGTATCTACCCTCTCTCTCTCTCTCTCTATCACTCCATCAGTATCTACCCTCTTCTCTCTCTCTCTCTCTCTATCACTCCATCAGTATCTACCCTCTCTCTCTCTCTCTATCACTCCATCAGTATCTACCCTCTCTCTCTCTATCACTCCATCAGTATCTACCCTCTCTCTCTCTCTCTCTCTATCACTCCATCAGTATCTACCCTCTCTCTCTCTCTCTCTATCACTCCATCAGTATCTACCCTCTCTCTCTCTCTCTCTCTATCACTCCATCAGTATCTACCCTCTCTCTCTCTCTCTCTCTCTCTCTCTCTATCACTCCATCAGTATCTACCCTCTGTCATTTTCTCTCTGTCTACATATCTGCCTTTATCTCTATACATTTTCTCTCGCCCAGTCTCTCTTCACCTCTAGCTCTATTCTCTCTCTCTCTCTACCTCTACCTCTCTCTACCTCATTCTATCTCTATTTCTCTCTCCCTCTCTCCTTCTCTCTCTCTCTCTCTCCCTCTCTCTCTCTCTTTCTCTCTCTAGCTCAATATCTATCTCCGAGTCAATCTATCTCGCTATCTTTATGTCCAATTATGTCTATGTGCTTAAATGATATAAGTGTGTTATTTTATCCTTTTTGTCATTATATAAGTCGCTGAGGCCAACCTATAATCCCGCGTTTCTGTAACATCACTTCTTTCACCATTTGTTAAATGCGTTCTTATAACTTCTTTAGCTTTTTAAATTTCAGAACGCCAAGAATCGATCTCTGTTTTTTGCTTTCTATTCATGTAAAATTACGCACGTTTCTCTGTCGACCGATCACGTGGAAATCATGAAATTCTGCACTTTGTTTCCATTCAGACGAGACTATCGCACAGAAGAATGTCATGTCAGTGCGTCCGCGTTGTTGGTTTATCAGACATGCTTAGATGAAACTTAATGCATAAAACATATCAGACGGGATTACAGTCTTAGACCGGACTTAATAATATTCTAATGGCAGATCATTCAGAAAATATCGATGCAAGAACACGCAATCATCGTGTGTACGTCTGTGCATGTGTGTGTTGTGTGTGTGCGCGCGCGCGCACGCGTGTGTGTGTGTGTCCCAATTATAACTCTTGAATAAAGTTAGTCCAAATATAGCTCTTGAAGACCAAACTGCAGCTGTTGAGAATAGTCTTATGTTGGAACTGTAGCACTTGATGCCATTTATGGCGCTTGAGTAGATGTAGAAGAAATGTAAAAATTCAGAAATAAACATCATAATGGGTGACTTGAATGCAAATGTAGGAAATCAAGATGATGGATGCACAGTAGGTAAACATGGTTTGGGAGAGCAAATGAAAAAGGACTTGTAGAATTGGCAAAAGAACATGATTTGATTGTCGGAAACACCTGGTTTAAACAATATCACAGAATATTATGGACATGAGGAAGTCCAGACAGCAGGATTAGAAACCAGATTTATTACACCCTGATAAACAGAAGGTTTCGAAATGCGTTAACAGTTGCAAAACAGTTACAGTGATCGCAGATTGATTATAGGCACATTGAACGAAAAGTTAAAGAAAGTCAAGTATACACCAGTAAACACTAGATATGATCTGTGTGCATTAAAAATGACAAGGAAATGCAAGACAAATTTAACATAGAAGTAAAGAACAGGTTTGAAGTATTGTCTGACCTAATTCATTCATTCATTCATTCATTCATTCATTCATTCATTCAGTAGCATGTCCTTTGCAGAACCTCGCTCCCATAACAACCTTCCGGAAAACCTCTCGATCGTAAGCAAGATGTCCCGCGTCTGATACACCCATCTGGAGATCATCCGCCACATCCTGCACCCATCTTCTCTTTGGCCTTCCTCTTCCTCTCTTCCCAGGCATATACCCCTCCATTATTGTTCTCTCCAACTTTCGTGACGTTTCAAGTGACCAACATATTTCAATTTTCTTTGTTTTATCGTCTTTAATAGCCAACCTTCTTCAATATTCAGCTCTTGAAGTATGGATGCATTTGTTCTTTTCTTTACCCAAGATATTCTTAGAACTCGTCTATAACATTTATATTCAAAGGCATTTATGCGCTGCTCAGCTTGTTTAGTAAGTGTCCATGTCTCACAGGCGTATGTAGCAATGGGAAAGATGCATGCTCTTAAAAATCTAATTTTTGTAGTTCTGTCTGTCCCACTCCATAATTTATTCAGTTGTTGTAGTCTTTGAAGAGCAATTGATAGTTGTCGTTTGATTTCTTTCATTGTGTCACCGTTGATGGTAATCAATGACCCAAGATATTCAAAATTTTCCACCACCTCCAATTTTTCCTCATTAACATATATTTCTTTCTCCATAGTGGTTTTATCTGTATGTATTATCTTTGTTTTTGCAATGTTAAGATACAAGTTGTGATTTTCACTATTCAATTGGATTGAGGCTATTATGTTTTCTATACCGGTCTGTGTTGTGGATAGCTTCAGAATTGTCTGAAGCTATCTGTGGATTGTCTGACCTAGAGATCTTATTTCAAGATATGAATGATCAATGGGAAATGTTGAAGAATTCAATTAATTTGGCTGCAGAAACAACTATAGTGGAACCTCGCTTAACGAGCATAATTCGTTCCAGAATCTTACTGTAGTCGATGGTAAAAGAAAAAGGGAGACAATCATAAAGACTGATGCTTCCTTCACTACGGTGCTAAGAGGTAAAGAGTAGTTCTGACTTCGTTACGGCCAAAGAAGAAAATTAGTGAAAAGAGAGAGAACCTCACACCGCCTCAACCAACAAAAAAAGATGATAGTGATTAGATAAGAAGATATACGAGATCTCAGGCAGGGGCCTCAACTCTGGACTGACTGTCATATTTGAGACCCAGACATTGGATTAAGGTGTTACGATTGTGGTAGAAATAGTGACTGTAAAAACTAAAAGAGACTAAACAAACAAATCAAAAACAGTACAAAAATAGCTCTTTATTTACCAACTGCTACAAATTTTCTGGACAATTTGTGCTCGAACACATTGAACAAGCATTCAATAAGGGATGTTCAATTACAGATACAACAGACAACTGTATATATCAAACAACAACAGTGGGTAAACCCCAACCAATAAACAGCACTTAAGACAACAGGGTACACCAAGTACCACAACACAGGTGCTCCAAGCAATAGCTGGTTAGACTGACACAATAAAGAACCTTGACACAAGCAACACTGCACAGACAATAAGGCACTACAAAAACATAGGTTACACAACATAAACCCCAAGACATGACATAAACAAAGAGTTGTGACACAATTTACTATCCCACCAAGAACCCAGGCCTGCTGACACTAACTAGTCAGCCGCTCAGTTTTGTCACAACATTAGTTGACACAGATCAACTCAGGGAATTGTTCCCACACCTGACAACAACAGAACAGCACTGAACTGAAGGCCATGCTGCCCGCATCTCTCATCAGCACAAAGGACTGCTAAAACAAAACTGGCTTCCGATTCCTTTGTTAAGTGTAACAGTAAGGGAGTACTGGGGTATTATTAGAATCTAGTGGGAAACAGATACAGCACGATTGAGCATCGAGAGTGAAAGGGAGAGAGATGCTCAATCGTGACGTATTGGGTTGGCAAGGGCAGTTAAGATCCGGCCTTTGACTTGAGAGGAGGTTAACATCAGTCTTTTTGACGAGACGAGAAGCCGATTGTCATCATGTGCAAATAAACTTTATATCAACAAAACAACATGTCTTGCGAGTTCCTGTACACTGGTATAGGACTCGAAATGGTGCCGCTTAACCACGATACTGGATTTGGCCGTCGCGGACGCAATCCGAAGTACTAGTAAACCATCAAAGGATCCAGACCAGACTGCCTAAAAAAAAAAGGTATTTAGAACAGACGTTTTCTCGAATCAGTTTTTAAAAGGAGCTACTGTCTGTTCGAGGTTTTTGTCAAGGTCGGGAGCCGCTTGTTATTGTTCCATGCTCCGGTCAAATAACTCCTAGAAACAGTTTCGGCACGTGGTAGAACAACCAGTGAAGTGATGCCCAGTAAAATTCAGTAATCTGCAAATACAGAAGCCGATTGTCATCATGTGCAAATAAACTTTATATCAACAAAACAACATGTCTTGCGAGTTCCTGTACACTGGTATAGGACTCGAAATGGTGCCGTGACCAGGATAAGATAAAGGTTATTAAAGAGTTACCTGCTCCAACTAACGTTAAGGAAGTACGCGCTTTTATAGGAACATGTGCGTATTATAGGCGGTTTGTCCCAGCGTTTTCAAAGATAGCTGAACCTATTACAAACTTAACAGGCAAATACGCTAGGTTTAAATGGGATGATGAGTGTCAAAAAGCGTTTGAGTATTTAAAAAACAGCTTCACATTGGTACCATTGTTGACGCATCCAGACTTAAACAAACAGTTAATACTGTACACAGATGCTTCGGACAATGCAGTAGGAGCATGTTTGGTGCAACCATATGAAGGAAAAGAATCTGGAATACCAGGAGTTAAAAATGAAAGGCCCATCTACTTCTTGTCGCATAAGCTTAGCAGATCACAAAGAAAATGGACGACTATTGAGAAGGAGGCTTACGCAATTCATTACGCTCTTCAAAAACTAAATTACTACTTACATAACGCAAATTTTGTTATTAGAACTGACCATATGCCTTTAAAGTCTTTTTTAGAAGCTCCAGTGCAGAACAGGAAAATACAGACTTGGGCATTGAATCTACAGGGGTACAACACGAAAATTGAGTACATCCCAGGTAGGATTAATACATGCGCTGATTATTGTCTAGAATTCCATACCCACAGTCATCAGGAGATACAGAAGATGAAGCTGAACCAGAGATAGACGACCGAAATTGGCAAGTAAATATCTTAGATTCTGCTATAATAAATAGAGAAGAATTTGATAGTCTACCATCGGATCAAGAGTCTGAATATAGGGAAGAAGACCTACAGTTAGCACAATTTAATATGAAAGAGGAGCAAGAGTTGGACCCGAAAGTCATACAAATAAAAGAAAAATTACGAGAAACAGAAGATAACAAATATAAAAGGAATTATTTGGTTTTACAAGAGGATGGACAGTTATACTATATGTGTGAAAGGAACGAACAGCTAAGGAAATATATTCCAAAGCATTTAGAAAATGAACTTTTAAAAGCATATCACGATGAAAATGGACATCTCGGTAGAGACAAATTGGTGAAAGCACTTACAAGTAAATATTATTGGCCAAACTTGTTTAAATCTACATGCAAATATGTAGATACGTGTGAAAAATGCAGATTAAGGAACATGAAAACAATAAAGTGTCCCTTACAAGACACAGATATTCCTCAGTTCCCAATGCAAAAGATTAGTTTAGATATATCGGGTCCACACCCTAGAACATTGTCAGGAAATGTGTATTTAATTCATATGGTAGACGTCTACAGTCTTTGGCCGGAAGTTTATGCAATCCCAGATAAGAGCGCAGATACTGTCATTAATATTTTTTTACAAGAGTTCGTACCAAGGTTTAGTTGCCCACAAAGTATACTTACAGATAATGGTAGAGAGTTTGTAAATAAAAATTCGAAAAGTTATTAAAAGATTTAAATATAAAACATATAAAGACCTCATATTATAGACCTTCTTCAAATGCTAGAAACGAACGTCAACATCGGACGTTATACGACATTATAGCAAAGATTATTGATGAACATGAAAAAGATTGGGATCTATTTTTGGGACCTGCCCTTAGCGCTATTCGTACAAATCAAAATGAGAGCACGGGGTTTTCACCATTTTATTTAATACATGGGGGGGGGGGGGGAGCCAATACTACCTATAGATAATCTATTAACACCTAGACGGAAATATATGGGTGAAGAATTCCAAGAGATTATAATACAGGAAATGCATAAAGCACACGTAAGATTAAGGAATAATATAATTAAAGCTAGGGAAAGACAGAAAAAGTACAAAAATATAAATACAAAATTACAGGAGTTTAAGGTAGGTGATAGAGTTTATTACAAGAAGCATAGAAGAAACTCTAAGTTTGATGCTCGTTGGATTCCAGGGTATTACGTTTTGGAAAAACTAGGTAATGTATCGTATATTATAAAGAACCAGGTCACAGCACATATAGCAAGGGCACACGTTGAACACTTAAGAAGAGATGAAGATGAGATAGAAAATAATAATTATAATAATAATTATTATTCAGACACAAAATATTTGGATGAACAAGTTGTCAGAGGAGCTACAGTAACCCCAGGTCTTAGAAAAGAACCAGAACAAAATCAGTTGCTAGCAAATCCAAGTTACGAAGATACTCAGGAACAGACAATTCCGAAAACAATGGAAGAAGAAAAGGTGAATGAAACTCATTATGATAGTATGGAAGAAGAAACAGGTGCTCCATTTAAAAATACTAGACAAGCAACGAAAAGAAGAATGGACAATCAAAGAGATAAAGAAGTGAAAAGACAGAGGAGAATTAGGGATTATTCAACAAGCGGAGAAGATATGCCTCTACTAGAAAGATCCTTAAGAAATAGTGATCGACAAATTAGGTGGAATGTTGAACGGAAGAGATTAGCGGCAGCTAAAGAGAGACATACAGACGAAGAAGAAGAAATGGATGAAAAGTCAGAGTCTAGTAGTAGTATGGAGGAAACTAATAGGTTGTACGAAGAAGAAGATATTGAGGTAGAATTAGCACTTATTCAAAGAAACTTGGAGTTGTTGAAGAAGTGGAAACGTAGGAGATAGATATTTGAAAGTACTGCAGATGGCAAGTTATATGTTTCAGGATTTAGAAGTGAAAGGGATGCTTGAAGAAGTATACGAAACGGTGGAAGTGGTCTTGAGGTATTGGTACAATGTAGTTTACAGTGCTTACTTATTCCGGAGGTTATGTGCTGTTAGGAGTAAAGATTATGGAGAAAAAAAAATGGTATGGTAAATGTTGGTTACTGATTTGTTTATGTAGATAGAACAGATGTGATTCTATTTAGTCTGTAGTTAACAGATATACAGATGGACAGTGAAATGTTTAGTTTTCTCGGTCATAGAAATACTGGAATGACCTGTATAAATAGATATGCGTTATTTTACTTAATATGAGAGGCCAATGTTGGTGGGTCACTATACGTAGTTATAATTGTTTGAGTCATGAGTCATATATAATATGTTTTTATGCTTGAGTTGGTACTGGAAAATGTTTGGTTGTTTTATTGAGCCTAAGTTTTAGTCCCTCATTATAAGTTTTTTTTCTTGATTTGGTCTTGAAAAATGATTGTTGTTGTTTGATTAATTGATTTAGAATAGGGTGATTGTGTTCCTAGCATTTGAGTTGATAAAAACTATTGGGCCGTAAAAGTGTCCAATAGTGATAGGTAGTAATAGAATGTTTTATTCTGATTTGATAACATGCATGTTATGTCATTTTAAAAATGTGTTTTTTTCTTTAGATTAGTTTGGGGGTTGTGTTCATTTTATTTCGATTACATGAATGGTTTGGTATATTGAGTTATATGATTATAAAGTTAGTTAAGGAAGTTTAAGTTTTTGCTTAAGGTTTTTCGTTCAGAAAAGAGTTGATAAAAAAACTACTTTGTCCCACTGATATAAGGTAGGGGGAAGACTGTAAATGGCAGTATATGGGAGGTACGGGGGCAAGATATAGGTGCTGTGAAATACCAGCGTTAATTATATTAAAGGTGTTCATAAAGTATGAACATGGGCTCATGGTAAAAGGTGAGATAACGAAATAGGAACAGAATTGTGGTTGGCAATGTCAATGTGGAATATATAAGGTTTATGAAAACTTATGGCCAAATTGTTTTATAACGAACAAAGATATATTTCATAAGGTGTTTTAAAAAATTATTTTACAAAAAATTTTATTGGCAAGGGAGGTAAAGGGTGAGTGTCTAAATGTGCATTGCTGTATGTACATGTGGTCATGTCGTGTATTCATTCTTTATGCTTCTTACTAGGTGCGCACCGCTTCTTTACTTTTTCTAACTACATTGTTTTTGTACGTCCTGGGTTTTGGAAGAGTGAGAAATTTTATAAGTTCAAAAATTTCGATAAAGAATTTATGAGCTGTTCTTATAATATGTATATTTGATACAGGAAACAGGAGGAGCCCAGAAAGAACCAGAAAAGTAGAAATATATAGTGGATAGCTATATAGTTTTGGGGAAATAGGAAGGAGAGAAGGACTGTTTGGATTAACAGAGTTACCATACGTGGTACGAGGTATTATACAAAGAAAGTTCGAAGAAGAAGTATATGGGGGGGGGGGGGGGGGGGGGGGGGTTTACTAGCTGACCATATAACTGGGAGAAGAGTTAAAAGATATATTATTTACTCAAACTTGAGCTGATTTTAGGGAAGATTAGAGGAAAAAGAGGAAATAGAGTATGGGGATTAGGAGTAAAGAGTTTTCCTTTATAAGGAAAATTCTTTATTCAACATGGGGAGGTGTAACAGTAAGGGAGTACTGGGGTATTATTAGAATCTAGTGGGAAACAGATACAGCACGATTGAGCATCGAGAGTGAAAGGGAGAGAGATGCTCAATCGTGACGTATTGGGTTGGCAAGGGCAGTTAAGATCCGGCCTTTGACTTGAGAGGAGGTTAACATCAGTCTTTTTGACGAGACGAGAAGCCGATTGTCATCATGTGCAAATAAACTTTATATCAACAAAACAACATGTCTTGCGAGTTCCTGTACACTGGTATATAAGCCGAGTTCCGGTGTGGCCAGGTTTTTAACTCGAGATAGACCAAACCAAAATTTCGTTGGTTTGGCGCTATCACATTACTCGTAAAGTGAAACACTCGTTAAGCGAAACAGTTTTTCCCATATAAATTAATGTAAAATACGATAATGCGTTCCATGCCGAAAAAAATACTCAAAATATTTTGTGTAACATTTATTCAAAGAAAATTATATACACATAGTTAAGGAGCATGATTCATCTTCCTCTTCTATCGCGGAATGAACGAACCTGGAATGAGAATTCGATTTGTAGAAAAAACTAGAAAGCTGTCTAGAGAAATTTGTTTTTGCCGACGCTTCAGAATTTGGTGGAAATGCAACACAGCATTATCATTAAATAAATTAGTAGCTCTCATAGCCACTGCCTTATTTTGGTGATGGTTCTCAATGTACGATGCAACAGTTTCCCATGCTTTCAGCATTTCTCTTATTGCGCCAGAAGATTGTTGGTTTGCTGTTACCTCCTCCTCCTCGGTCAAACTCTCCTCCACAACTCCTTGCTGTGAAACACAATGTAATTCCATAAGCTCTTCGGTGGTCAGCTGTTGGCTATGCTCTTCCACGAGCTCATCGATATCTTTGTTATTCACCTTCAGTCCCATGATCTTGGCCAAAGACACAATCTCGTTGACTTACAGGCTCCACATGTACTGTCTCAAACCTATCAAAGTCACATTCGACAACGCTCTCCAGCCAAAGCTTCTTCCAAGCAGAAGTGAGGGTTCTCTTGGTAACCCCTTCCCACGCCCTTTCGGTCATCTTGAGGCAGACAACGATGTGGAAGTGATATTTCCAAAATTCTCTGAGAGTGAGATTGGTCCCTTCAGTCACCTCAAAACAACGTTCGAAGAGCGCTTTAGTGTAGAGCTTCGTAAAGTTAGAAATAACCTTCTGGTCCTCGCTGTTGCAGGCGCACAATCCGGGACTTCCCCTCCCCTCGTCACTCGTTATGCGAAACGTCACTCGTTATGTGAATCATTTTTTTTTTTATAATTTATGTTGCTCGGTATGCGAATTACTCGTTATGAGAGGTGCTCGTTAAGCGAGGTTCCACTGTATCCCAAAATTAAAGAAAGTAGGTCGTAAAAAATGATAACTGAAGAAATTTTAAGACTAATGGAAACAAGAAGACATAACAAAAATAATCCTGACAAATATGAAAAGATTCACATTAAAGTTAGAATATTATGTACAGAAGCAAATGAAGAATTGCTTGAAAAACAAATGCATAGGAATTGAAATACAAGACAACAATAAAAATACTAAATTAATGCACAAAAGAATTCAGGAGATTACTAATAAAAGACCACCTATGTCAACAGGCTGCCTGAAAACAAAAGATGGAAACATCATAATAGAAAAACACAAGATTTCACATACATGGTCAGATTATGTGAAAACCTTTATGACGACACAAGAGAAGAATAATATGATATTCGGAGTAATAATGAAGGACCATCAATTTTGAAGTTGGAAGTTCAAAATGCCCTTAACCATATGGAATCTGGCAATACCCCAGGTCCAGACAAAATCACAACAGAAAATATGAATGCCTCAGAAGAATATGGAATCGACCATTCACCAGACTGCTGAACAAAAAATATGATACAGGAGATATACCTCCTGAATTATGTAATTCTATATTTATTGCAATCCCGAAGAAATCAGGAGTCTTGGAATGTGATCAACATCGAACAATTGATATAATGTGCCACATCGCATCGATTTAATTAAGAATCATGCACAGAGTTAGGAAGAAAATACAACCCGAAATGGAAGAAGAACAATGTGGATGTAGAAAGTAAGGATACAGTAAATGCTGGGTATATACTGAGAACAGTAATTGAACGTTCTATAGAAGTAAACAAGGACTTACATCTTTGCTGTATTGACTACACAAAGGCTTTCGATAAAATAGGATATGTAAACATGATGGAGATGCTTGCAGATCTGCAAATTGATGGGAAAGATCTTAGACTCATAAAAAAAGAGCATATATTGGAAACAACAATCTGCTATAAATATTGATAATGAAGTAGGTCAATATCAGCCTATTAAGAGAGGTATGAGACGGGGGTGTGTAATGTCTCCAGATATTTTTTCCCTGCACAGTGAACACATTTTCAGAAATTTTGACGATAAGAACGGAATCATCAGTGGGGGACATAACATCAAAATTATTAGATATGCGGATGATATAGTATTGATTGCAGATAATGAGCAGGATCTGCAACATATAGTAGATGCAATTGTTGCACACAATGAATAACTAGGGGTAGAATTACATTTTATGAAGACACAGATTATGGTCGTCACCAAGAAAAAGGAAATACCACAATGTAATATACAAGTAAATGGGAATATTCTTAAAGAAGTGAATCGGTACAATTGTCTCGGAACAGTCATAACATCTTATGGGAGATGCCTTGAAGAGATTATAACAAAAATCGCCATACTTTATTTTGCCATACAAAAACATATGCAAAACATACTGATCAATAAATAAAAAGATGTCTTTTAGACCTAGAAAAAGAGTGTTGAGGTGTGAAGCGTGGACAACGAGCAGGCATGCTGAAAAACTTCTGATATCTGCGGAAATGTTCTTCCTGAGGAAAAAGCAAAAAATACCATCGACAGACACAAAAATCAATGACCAAGTTCTACAAGAAACAAATAAAAACCGTAAACTGATCAGATAAATTAGGCGCAGACAGAGACAGTCACAATGCTTTGGTAACGTTATGGGAAGAAATACATTGAAGAACTTGATGACAACTGGCAAGATCGAGGGGAAGAGAACAAGAGGAGGACAGAGAAGTAAATACCTGGATGGCCACACTGTATGGTTGAGACAAGAACACTGAACTGATCCACGACTCTGGTGATCGAGTGAGATGGCAAAGCACGACTGCCCATGCTTACCAGCATGGCACATGATGATGAGATGTATCTCAACTATAGCTTACAGGAGGGTTTAAAAGCAGAAGGTCGATGTCACTGCATGGGGTTTAATCTCTTATAGCTAAGAATTGCGTTTTTCAGGAGTAAGAAACATCGTCGCGCAGCTCACGAACACTATAGCTCTAGCCACGACATACAGGGGTCTCGACAGAAACAAACACACTGGTGAACTGAATGATGAAACGGTAGTTGTTGACGGGCTGCTTAACCATCTTCCGATTTTGTGTGTGTGTGTGTGTTTGTGTGTGTGTGTGTGTGTGCGTGCGTGCGTGCGCGCGCGCGTGTGCGTGCGTGGTTTTCGCGCGAGCGTGTGCGATCTCTTGGAAATTTAAATTCAGTAGTTTGCCATTGCTTTCTGAACGACCGGCACCCATACTACTTCGTAAAAGACCTACGCTAGGCAGTCTGTTGCCAAATAGTCCGCATCTGTGTTTCGAACGCTGGTATGCGGGACTACAAACTGCGTCCGTAACCTTTTCGCCACGGTTAAAACACAGACACATACACACCTGACGGGATGCAGCGACATATGCTAGGTATAATTTTTGTGTCCAGTGTCTTAGATTGTGTCCAGTGTCTTAGATTGTGTCCAGTGTCTTAGATTGTGTCCAGTGTCTTAGATTGTGTCCAGTGTCTTAGATTGTGTCAAGTGTCTTAGATTGTGTTCAGTGTCTTAGATTGTGTCCAGTGTCTTAGATTGTGTCCAGTGTCTTAGATTGTGTCGTGTCTTAGATTGTGTCCAGTGTCTTAGATTGTGTCGTGTCTTAGATGGTGTCAAGTGTCTTAGATTGTGTTCAGTGTCTTAGATTGTGTCCAGTGTCTTAGATTGTGTCCAGTGTCTTAGATTGTGTCGTGTCTTAGATTGTGTCCAGTGTCTTAGATTGTGTCGTGTCTTAGATTGTGTCCAGTGTCTTAGATTGTGTCCAGTGCGATAGATTGTGTCCAGTGCGATAAATTGTGTCCAGTGTCTTAGATTGTGTCAAGTGTCTTAGATTGTGTCCAGTGTCTTAGATTGTGTCCAGTGCGATAAATTGTGTCCAGTGTCTTAGATTTTGTCCAGTATCATAGATTGTGTCCAGTGTCTTAGATTTTGTCCAGTATCATTGATTGTCTCTAGTGTCATAGATTGTCCAGTGTCTTATATTGTGTCAAGTGTCTCAGATTGTGTCCAGTATAATATATTGTCTCCAGTATAATATATTGTGTCAAGTGTCTCAGATTGTGTCCAGTATCATATATTGTGCCCAGTGTCTTAGATTGCGTCCAGTGTCTTAGATTTGTCCAGTATTATAGATTGTGTTGATGTTTAATCTGATGGCCTAGTCTATCCCATATTCTTTGAATGTACTGATCATGTTATTAGTCATGTTGTCGGGACCCTGGGTCCTGTCGGATTTCATAAGGTTAATTACATTCGTATATCCCATCTTCAAAATATGTTGCCATTTACTGTTATTGACAATATCCATTTGTTCTTCTGGTGAATCGTCGTGAAGGACTTCCACATTTCCTGGCTATGTATCTGATCCCTGGCAAATGATATTTTGCTGCCGTTGGTTTTCAGGCATATCGTTAATGTGGGTGTTGTTTAAGCTAGGTCGTTACTTATCTTGCGCATTAGTTTACTATTTGTGTGTTGCGATGTGTTTCTGTTTCCCAATAGTTTTCATCAGGTCGTGCTTCTGAAGTATGTTCACATAATGTTCTTTTTTTATCGCAATGCTGGAGGAAATGTGCAAGAGAGAGAGAGAGAGAGAGAGAGAGAGAGAGAGAGAGAGAGAGAGAGAGAGAGAGAGAGAGAGAGAAGGGGGGAGAGGGAGGGAGAGGGAGGGAGAGGGAGAGAGAGAATATGCAAGCGAATGAGAGAGAGAGAGACAGAGAGGGAGAGAGAGAGAGAGAGAGAGAGAGAGAGAGAGAGAGAGAGAGAGAGAGAGAGAGAGAGAGATAATGGTAGAGATTGATGAATAGCTTGACAGAAAGACAGACAGGTAGTCAGATGGACAGAGAGAAAGATAGACAGACTAACAAACAGACAGACAGACAATGAAGGAAACAGACAGATAAGGAAAAAGACAGACACTCCGACAGACAGACAGACAGACAGACAGACAGACAGACAGACAGACAGGCAGGCAGGCAGGCAGGCAGGCAGGAAAACAGACAGACAGACAGACAGACAGAGAGTATGGAGACAGATAGACAGATAAGGAGACAGACAGATAACAAGACAGATAGCAAGACAGATATATATGAAAACAGTCAGACAGGGAGCCAGACAGACAGGGAGACAGACAGATGCGGAGACAAACAGACAGAGAAACAGAGAGACAGACAGGCAGAAGGGAGACAAACAGACAAGGAGACAGACAGACAGCGAGACAGACAGACATACAACGAGACGGACAGGCAGACAAGAGACAGACAGACAGACAGACAGGGAAACAGGCAGACAGGGAGACAGACAGACAGATAGGCAGACAGGGAGGCAGGGAGACAGGGAGACATGCATATAGAAGGCAGACATGGAGACAGACCGACAGACAGACAGACATGCAGACAGAGAGACAGACAGACAAGCAGACATGGTGACAGACAGACAGACAGCGGGACAGACAGACAGGGAGACAGACAGGCAGACAGACAGGGAGACAGATAACAGCAGACAGAGAGACAGGCAGACATGCAGACAGACAGACAGGCAGGCAGACAGACAGACAGACAGGCAGACATGGAGACAGACATACAGGCAAACAGTCAGATAGAAGACAGGCAAACAGGGAGACAGGCACTCAGACAGACAGGTAGGCAGGCAGGCAGGCAGTTAGGCAGACATACAGACAGGAAGACAGACAGGCAGTCAGAGAGGCAGACAGGCAGACAGGGAGACAGACAGGCAGATAAGGAAACAGACAGGCAGTTAAGAGACAGGCAGACAGGAAGACAAGCAGTGAGGCAGATATGGATACAGGCAGACATAGAGAGAGGCTGGCAGGGACACTGAGAGACAGGGATACAGATAGACAGACAAACGACTATACAGACAGACAGATAAATGAAAGAGGGGGGAGAGATAGACAGCGAGAGAGAGAGAGAGAGAGAGAGAGAGAGAGAGAGAGAGAGAGAGAGAGAGAGAGAGAGAGAGAGAGAGAGAGTTATTGAATGAGCAACCAGGAAAGCCTCCATGACAAGTTTCCGTTCTAACATTGGTTCGTCAATGTCACAGTGGGAAATACAATCATTGCCTGGTTGTTGCTGTCTGCGGATTGCGTGTCTGCCTATTGTTATCTGCCGGTGCCTCTCTGATCCGAGTTGCTCGTGTTTCTAGCCTTCTGTGGCACAATAATCTGAGCCGTCTGGAGTCTAGTTGAGATCCGTGTTATTATTCCTATTGTGTGCCACATTGAGTAGGTACAACTAATAACTGGGATGTACGGTAGACTCGGGGAACCGCAGGAGTGCAGTGGTTAGCTGACTTGTCTGCCAGTCTTGTGGTCGTATGTCTGAATCCCCATCGAGTTGGCGATTAAAGGGAACATTTCAAAGGCTCCCTGGTCCACCCTACAGACATGGGTATCAAGAAATTGTCTGGGAAGTTCAGGTGGCCAGTGCGACATTGACCGCGATCACATGTCGAGTAGCGCTTGGTCTAACACGAATATGGAGCTATAATGAAATACATCACCACCATGGCCATGGCCTTCTCTAATCGACGTTGGACCGTTAACTGTAGTAGGAAAGTGGGCGGGGGAGGCGGAGGAGGTGGAAGATAAAGGGTTAACAGAACGCGATTTTATGAATAATCTGGTGACGCCATTCCCAGATTCTGACGATCTATCGCTGAGACATATCAAGTTTATAGCATGTTCTCTCTTTCCTAACATGTTAACTTTGGATGATTTCAAAATACAACGGACTGTTACAGCCTATTAACGTATACACGTCCCGAAGTGCAGCCGTGTGTGCCCCTCCGGCACCCCGTTCCCCGATGATAACGGCTTGACTAAGAACGAGCAATTACACAAGTACGACGTTCAATATCTGGAGTTATTTTCGAGCTCAAAATTGATCCGTGACCTTTAGATGTTTTTACAATACGCCTATATGTGATACGGCGCCAGGACAATAGCACACCTTTAGTAAATAGCTAAGATGTTAAAGGTAGCGTGGCATCGATCGGGCAAGCTGATGAACCTTCTGGCTGAAAACACTTTGCACACGGGGGTGCTGGAGGAATCCTTATCTTTGAATAGCTAACATAGACCTGCTGGTGGAATAAACAGCTAACACAGACCAGCTGGTGGAATAAACAGCTAACATAGACCTACTGGTGGAATCTTTGAACAGCTAACATAGAACTGCTGGTGGAGTAAACAGCTAACATAGACCTGCTGGTGGAATAAACCGCTAATATAGACCTGCTGGTGGAATAAACAGCTACAATAGATCTACTGTGGAATAAACAGCTAACATAGACCTGCTGGTGGAATAAACATCTAACATAGACCTGCTGGTGGAATAAACAGCTAACATAGACCTGCTGGTGGAATAAACAGCTAACATAGACCTGCTGGTGGAATAAAAAGCTAACATAGACCTGCTGGTGGAATAAACAGCTAACATAGACCTGCTGGTCGAATAAACAGCTACAATAGATCTACTGTAGAATAAACAGCTAACATAGACCTGCTGGTGGAATAAACAGCTAACATAGATCTGCTGGTGGAATAACCAGCTAACATAGACCTGTTGGTGGAATAAACAGCTAACATAGACCTGCTGTGGAATAAATATCTAACATAGACCTGCTGGTGGAATAAACAGTTAACATAGACCTTCTGGTGGAATGAACAGCTAACATAGACCTGCTGGTGGAATAAACAGCTAACATAGACCTGCTGGTGGAATAAACAGCTAACATAGACCTTCTGGTTGAATAAACAGCTAACAAAGACCTGCTGGTGGAATAAACATCTAACATAGACCTGCCGGTGGAATAAACAGTTAACATAGACCTGCTGGTGGAATAAACAGCTAACATAGACCTTCTGATGGAATAAACAGCTAACATAGATCTGCTGGTGGAATAAACAGCTAACATAGACCTTCTGGTGGAATAAACAGCTAACAAAGACCTCCTGGTGGAATAAACAGCTAACATAGACCTGCTGGTGGAATAAACAGCTAACATTGACCTTCTGGTGGAATAAACATCTAACATAGACCTGCTGGTGGAATAAACAGTTAACATAGACCTGCTGGTGGAATAAACAGCTAACATAGACCTTCTGATGGAATAAACAGCTAACATAGATCTGCTGGTGGAATAAACAGCTAACATAGACATTCTGGTGGAATAAACAGCTAACAAAGACCTGCTGGTGGAATAAACAGTTAACATAGACCTGCTGGTGGAATAAACAGCTAACATAGACCTTCTGATGGAATAAACAGCTAACATAGACCTGCTGGTGGAATAAACAGCTAACATAGACCTTCTGGTGGAATAAACAGCTAACAAAGACCTGCTGGTGGAATAAACAGCTAACATAGACCTGCTGGTGGAATAAATATCTAACATAGACCTGCTGGTCGAATAAACAGTTAACATAGACCTTCTGGTGGAATGAACAGCTAACATAGACTTGCTGGTGGAATAAAAAGCTAACATAGACCTGCTGGTGGAATAAACAGCTAATATAGACCTTCTGGTGGAATAAACAGCTAACAAAGACCTGCTGGTGGAATAAACATCTAACATAGACCTGCTGGTGGAATAAACATCTAACATAGACCTGCCGGTGGAATAAACAGCTAACATAGACCAGCTGGTGGAATAAACAGCTAACATAGACCTGCTGGTGGAATAAACAGTCAACATAGACCTACTGGTGGAATCTTTGAACAGCTAACATAGACCTGCTGGTGGAATAAACAGTTAACATAGACATGCTGGTTGAATCTTTGAACAGCTAAAATAGATCTACTATGGAATAAACAGCTAACATAGACCTGCTGATGGAATCTTTGAACAACTAACATACACCTGCTGGTGGAATAAACAGCGAACATAGATCTGCTGGTGGAATAACCAGCTAACATAGATCTGCTGGTGGAATAAACAGCTAACATAGATCTGCTGGTGGAATAAACAGCTAACATAGACCTGCTGGTGGAATAAACAGCTAACATAGATCTGCTGGTGGAATAAACAGCTAACATTGGCCTGCTGGTGCAATCTTTGAACAACTAACATACACCTGCTGGTGGAATCTTTGAATAGCTAACATAGACCTGATGATGGAATAAACAGCTAACATATGCCTGCTAGTGGAATAAACAGCTAACACAGACCTGCTGGTGGAATCTTTGAACATCTAACTTAGATCTACTGATGGAATCTTCAAACAGCTAACATAGACATGTTGGTGGATTCCTTGACCAACTAACGTAGACCTGCTGGTGGATTCCTTGACCAAACTAACGTAGACCTGCTGGTGAATTCCATGACCAACTAACATAGACCTGCTATTGGATTACTTGACCAAACTAACGTAGACATGCTGGTGGATTCCTTGACTAACTAACATAGACCTGCTGGTCGATTCATTGACCAACTAAAGTAGACCTGGTGGGGAATTCCTTGACCAACTAACGTAGACCTGGTGGGGGATTCCTTGACCAACTAACGTAGACCTTGTGGGAGATTCCTTGACCAACTAACGTAGACCTGGTGGGGGATTCCTTGACCAACTAACATAGACCTGCTGGTCGATTCATTGACCAACTAAAGTAGACCTGGTGGGGGATTCCTTGACCAACTAACGTTGACCTGCTCGTGGATTCCTTTACCAAATTAACGTAGACATGCTGGTCAAATTATTGACCAACTAAAGTAGACTTGATGGTAGATTCCTTGACTAACGTTGGCCAGTTGGTGGATTCCTTGACCAAACTAACATAGACCTGCTAGTGTATTCCTTCAATATATAACATACTAGCTGACACGGCCCGGCTTCGCCCAGTCCCTGGTGGGGAGCATCTCATTTAATTCATATAAGTAGTCATATAAGTTCTCCTTCCCGTTACCCACTGTCTATCTGTCTGTCTGTCTGTCTGTCTGTCTGTCTGACCCGGCCCGGCATCGCCCAGCTCCTGGTGTGGAGCATCTCATTTAATTCATATAAGTAGTCATATAAGCTCCCGTTCCCGTTCCCGTCTATCTATCTGTCTATCTGTCTATCTATCTGTCTGTCTGTCTGATCCGGCCCGGCTTCGTTCAGCCCCTGATGGGGAGCATCTCATTTAATTCATATAAGTAGTCATATAAGTTCCCGTTCCCGACTGTCTGTCTGTCTGTCTGTCTGTCTGTCCCTCCCTCTCTGTCTGTCTGTCTGTCTGTCTGTCTGTCTACCTGTCTGTCTAATCATTTATTGGTTGCAGTTAGAACAACCTTAGATAAACGAAGACCAACTTACAAAAAGCATTAGAAAGAGCACTTGAAAGATCTTTACATCTTCCCCAACAATTAACTTGGGTAAATGGAGCGGCGGCAGCAGCAGCAGAAGAAGAAGAAAAAGGAGGAGTAGGAGCCGGGAGAAGGAAGAGGGAGGTGGTGGAGGGAGGAGGAGGGAGAAGGAGGGAGGAAGAGATAGGCGGAGAGAGGAGGGATGGACGTGGGAAGGATTTGGGGAATGGAAATATGCGTGCTTTTTCTTCTTCTCTCGGATCCGGGCTTTTTGGGTATGGCTTTTTTGGGGGGTTTTCCCTTTCTGAAAAGGTTGGATTTTTTTTTCTTCTGGGAATTTTTAAAGGAAAGTTCTTTCCTTTTCCCCTTTTTTTTTTTGGGAGGGGTCTTTCCCCTTTTCGGGGTTTTTTTTTTTCTTAATCTCCTTTCGGGGGGGGGCCCCCGAGGGTTTCCCCTCCCCTCCTTCTTCGGTTTCCTTTTTTTCTCTTTGGGGCCCCCCGGGGAGGGGGGGACCTGGGGGGCGGGAGGAGGGACCGGGGGGCCCTTGGAAGACCCCGGGGGGCGGGGGGGAGGGGGGAGGGAGAAGGGGGTTTTTCGGATCCTTTTTTTGGGCCCGTTTTTTCGGTTTGGGGTTGGGCGGGCCCTTTCGCTTTTTTCTTTGGGGGAGGAGGAGGGGTATGAGGAGGAGGAGGAGGGAGGAGGAGAGAGGATGTGGAGGGAAGTACGAACGAACGAAGGAACAAACTTTATTTTCAAAGGGTTAAGAATTGGGCACGCAGGCCCGTCTAACATTCTGCCCTTCTATCACTCTCTTTCATACATTATTTCATTCACACATCATTCAAGGCTAACAAAGAACAGTAACAATATAAAAGATATGCATTATAAAGCATGGGCAAAATGCAAACATCAAAACTACACGACACAGTAATATTAGATAATGATCTGACACTTGTTATTAGCCATGTGGAATATACTGGCCTACAAAAAGGTGATTGGCTGTTATACTAGGGTTTTGTTATTATTATTATTATCTCAATTATTAAGGGGGAAGGTAATCCGTATTGAGATAGTGTTCGAATAATTTGCGATTATATGAATAGGGATTGGTGATGTCTTTGATTTCTTGTGGAAGATTGTTCCACAGCTGAGATGCAGAGTACGTTAAGCTTGTTTTGTATAAGTCAATCCTAGGCTTCGGAATGTGTAGTATAGTTAAACGTTTACTGTGTCTAGCATTATATTTAAACAAAGGCCAAAGGTAATTTGGGGCATTCCTTTGCAGGATTTGTGAATTAGTTTAGCTTTATTGAAAAGCAGGCGTTTGCGGAATGGTAGTAACTGAAGGCGTTTATACAGGCTAGGATTGTCAGATAAATGTTTGCTATAAATTAGACTCATGGCCCGTTTCTGGAGTGAGTAAAGTCGCTTGGTGTTTGAATTAGAACAACCGTCCCAGATTGTAGAGCAGTAGTCAAAGTGTGTCTGTATATGAGAAGTATAGAATAGTTTCTTTGTGTCCTCATCAAGGAAGTTTTTAAATCTTGGCGAGTTGATAGACTTTTTTCGCTGTTTGTTTAATGAGCGCTTGAACATGGGAATTAAAGGTTAGGTTTCTATCAATGATTAGGCCTAATGTTTTGTGCTCAATTACACTTTCTACTGGCATGTTATCGATGTGAAGTTGAAGTGATGTGTGTGGGCTTAGAGTCTGAAGTCTTTGTCTGGTTGTTAATAACATTGCTTTTGTTTTAGTGATGTTAATTTGCATACGGTTTGAATAGCTCCACTTAACTACATTATTTAATTCTTGTTGTAAAGACGACTCCAGTAAAATACAGTTTTCAGCGTTTGTGTACACCGTACAGTCATCTGCAAATAGATCGCAGGACGACGAAAGATGCAAAGGTAGATCGTTAATGTATATGGCAAATAATAGAGGGCCAAGAATAGAGCCTTGCGGTACTCCAATATTGAAGGTAGTGGTTTGAGACAGAGATTTATTGTGTGATACTACTTGCTTTCTGTTTGATAGAAAAGATGATATTACAGTGACTACATTAAGGCCAATTTTCATTGTCTCGAGTTTTTTAATTAAAATAACATGGTCTATCATATCAAATGCTTTCTTGAAATCAATAAACACAGTTCCACATAGACTGTTGTTGTTTATATTCTGGTGCCAATTTTCTATCATGTTTGTTAGGGCCGTATGGCAAGAATATTTTGGTCGAAATCCTGATTGGCTGTCAACAATAAGCTTGTTGCGAACTAGATACTGTAATGTTACTTTATGGATGTGTTTTTCTAGTGGCTTAGATAGTGATGATAGTAAGGAAATGGGTCTGTAATTGTTCGGGAGACCATTGTCCAATGAACCAAATTTAAGACGAGGGTACACTTTAGCGATTTTGAGAGCTGATGGAAAGTGGCCTTTGGTTAGACACTGATCATATACATAGGTTAGTGATGTACAAATCACTGGCGCAGCACAACGGAGAATCCGGTTGCTGATTCCATCTAACCCAGATGAGGTTGTGTTTTTTAGGTTACTGAGGTAAGTGAATACTTCAGTGATTGTCATTAGCGGTATGTCGGAAAGAATATCGCGGGAGCATCTATTTTCGCAAAACGATGACAATAAAGATAAGTTGCAAGGAGAATTAGGTATTGAAGTCTTCAACTGGTCTATGTCAGTTTGAAAAAAATTACTGAATTGGTCGCATGTAATATGATTTGATGGTAAAGAATTTCCGAAGTTATACTTGTTTGTCAAGGTGTTAATTGCCTTCCATATATCCTTACTATTTGTTTTATCCATTACTAAGTTCTTAAAGTAGTTTTTCTTTTCCCGTCGTATGCTATATTGAACTTTGTTTCTAAGAGTACGGTATGCACTGAGATCCCGCTTTTTATGTGCTTTATCTCTGTCTCTCATAATTTCAAGTATTTCCTGGGTGATCCAAGGTGGCTTGACGTGGTGTTTTACTCGAACTTCCTTGATTGGCACATGTCTATCAAAAACATCAATAAAGGTTTTCATCCAGAATTCCAGAGCATCATCCGGGTCAGGAAGTTGATAAACATTGTCTAGAGGTGAACTGAGCAAGTCCTGTAAAAATGCGTTTTGGTTGAAATTTTTGTAACTTCTATATTTTACACTTATGTGTTTATGTTTAGGAGTTTTAATTCCTTTTTTAGACCACGTGCAGCATATTGGGTAGTGATCGCTCATTGCACAATTTGGTACGGGTGCATTCTATGATGTTGTCTGAGCAAGTTACATAAATGTGATCTATGACTGTTGAAGATGACTTTGTTACTCTAGTAGCTTGTTGTACTATTTGTTGGAAATTGTATGATGCAATTATATTTCCCCATATTATGTTGGATTTGTTGGTGTCAATGTTAAAGTCTCCGAGTAGTATAATTTCCTTCCCAGAAGCGAAAACCACATCCATCATGGTAGTGAAGTTTTCGTACCAGACGTGTCCAGCACTGGGATTTCTATAAAGGTAGCCAATTATCAGGGGTGTGCGGTTTTGAAGTTTTAGCTCTAGCCAGATACATTCTATTTCGCAAGTTTCAAAGTCTAGCCTACGGTGAGCATTTAGTAAATTAGAAACATGGGTTATTATGCCTGTCTCTTGTTTCCTACAGGGATCCCTTCTAATAACCTTGTACCCTTTAATAGAGATGTCCTCATCTGAAATTGTATCATTAAGCCTACTTTCACTAAGGCCGAATAAATGAAAATTTTGATTAAGGATAGAAGATAACTCTGGTAGCTTGTTAAATAAGCTGCAAATGTTTAAGTGTCCAAGGCGTATTCCTGACTTATTGAGCCAGTGTTGCCAATTCTCAGACATTTCATCCATGAAGAAAGTGTAAATTCGTCAAAGTTAAGCTAAAATACAAGATCATAAAAAAAAAATCACAATTACATTAACATACAAAATATCAGTAATACAAATCAATAAGTAAACAACAATATTATAACGATATAACTAGTTAGACCACCGAATATAATGCAAACAAGGAACAACACGAATTAAAGAACATACAACAAATAATTAACTTGAAAAAAACTACTTCACAAGCTAAGTACCAACTGTTATCCAAAAGAATCAATAAATGACTATACAAGTCAATGTCTCTGTTTAAAGCAGGGAGTGAAGACCCCCTCACTCAGGGTATTAAGGCGATAAAAAGTATTATAAAAGATATCTAAGTGTCAATCTCTGTGACTTTAATACGAGTCAATGTTTACAGCCGCGTACAATCTAATACGTTGCTATATAAATCAATAACCAAGTATGCGCATAAACTTTATAGGAGAGGCCCTTTCTTGTACCGAGATCCAGTGTTGCTTTGTGCTGAATTGCTAGTAAATACCAGGCTGTGTTGGACCTTGGTACAGCGACATCATAAATGCCTGCCGAAGTGAAGTTGGGCTAAACCGTGTGAGGTATAACAACTCTGGGTTACAATGGAGTGGATACTGTTGATTTCTCACGGGTGTGTACGACTTCCAACTACAGGCTCTGATTCGTGGCTAACAGGAGGCTGTGGTGGCACGTTGTTGTTACTACTGGATTGATCCTTGCTGTGGAGAAGAGGGAACGTATCTTCATAACAATCAACCTCCTGCGTGAAAGAGGGCGTATTGTACGGATTTGGTGTGATGGAAATGTTCCGTCTGGCTTGGATATCAGGTGCCGTGGTTATGAGTGGTCTGCTCTCTTCTGGTTTATTGGTACTTGATGTGGCGGCAGTATGTCGTCTGGCTTGAGTTTGAGGTGGTGTAGCTAAAAGTGTCCTACGCGATCCAGTATTGGATGTAGGTTGTGTACGTTCAGGGTACTTAAGATTTTTGGCGAGCAAGCTGGTGCCCAATGTAGACAAATGTACTTGATCTTTATAAAGTCGCTTTTTAGGTGCTCCTGACTGTGAAGTAAACACCGGTGTGTTGTTGATGAACTGTATGTTGTTGTGAGAGCAAAACTTCTGCAATATGTTGTTATTTATGTCAGCTAGACGACGCTGGAATCCATACCTCGGTGATATGATGGAGGAGAAGAAGATGGACGAGTTAGGAAAAGTGTGACGTAATCCGTTCAAGAGCGCCAGCAGTTGAGATGTTGTGATTTGCTGGTTGTTCATGGTGTCATTGATACCAATATGGACGCTTGCCCTATTTACATTAAGATTTACAGCCAACCTCCTAATCTTGTCTGTTAGCCGGTCAACACCAGCCCCAGGCAGTGGAATCATGGAAACAATGTCTTTGTCTGTAGTAGCCATCCGGTCGCTATAAAGACCTTTCATTAGAGAGTCGCCTATTATAATGTGTGTACAGTCGGGTCGTGCTGTCTGCACATGTTGGTTGTCAGTACGCTTTGCTCGTTGTTTCTCCCATTTAACAGCAGTCTGTACGTCTCCATGTGACTCTCCCTGTGTTTCCTGGAGGCGTGTGTTGTCTGTTGGCAGTGCACTATAGCACTGTACGTTTTCTGACGAATTTTCTTGAAGCACTTCGAATCTGTTGCTTATCTTTACACCAATGGGATAGACTGCTTGTAGCGTTTTATCTTCCTCTGCACGTTGAGGTTTTTTCCGCGTCTTGTTTTTGGTGAAACTGGGCTTCAAGATTCTCCGAATTTGATACAGCTGCTTGGGATTTACACGATTGTTCAGTTGAGTTGGTGGAGGACTCGTGCTGTAAAGTTTCTATTGTTTTTCTTAGCAACAGATTTTCCTCTCTCAGGAGCGTGATTTCTTCTTTGAGAGCAGTGTAGTCACTGCTGGTCTTGCTGTTAGCTGCAATGTTCGCTGTAACAGTAGCAGTGAGCGCCTTTAAGGATTGCTCTATTACCTCAATGCGCCTATGACAATCGCACGATTGTCCATTGATAGTTGGCGTGTTATCTAAGGCTGGTATTTCTTCTGCTACACTTACGTTGGTCTCCACGTTGTTTGAGGTGCTCCATTGGATATTCAATGGCCAAGAGTACTGATGGGGTAGGTGACCTCGTGTTGATGGCATTGTCCTGTTCATTTATTGTATGTGTTAGTTGAGAAACATTCTCTGCTGTGGTGTCCACAGCTGTAGTTGTGGGCTGTGTAGATTCTGAGTCCTCACTCGAGACGAGCATGTTGATGATATCTTGTGTCTTTGATATGTCTCTACTCGTGAATGTAAGTATTGAGTTCTCCAGCTCAATAAAGTCTAATTTTAGCCAAGATTTAATGTTTTCAACGCTGCCCTGAGCTAGTAACTTGTTCTTTGAGTGATATAAATGTATTGTAAGGACCGGCGTCGTAATCAGATCTTCCACGTAGGCCCCGCTTCTATCTTGTCTGTGTTGGATTCGTTCAGGCTTGTAATAATTGATGAGGCACGTTCGAAATGCCTCATAATGGAGTGTATTGTTAAAGGATACTGTAACACATTGGCCAGAGTTGGTGTGTTGGACGACTCGGCCGACTGGATTCGCACACCTGGCTAGCTTGGTCTTCACCGCCTTCTCTTTGTTTAGTGTGTATGGTTTATTCACGGCCGATCGTAAACCGGATCTTGTTTTAACACCGGTCACCTCCAGAGAGGCCTCTCCTATAGATGACATTACTGCATCATGTTATCCTCTTTCCGCGTTTCTCTTCCTCCTCCATCCTCCTCCCTCTCCCTCCTCCCTCCTCCTCCTCTCTCCTCCTCCCTTTTCTTCCTCCTCCTCCTCCCTCTACCTCCTCCCTCTTCCACATCCCTACTCCTCCCATCTTCCTCCTACCTCCATCCTCATCATTCTTCTTCCTCCTCCCTCCTCCTTCTCCCTCCTCTCCTCCTCCTCCTTCTCCTCCCTCCTCCTTCTCCCCCCTCCTCCCCCTCCTCCTCCCGCGTTCTCGTCCTCCCTCCTCCTCCTTCTCCCTCCTTCTCCCTCTTCCTCTCCCTCTTCCTCCTCTTCCCTTTCCCTCCTCCTTCTCCCTTCACCTCCCTCCCTCTACCTCCTCCCTCCTCCTCCCTCCTCCTAAACTCATATTCCTCCCTACACCTCCTCCCTCCTCCTCTTTCCGCGTTTCTCTTCCTCCTCCCTCCTCCTCCCTCTTCCTCCTACCTCTTCCCTTCTCCTCCTCTCTCCTCCTCCCTTTTCCTCCCTCCTCCTCCTCCCTCTACCTCCTCCCTCTTCCACATCCCTCCTCCTCCCTCATCCTCCTCCTCCCTCCTCATCATTCTTCTTCTCCTCCCTCCTCCTTCTCCCTACTCCTTCTACCTCTTCCTCCCTCCTCCTTCTCCATCCACCTCCCTCCTCCTCCCCCCCCCTCCTCCTCCTCCTGCCTCCTTTTCCCTCATCCTCCTCCTTCTCCCTCTTCCTCCTCCATCCTACTCCCTCCTCCTCCCTTCTCCTCCTCCCTCTACCCCCTCCCTCTACCTCCTCCTCCTCTCTCCTCCTCCTCCCTCCTCCTCCTCACTCTACCTCCTCCCCTTCCTCCTCCTCCCTCTCTCTCCTCCTTCTCCCTCTTCCTCTCCCTTCCTCCTCCATCCTCCTCCCTCCGTACCTCCTTCCTCCTTCTCCCTCCGCTTCCTCCCTCCTCCTCCCTCCTCCTCCTCCCTCTACCCTCCTCCTCCTCCTTCTACCTCCTCCCTCCTCCTCCCTTCTCCTAACTCATATTCCTCCCTACTCCTCCTCCCTCCTCTTCCCTCCTCCTCTTTCCGCGTTTCTCTTCCTCCTCCCTCCTCCTCCCTCTTCCTCCTACCTCCTCCCTCCTCCTCCTCTCTCCTCCTCCCTTTCCTCCCCCCTCCTCCTCCTCCCTCTACCTCCTCCCTCTTCCACATCCCTCCTCCTCCCTCTTCCTCCTCCTCCCTCCTCATCATTCTTCTTCCTCCTCCCTCCTCCTTCTCCCTCCCTCTCCCTCCTGCCTCCTCCCTCCTCCCTCCTCCTCCCTCCTCTCTCCTCCTCCCTTTTCCTCCCTCCTCCTCCTCCCTCTACCTCCTCCCTCTTCCACATCCACATGAGTTAGGAGGAGGGAGGAGGAGGGAGGAGGTTGAGGGAGGAGGAGGAGGTAGAGGGAGGAGGAGGGAGGAAGGGGAGGGAGAAGGAGGAAGAAGTAGGAGAGAGGAGGATGGAGGAGGAAGGGAGAGGAAGAGGGAGAAGGAGGAGGGAGAAGGAGGAGGGGGAGGAGGTAGAGGGAGGAGGAGAAGGAGGGAGGAGGAGAGAGGAGGAGGTAGAGGGAGGAGGTAGAGGGAGGAGGAGAAGGGAGGAGGAGGGAGTATGATGAAGGAGGAAGAGAGAGAAGGAGGAGGATGAGGGAAAAGGAGGCAGGAGGAGGAGGAGGTAGGAGGAGGGGGGAGGGAGGAGGAGGGAGGTGGAGGGAGAAGGAGGAGGGAGGAAGAGGTAGAAGGAGGAGGGAGAAGGAGGAGGGAGGAGGAAGAAGAATGAGGAGGGAGAGGAGGAAGAGGGAGGAGGAGGGATGTGGAAGAGGGAGGAGGTACAGGGAGGAGGAGGGAGGAAAAGGGAGGAGGAGGGAGGAAAAGGGAGGAGGAGAGAGGAGGAGGAGGGAGGAGGTAGGAGGAAGAGGGAGGAGGAGAGAGGAGGAAGAGAAACACGGAAAGAGGAGGAGGGAGGAGTAGGGAGGAGGAGTAGGGAGGAATATGAGTTAGGAGGAGGGAGGAGGAGGGAGGAGGTAGAGGGAGGAGGAGGAGGTAGAGGGAGGAGGAGTAGGGAGTAGGAGGAGGGAGGAAGCGGAGGGAGAAGGAAGGAGTAGGAGGGAGGAGGATGGAGGAGGAAGGGAGAGGAAGAGGGAGAAGGAGGAGGGAGAGGGAGGAGGAGGAGTGAGGAGGAAGAGGAGGAGGAGGGAGGAGGAGGAGGGAGGTGGAGGGAGGAGGAGGGAGGAGGAAGAGGGAGGAGGAGGAAAGTAGAGGAGGGAGAAGGAGGAGGAGAGAGGAGGAGGTATTAGGAGGAGGGAGAAGGAGGAGGGAGAAGCAGGAGGGGGAGGAGGAGGGAGGAGGAAGAGGAAGGAGGGAGAAGGAGGAGAAGGAGGAGAAGGAGGTAGAGGGAGGAGGAAGAGGAGGAGGCGAGAGGAAGGTGGAGGGAGGAGGTAGAGGGAGGAGGAGAAGAGAGGAGGAGGGAGTTTGCCATTCCGAATTCATACTCGTCTAGGTTCTGTGATTTCGGTCCTTCCATTGATTGTTCTTCCCTTCTACATGACTGTAGATAACTTCCCTACACATAAAGAGATGAATTGTTATTTATATTGCCGTGGCATGGAGGAATATCAGCAGCAGAGTTGATCCAGAAAACCAAAGACCGAGATCTACGGAGAGCCATGAACGCCTACGCCAGCCGGCACGACACTTGATGATGATGATGATTGCCGTGTGACGATTCTGTGTAGTCACGTCATTTTCTTCGCTTTCACTAGCGTTTTGGTTCGGGGATTCTTTCATCATCATCATCATATATTTACGTACGTATTTTGTGAGGGGGAGGAGGGAGGAGGAGGAAGAAGAAAAAAAAATACGACATTTGGCAGCGCTGGAATGAAAGGAAGACGTGTAGAAAATTTCATCTCAATCGGATGGACCGTTCGCGAACGTATAAAGGACATACATATCCACACACATCCTATTTTATATATAAGATATGTCTAAGTGGAATCACTGAACAACCAACAAAGACCGTGTTAATTATGTCTAGCCGTCTGTATGTCTGTCTATATGTCTGTCTATATGTATGTCTATATGTCTGTCTATATGTATGTCTGTATGTATGTCTGTATCCGCACACTATATCCTCGCTCAGGCTTCACATTTCATGTACTGAGATGACAACCTCAAAATGTCACATAAAAAGGAGGAGACGAAGCATTAATGTAGCGTTCAAAATTACTGAGATGGTAACACAATGTGAATATAATCAATCAGCTACCACTATTGTTACAATCTACTCTATAATAATCCAGAATGATGGACGAGGCATGGCGTTAGAAACGATAAAGACATAATGTCGGTGATACAAACATATGAAGGGTGATTTCGGCTTCAGAAGACGAGGTGGGACAGGAGTTACTGCACTGGTCACTGTCAGCGTCTAGAGGATATTAGAAGGTGAAGGGTTCAAGACAGGTAGATAGTACGAGCATAGATGAGACATAAACACATGGGTCAATGAGATATGATTTATTACTTCATGATATACTCATACAATAATGTCTCGACTATCGTCACAACGTTCGTTCTCGCACTAATTAATAATACAGCAATAATGTAGCAATGCAATACGTTACGATACAAGCCACTACGCTCTCGTGGCAGAGCCACACACACAAGCACAAGTCAAACGGCTCAGCTATTCAATGGCCCTGAAGTCCTATGTATAGTTTATCCTGTCACACTCTCAATCATGCATCCTCTCTCTGTCATGTCCAAAGCCCGTTTGACTTCTCCTTGACTGCCCGGTGGTCACGAGGTCTTTTCCTCTCGTGCAGCCCGTGGGAAGTCATATGTCTCGCATACGCCTGGTTGAGGCTAGGCGTACTGCGTAGTTCTATTCAGG
This sequence comes from Cepaea nemoralis, assembly GCA_014155875.1. Taxonomy (NCBI): domain Eukaryota; kingdom Metazoa; phylum Mollusca; class Gastropoda; order Stylommatophora; family Helicidae; genus Cepaea; species Cepaea nemoralis. The sequence continues at coordinate 402,645 of JACEFZ010028156.1, read as the reverse complement.
GTGACCCTGTCCTTCACGGGTACAGTCCTGTCTCTGCTGTCCTCAGCATCTAGACCGTTCTCCTATCCCTGTACTCACCCCATGTCCCTATCTCTAACGTCTGTACAGGACCTTGACAGTAACCATATCGCCGGTGTGAGTTACTGCACTGGCCACACTGCTATATGCTTGTGAAACCTGGACTGTTTACCAGCGACACGCTAGGAAATTAAACCCCTTCCACACAGTCTGCCTATTGAAGATTAAATGGCAAGACAAGACCCCAGACAGTACTCGTATGCCAAATCACAGGCTCCCTAAACAATTTTTTTTACGGCGAGCTGTGCTGTGGTAAACGCTCCCAAGGCGGCCAGAGGAAACGCTTTAAAGACACTTTGAAATTCTCACTGAAAGCTTTTGGAATTCATCTTGACACTTAGGAGACTGCTGCTAAAGACCGTAATGCGTGGCGTACATCATTATGCAAGGGTGCAGGCACTTGTGAAGCAACCAGGACTGCAAGAGCTGTGAAGAAAAGACTGGACAGAGAAACTACTGTAGGAGATCCTACTCCTGGAACGTCAAGCGTTCTTTGCACACATTGTCAAAGAACATTTCGAGCCAAAATACACCTTATCAGCCATCTTAGAACTCACGGCGCCATACTTTCAACCCCACTGGATGAAATGAATGGTCATCATCATTCTTGATGGACAAACAACACTGCACTGGTCACCCATCACCGGTATGAGTAACTGCACTGGTCACCACATGACCGGTATAAATTAACTCTGCACTGGTCATCCCATCACCGGTATGAGTTACTGCACTGGTCACCACATCACCGGTATGAGTAACTGCACTGGTCATCCCATCACCGGTATGAGTTACTGCACTGGTCACCACATCACCGGTATGAGTAACTGTACTGGTCATCCCATGACCGGTATGAGTAACTGCACTGATCACCACATCACTGGTATGAGTAACTGCACTGGTCATCCCATGACCGGTATGAGTAACTGCACTGGTCATAACATCACCGGTATGAGTAACTGCACTGATCACCCCATCACCGGTATGAGTTACTGTAGTGGTCATGCCATCACCGGTATGAGTAACTGTAGTGGTCATGCCATCACCGGTATGAGTAACTGCACTGGTCATCCCATCACCGGTATGAGTAACTGCACTGGTCATCCCATCACCGGTATGAGTTACTGCACTGGTCATCCCATCACCGGTATGAGTAACTGTAGTGGTCATCCCATCACCGGTATGAGTAACTGTAGTGGTCATCCCATCACCGGTATGAGTAACTGTAGTGGTCATCCCATCACCGGTATGAGTTACTGTACTGGTCATCCCATCACCGTTATGAGAAACTGCACTGGTCATCCCATCACCGGTATGAGTTACTGCACTGGTCATCCCATCACCGGTATGAGTAACTGTACTGGTCATCCCATCACCGGTATGAGTAACTGTACTGGTCATCCCATCACCGGTATGAGTAACTGTACTGGTCATCCCATCACCGGTATGAGTTACTGCACTGGTCATCCCATCACAGGTATGAGTTACTGCACTGGTCATCCCATCACAGGTATGAGTAACTGTACTGGTCATCCCATCACCGGTATGAGTAACTGTACTGGTCATCCCATCACCGGTATGAGTAACTGTACTGGTCATCCCATCACCGGTATGAGTAACTGCACTGGTCATCCCATCACCGGTATGAGTTACTGCACTGGTCATCCCATCACAGGTATGAGTAACTGCACTGGTCATCCCATCACCGGTTTGAGTAACTGTACTGGTCATCCCATCACCGGTATGAGTAACTGCACTGGTCATCCCATCACCGGTATGAGTTACTGCCCCCATCACGGGTATGAATTCACTCTGCAGTTGAAGCATGGTTGTTGTTTGGAGCTCCGTGCAGTCACGTGACATGGGTGGCAGCCATTTCTTCCCAGGAAGAAGCAGTGCGGTAGGATTCCCAACTTCATAATGTTATGATCTCATTTGTATATCAACCTTGGGACGTCAAATTCCGTCGGTGTATATGAACAGAGATGGCGATACAACCATTTGGCACAGTTGAAATGTAGCCAGCCATTGACTCCTTACACTGCTCTCATTTCGGCCTGGAATCTAACTGTTACGTAAGATTGCGTTCTTAAAGAAGCACACAACTTGCTCTTGAAAATCTGAGTATGAAGAACCGAACTCAAGAGGTAGAGAAGTATGGCCACGAGTTTAGCCTTTTAAGGACTGTCAACTTAGAGTTTACGTGGTTATCTGAAAGCGAGCGAAACATCACCTTCTTCCTTCCCGCCATAAACAATAACTATTCCGGACGAAAATAACTATGTACAAATGCTTGCCACAGCGAAGGTCTCACGTGGGAGTAGATGGAACACAGGTTTAGCACAAAGAAAGTGGGGCGCCCGCAGAATGCTTGGGAACGCCCAGATTTAGTCACCATCGCGTGATGGAGAAGAAACACGTAGGTATGTGAGGAAAATCTGGGATATTCATTCTGTGTGTACATATAACACAGTTGACGACTGGGACATCAGTTTGCCGAAGAGTCCCGTTTTCAACATCCAGGGAAACAAAAGTAACTGGGCCAAGAGCTCGTCCGATTTACGCAAAGGATAAGCTACACTCACAGCACCTATTGCAACCTCCCACTCGTTGCTGAGAGGACTGATGTTTAATGTATAGTTTTTTGGTTTTTTTGCATATCCTTTACAGGACATCGCTGTCAACACCAGCATCTTTCAGCTGTATGTTGATTTCTTGGCAAGATTACGCTCAGTAGTTTGTCATTGCTTTCTGAGTGCCCGGCTCACATACCCTGTAAGTTACCGATGAAATTCGAACCACTGCTGATTCTCACCGTCATCACGTTACCTACGAGAGTATACGGAGAAAAGATTACGGAGAAAAGTCATAACCTCTAAGCCACGAAGCCGGCTAATATACTGTAACAGGTACAATTCTTGATGAATAATATCACGATGTCTGAGGATGTGAAGTCAGTGAAATGTTAAATCAGTTATTTTTATTCTAAACATCTACAATCTGAATATTCCTCATGTCTCACATAAATTATGCTTTCATGAAATAAGTAACCAAACGCTCTGTTATCTTGATCATTCTGACGTTAATTGTATTTAATTGTTATCTCGGTCTTGTAACATCGGTTTTAACATAATCAAACCAACAGTTGTGATTGAAATTTGATAGAAAAGCTTTTCATCAGCTGGGTCACACATTAACAAAATAATCAGAGTCCAAAATAAAGTAATACGGATCATAACTAGGGGCATGGAAGCAACGCTTTGTAGCAAACTGAAGAAAAACAACATGCATACAGCCAAAGCATGATATAAAAGATATCGGTGCCCAGAAACAAGCACACATTGTAACACAAAACAGACAGACCACCACATGGATCAGAGTTTTAAAAGCCTTTAAAGTGAAGATTTGCGCGAAGCAACTTTGCAGAATCTTTACAAGAAAGATTAGGACGGATCCTACTGTATCACGCCAACGGCCAAACCCATTAACAACGCGGACAAATTCCCAGATGTGAAACAAAAATGTCTGCCTAAGATGATAGACAACATTCCTGGTACTGAGAACAAGAGCGCTCGAATGAAACAGAAAAACGAAACACGGCCGTAGGACTAAGAAGAAGATTGCTCAAGCAGCATGTGAACTCATGCATATTACAGACGCATCAGTAAAAAGCTCAGAAGGAAATCGAGCTGGAGAGATCTCCTGAAACAAAAATATGGAGTAAAGAAATCACAGTCAGTGACAAATGGAAGAATCTCAAGTAACTTCAGCATAGATATAAAAAGTATTGCAAACTGCAGCAGCCATGCTGATGACAGAGAAAACTATAGAAAAATGCATAGCTTTCTTCACAGATGCGAAGTCATTTTTCTCTAAACTAAAGAGCAGGAAACATGTTGATTGTGTAGACTAGAGAGCAGCACCACACGGTGGACTATGACAGAAATCCAATAGGGTTGTAATACAATCTATCCCTCACATGAACGCATATGGACATCAGGAGCCTGACAGACTGGCACAGGGAAAAGGTGGGCGAACTACTTCTTCCTGATATAGAATTAAGCATGGGGCGAAGATGTTTATTAGTAGTAATTATATAGAACACGAAATGGGAACCAGAATATCTAGGCCACAAGAAACATAACACAACCCTACAAAAACATTTGTATTGTTATTTTGCCCACAATTTTACACCCGAATTTGCATAAATGTAAGCCTGCTAAATCCAAATATCACATTTATTTGTCCATTTTTTTTGTAGATACAGGCATTTCTGTATTTAATTAATATTATTACAGTATTTTCAATATAAGACTCTGGGGGGGGGGGGGGGGGGGGACTATTGCTATTTAGACCCTTACAAAACTTGGAAAGAGCACAAGAACAAATATGATGACTGTTATTTCTGTGTTCTCAATATTAAGGGAATTAATGGGGGTGGGGGTGGGGGAGAGAGAGAGAGAGAGAGAGAGAGAGAGAGAGAGAGAGAGAGAGAGAGAGAGAGAGAGAGAGAGAGAGAGAGAGAGAGAGAGAGAGAGAGAGAGATCACACAAAAAATTGAAATATTCAGATTTAGATTCTGCTAGACCAGTGGTTCTTAACCTTTATTGGCCCATGCACCCCCCTTCACCATATGTTCGGAATGTTATTCCCCGCCCCCCCCCCCCCCTCCTTTTCATATTTCCTCCATATAAATCCCCCCCCCCCCCCTTCCTTTACACAGTACACGTAAAAATGGAAGGTAGATTTAATAACGCACACTAGAACAAGCTAGACGTCTACATAAAACGTGATTTTCGGGTCTACTAACGTTATAAAACGAATTTCAGAAGGGCGAGAAGTACACAACCATAAAGTATGGAGGGAACAACAATATCAAGTAATCGGTTATTGTATTAACGCGATCTTGAAATAATATTAATTCCCCCCCCCCTCCCCTGGAAACCATAAAATTCCCCCCTCGGGAGAGGGGGAGGGGATTCCCCACCGGTTGAGAATCACTGTGCTAGACGACCTGTTCCACACAGAGATGACATACCAATTCCAACTTTCAGTCAGACTTCGGATTCACTGCTAGAAGATGAATCAGAAGAGGCATTTGGAACGACAATCGACAGTGATAGTGATTTCGAAGATGATTTTCCAGCTGCTCAATGCTTCGACCATCGTGAACTGAATGATCTAATCGGAGATCTATATCCTATCAAAGAATCGTCAGAATATTTGGCTTCAAAATTGAAAGAAAAAAAAATGACTGACTGCTGAAACAGAGGTTACATACATTTTATTGCAGCAAGAGCAAGGTTTTCTTCCATTCTTTTGAAAAGGAAACAACCTTGTGTTTTGTAATAATGTAGGATATCTTTTAAACGAAATGGTTGTAAATTATACACCAGATGAGTGGCGACTTTTCATTGACAGCTCTAACAGAAGTTTGAAAGATGTTCTTTTAAAGAATGGTAACAAATATGGCTCAATTCCAATTGATCATTCTACTACAATGTCAAAAGTGGGGTTTCCTTATTACGTAAGCGTATTCGTCTGCACCATGATGTCACGTGCCTAACACTCTTGACGCATTTAACAACAATATTAGCAGGTTACGGGACAATGGCATGGCTAATGAAATTTATATCACAGTTTTAAGGTTTTGATTTGAAACCTCATCATAATATTCATACATTGTAAGGGACACAACAAGATGAAATATTACCTGTTTAATCAACTAACAATGTGAGGTACTGATTAATATAAACGTGAAACTGGTAAAATCACGGTGAAACATTTGCTGCAGTGGTGTCAAACATATGCAGAACAGAGAACAGTGATTTTGTCCTACAACCGCTCCATGGAAGAACAAACTCTATGGAGATGTAAACAAGCTTGAGTTGACTGTTGCTTTCCTTGGATGCATGCTGACTGACGTCTGAATGTGTACGAAGAAGAAAAATTTAACATAATGATCTTGTACAAGATGGGATCATCGGGAAAAGTATACAGACATGATCGACGTGGTGCATGATGGTGATGCTATTATTATTAATTGCCTGACTGCTAAATAAAGCTTTCCAAATTCAAAGTTATGTCTTCCTCTGCTTCTGCTGCCTTGTGTTTTCCTTACATACTACCGGCTCTCTGGCGAAGGATTTACGGACGCAGTTCGTAATCCCGCATACTGCGTTCAAAACACAGCTGCGAACGATTTGGCAACAGACCGCATTGAGTTGGTTTTCATACAATGGTATGAGTGCCGGTCGTTCAGAAAGCAATGGATTCCCATAACTATAACATGTGATTATTTGTTAAATGTCCCACAGTTACTGACTGTAACATGTGATTACTTGTTAATTGTCCCACGGTGATTAACACCACTGTAACATGTGATTACTTGCTAAATTCCCCCACGGTGACTTACTGTAATATGTGATTACATCTTAAATGTCCTACAGTTACTGACTGTAACATGTGATTACTTGTTAAATGCCCCACAGTTACTGACTGTAACATGTGATTACTTGTTACATGTCCTATAATTACTGACTAACAGGTGATTACTTGTTAAATTCCCCCATGGTGACTTACTGTAATATGTGATTACTTGTTAAATGTCCACAGTTACCGACTAACATGTGATTACTTATTATATTCCCCCACGGTAACTTACTGTAGTATGTAATTACTTGTTATATGCCCCACAGTTACTGACTGTAACATGTGATTACTTGTTAAATGCCCCACAGTTATTTGTTAAATGTCCTACAGTTACTGACTAACATGTGATTACTTGTGAAATGTCCCACTGTAACTTACTGTAATATGTGATTAATTGTTAAGTGTCCCACTGCGACTTACAGTAATATGTGATTACTTCATAAATATCCCACAGTTACTGCTTGTAACAAATGATTACTTGTTACATGTCCCACGATGACTTATTGTAACATGTGATTACTTGTTAAATATCCCACGGTGACTGACTGTTCTGTAACATGTGATTATTTGTTAAATGTCCTACAGTTACTGATTAACATGTGATTACTTGTTACATGTCCCACGGTGACTTACTGTAATATGTGATTACATCTTAAATGTCTCACGGTTACTGAATGTAACATATGATTATTTGTGTAATATCTCACGGTGACTTATTGTACTGTAACATGTGATTACATGTGAAATTACCCACGGTGACTGACTGTTCTATAACATGTGATTACTTGTGAAATGTCCCAAGGTGACTTATTGTACTGTACCATGTGATTACTTGTTACATGTCCAACGGTGAACTACTGTAACATGTGATTACTTGTTAAATGTCCCACGTTGAACTACTGTAACATGCGATTACTTGTGAAATGCCCCACGGTGACTGACTGTAACATGTGATTGCTTGTGAAATGTCCCACGTGACTGACTATAACATGTGTTTACTTTTTACATGTCCTACGTTGAACTACTGTAACATGTGATTACTTGTTAAGTGTCCCACGTTGAACTACTGTAACATGTTATTACTTATTAAATATCCAACGTTGAACTACTGTAATATGTGATTACTTGTTAAATGTCCACCTTGAGCTATTGTAACATGTGATTACTTGTTAAATGTCCCACTGTGACTGACTGTAACATGTGATTACTTGTGTAATGTCCCGCTGTGACTGAATGAAACATGTGATTACTTGTGTAATGTCCCACGGTGACTGGCTGTAACATGTGATTACTTGTTAAATGTCCCACGTTGAATTAGTGTAGCATGTGATTACTTGTTAAATATCCCACGTTGAACTACTGTAACATGTTATTACTTGTTAAATGTCCCACGTTGAGCTACTACTGTAACATGTGATTGCTTGTTAAATGTCCCACTGTGACTGACTGTAACATGTGATTACTTGTGAAATGTCCCACTGTGACTGACTGTAACATGTGATTACTTGTGTAATGTCCCACGGTGACTGGCTGTAACATGTGATTACTTGTTAAATGTCCCACGTTGAGCTACTACTGTAACATGTGATTACTTGTTAAATGTCCCACTGTGACTGACTGTAACATGTGATTACTTGTGAAATGTCCCACTGTGACTGACTGTAACATGTGATTACTTGTGTAATGTCCCACGGTGACTGGCTGTAACATGTGATTACTTGTTAAATGGCCCACGTTGAGCTATTACTGTAACATGTTGTCAAGGTGTTGGATGATAGCAGGACCGACTAGTGACAGAAGAGTGGCAAGGACTAATAGGACATAGAGACAGGACCTCTATAAAGGTATAGACAGCACCCAAGCTAGGACATAAGAACAGTAATAAGACTAGACTCGGGTGGGGACACTAATGTCTTATAGTTAGGACAACAGAGGGACCGACCCGAGAACAGGGGCGGGTTACAATAGGTCACGGGGGAATGCCGTGACGACATAAAGTAGAATAGAACTTAGAGGGTAACTAGTGCTAAGACGACAGTGCTGCGTGCAAAGAGAACGGCACGCAGAGTTGCGAACCCCACGAGGGAGTTTTGACCACGTAGGCAAGCAACAACCTGAGCTGCCTCAGACAGGGGACTGGACGGCCTTCCGACTTGACGTAGTGTTGTTCGGAAGCCATTATCTATAGTTGTGAATGCATGTGATGTTAACGAGAGAGTGACCGTGTTTGATAATGTAGATATATAGATATATTGTGTGTCGAGTGGCGATTATAATGATGTATCAGGCAGATAACGCCTTGTGTTGATTATCAGGCTTGCCTGAAAATAAACTCCGTATAAAAATATCTGTACGAGCTGAAGTTATTTGAGATATGGATGATGTTGCCTGATTGTGAGTAAACACAAGACTGTGACACATGTGATTACTTGTTAAATGTCCCACTGTGACTGACTGTAACATGTGATTACTTGTGTAATGTCCCACTGTGACTGGCTGTGACATGTGATTACTTGTGTAATGTCCCACTGTGACTGGCTGTAACATGTGATTACTTGTGTAATGTCCCACGGTGACTGGCTGGAACATGTGATTACTTGTTAAATGTCCCATGTTGAACTACTGTAACATGTGGTTACTTGTTAAATGCCCAATGTTGAGTTGGTGTAACATGTGATTATTTGTTAAATTTCCCATGTTGAATTAGTGTAACATGTGATTACTTGTTAAATGTTCCACTGTGACACGGTTCGGTTACATGACGCCTATCCTCAACGACGCATATCATCAACTATGATGCAACAACTCACTGTATATCAGATACACGGCGGAAATGGGTGCCCTATAAGAGTAGCCTCAGCTGTGGGGAAAGTCACGTAAGTCATGTGACTCCAGACCGTCTACCTGCGAATTGATGCACACGATTAACAACGGTTAGAATAGGGACAAAATGTTGGCGCCATGAGAGCTGATGGGATATGGGAAAATATCAAACACGACATGAGACTATGTAAGACAAGATGGAAAGGAATTATGACATCCAGTGCCTATAAATGATCCATTCTGGGAAGGAGAGAGGTATCACCAAAGAGGTTTAGCATTTATTATGACTCTTGAAGGATCAAAATGACATTAAAGAATACTGGAAAGTGTCAGATAGAATACATTGGTACCTCGGGTTACGAACTTAATTCGTTACAGAACTCGGTTCTTTACCCGAAATGTTCGTAACCCGAAACATTGAAATAAATGAAATAGAGACAGTCCGTTTCAAAATGGAAGAATCGTTCTTTTTTTTATTAACATCCGGTCGTTTACCTGACAAAACGCAAAGAATACGTGTACTTCAGGTATTAAATAAAGAGAAAGAAAACAACCAAATAAATTAAATGTAAAATTTAATTTTTTAAAAAGATTGAGTCAATCTTTCTTGCCAGGAAAACGATCATGGGAAATTTGTCACTTTCTTTGCTATTCTGGATAATTAGTTTCAGGGGTTTCTTGTCACTGTTTCTTGGCAGCCGACTAGGAATCTTTCTGCACCAAGAAACTATCAAGGGAAATTTTCGCTTCCTTTGCTGGAGAATCTTTCTGAAGTGGGCCATCGGGTTATCATTCAACAGGTTTACTGCCCTGTTAGCAACAAGTTTGTTTGGATGATGGTTCACAATGAAGTCTTCCATGTCTGCCCACTTGCTGTAAATTGCTTTAATCCTGTCAATCGAAACTGTCACTAGCTCCTCATCATCGGACTACTGCTTCTCCTTTAATGTCTTTAGCTGTTCATTCTGAAGATCCACAAGCTCATCTGTATGAGCTCTCCACTGTGGTCATCAATCAGCTTCTCCAAGTCTTTGCCATCGACTTCCAGGCCCATATTTTTGCCCAAGGACACAATCTCATCCACTACATTCGCACAGAACAGCAGAGTTAGTCTGTCCTTCATTGGTTTGTGCCCCGGCAGTGCTTTCTCCTCCTGGGTGATTAAGGCCCTCGTTGGCATTTTCTTCCAGAAGAGGCCCGTTTCATCGCAACTATAGGCTTGTTGTGGAACGTAGTCTCACTCTTTGATGATCTTATCAAATTCAACACTGAACGCGTCTGCTTTTTTCTTGTTAGAACTTGCAGCCTCTCTGTACCTAATGACATTATGAATGCCACTTTTTTTTTGAACTTTTCAAACCAGCCTCGGTTGGCTTTAAAATCGTCAGTCCCAGCACTTGTATCCAAGCAATTTCGACAATAAATCACTGTGCAACAGCTTCGCCTTTTCACATATTATTGCCTCACTAACACTGTTTCCTGCCAGTTGCTTTTCATTGATCCAGATCAAGAAACGATTTCCAACTTTCTCTAGAAATTGAGGTCTTTGCTTCTGCAGCTTAGTTACGCCTTTAGCCACATCGACTGATTTGAGTAACTCTTGTTCTTTATGATGGTGGAGATAGTTGATTTTGCCACGATGTGCTCAAACGAACGCCATTTTCATGTTTCCTAATTAATTTATTCTTTACCTCCACTGTTATACGTTTCTGCTTCCTAGCAGTACTACCGTTCTTCGAACTCATAATTATTGGGGTTAACAAGGAAAATAATGAAAGAGATAAACTGAAAACCCATGCCACTGCTAAGAAATCTTTTAATGATGTGTAGTAAGGCCAAAGAAATCGAGGCCGCGTACGCGTGCAAAACTAGGCTACTAGACTAGCGCTAAGCGATGTTAGTACTGTGTGGCCTTCGTTTGTACTGTACGCGATCGTTTGTCTCCAACGTTAAACCTTACTCTCTCTCTCTCTCTTTCTTTCTTTCTCTCTCTCTCTCTCTCTCTCTCTCTCTCTCTCTCTCTCTCTCTCTCTCTCTCTCTCTCTCTCTCTCTCTCTCTCTCTCGTCTTTGTTCGTAGCCTGAGGCACTGTTTGTTACCCGAGACAAATAATTTTCGAAGTTGTTGTCTGTAACCTGAATCGTTCGTGAGCTGAGGCGTTCGTAATCCGTGGTACCACTGTATTACTGATAAAGCTAAATGGCATGACTTTTATATAAAAGTCATTTCAAGCATATATCCCAAGAGAAATAGTATAGTGACCTGGATAATGCATTGCAGTAGTGCAAACACTCAGATATAAGTAGCAGAGTGCAGGTCCGCATGGCCGAATGGATAAGAACGCAAGTTCTTAAACATCCGGTGTGCTAATGTCGAGGTTAGCGGTTCATCCCCTACACCGGACAGCTGGACTAAAATGTTGATCTGTCGTCCTTGACTTGGGGACGTTAATTACAAGTACCTCTGAAGTCGTAGTGGGTTCGCCAGATGGAGAGGGACACTGTTAATAGGTAAAGCTAACTCACACGCAAAATTCAGTCCATCACAACTATAAATAGCGTGTATGGACTACGCTTGAGTTCAAAGCTAGCGAGCGCAACAAAACAAAAACAAAAAAGAAGCAGAGTAGAAGACTGTACTGCTTATGTTGGAAACCAACAAGGTGGATATACAGCTGGAAATTATTGCCTAGGGAAACGTTATGAAAGAAGATACAGGCTTGTACAGCAGGCAATTATTGGCTAGGTACACGTTATGAAAGAGAAGACACACTTGTACAGCAGGCAATTATTGACTAGGGAAACGTTATAAAAGACATCACAGCATTCGGGGCAAAATTAAATCAATCAATCAATCAGTCAACGTTATGAAAGAGAAGGCACACTTGTACAGCTGGGAATTATTGACTAGGGAAACGTTATGAAAGAGGAGGCACACTTGTACAGCTGGGAATTATTGACTAGGGAAACGTTATGAAAGAGAAGACACACTCGTACAGCTGGGAATTATTGACTAGGGAAACGTTATGAAAGAGAAGACACACTCGTACAGCAGGCGACTAGGGAAACGTTATAAAAGACATCACAGCATTCAGGGCAAAATTAAATAAATCAATCAATCAATCAACGTTATTGTCACGAGATCGCCATGAGTTAACCTCATCAGCCCCTGATGTTCCTAGCTACTTCTCAGAAGCTCAACGCCCGTTTGATGCGGTGGTCGTTGTTACTTCAACCTTATAATTTCACAGTGGAGTACATTCCTGGGAAGGAAAATGTTGGAGCGGACTTCTTGTCAAGACACCCAGCTCCGGAAGAAGAAGAATGAATCATCTGGATTAAACTCACGGTGGAGAAGAGTGAGATGGACTACTCTCTTAAGAGGGGGCCTATGTCACGAGATCGCTATGAGTTAACCAGATAATGATAATACCGACGATTGCTTGGCGTATATTTTCTAGGCCACAACAGTCGTACTAACAGAGTAAACACAGCTGCACGGGTTACATCGGGTCAGCACATATACACATTTGGTGGTGAGTGAGAGGAATGGATACACCGCGTTGGCAGTTCATAAACAGTTAGAATCACATAGCCTTGCCCGCTCAGGATATGGAATAGTTCCGTCTGTCATCTATAGTTCCGGACATCAGACGAAATGGCGGTTTTGACTGTCACCACATGACAGAAAGTTGAGGGCTTGTTATTGGAAACAGTGGAACACCTGCCGGACATCAACAACGTCACGTGCACAATGTAAGGTTGTTTGGGAAACCATGATTGGCAGCTTGGTATAGAAACCCTTTGTTGGAACTCTACAGTAACTCTCTAGATTGTTTTGGATGTCAAAACCAGTGATGACAAATCTAACATTGATGGAGCCAGGGGGAGGGGGGATGGATCCCTGACAGGGGATGATCTGCCCAATGTGCCACCGGTGTGGGCATAAAGGATAACGTCACGTGGCCAACTTTGGGAGTTTGCCATATAAACCCGAGTTGGGGCCAACTGGGGGACTTGAAAATGTGGCTCTAGGCGGGAGTGCAAGGGCACTGTGGTTCTGATGGAATAATGTCTACCGTGTGTTAATTAGTGACTTAATTTTACACGTGCCTATCATGGCAGATGTAGATATGATTGATAGGACTGCAGTAGTGCCATTTAAGGTATAACCTATTATAATATTAGTTCTAATTAATTTAGGCAGTAGCCGAGTTAAGAATAGAGTAGTGTAGTGGTGATACGCTATGCTAGTTAAGAATAGAGTAATGATGGATAATTGGGAGACGGGGAAATTGCCCGCTGGGGTTTTGCACTCTGTATGGGTCTTTCCTTGTCATAGCCTGATTCGGCCCTAGGTGGGTAGCTAATCTACTCTATGACAGAGTTTAGTTAGCTAAAGATCACTGGGCAAGGAAATAGGCTTACACTCAGCCGGTAGAATCAGTGACTAGTACTATCACCAGATGTGTTGTTTCTATCCTAGGTTCCCTACCAGATCCGAGGCAACTCAACAAGGTTTTAGGAAAGGTTCAAATCCCATTGGGAAGAACACCAGTTGAACAGTCAATAAAGTTTCGCACAGAACGTAACTAAAGCTAGAAGGAAGATGATTCACCTAAGAGGGGTGATGATTGTTGATGCACCACACAGCATCAGACAGTAGTAACTAACCGAGAACATTAATTATAATAGTTACATAGTGTGATATAATCTCGTGTAATAGAACACAAGACATGATACTTGAGGCTAGATAGACACGAGTTAGGATCAAGTACATTAACAATTAACATTAATAACTGCGTACACACTACAAAGGACTTGTGCATTCTTTAGGAACGACAGGAACGTACATTGTGTAGGGTGCAACCGGTCCATGATTAACTGTTATTACCACCGGTGTCTATTTCAGATGATCATGAAATGGGATTACCAGAGGTCTACAGAGGCAAGTCAGTATCCGGCAAGATGGTTTCGGCACTGGGTGAGATGTACCTGTTCTGATGTAACGTGCCGTGGTCTAGCCTTGCTAGGATGAGCTGACTGGGTTGTTGTCTGAGAGTCCGATTCTACACACTTTATAGAACACGTCACACATTTTCTTCGCACACACGTCTCATATACGTCACACTTTTCTTTTAATAAATTAATCTTTATTAATTTTTAGAAGCAAGAGTTGTTGAGTATGTTGCGTTGGGAAAGTATGAGAGGGGGCATAGTACGACAGTGAGAGAGTGATAGGAAAAGGTGTCCACGGGCTGATGGAGTGTGTTGGACGGAAGCTGGTGGATTCTCCAGGGTATTGATAGGAAAGAAAAATATTATAATGTGGGTGTTGACTCTCCTCACTCCAGGGACGACACTTTAAAGGAGGACACGAAGTTATGAAAGAGAAGGCACACTTGTACAGCAGGCAATTATTGACTAGAGAAACTGTTATGAAAGAGGAGGCACACTTGTACAGCTGGGAATTATTGACTAGGGAAACGTTATGAAAGATGAGGACACACTTGTACAGCTGGGAATTATTGACTAGGGAAACGTTATGAAATAGGTATGTGTGCTCTGAAGAATGAGAGGGCAATTAAAAACAAATTCATTATAGAAGTAACGAACAGATTTGATACATGGTATGATCTGGAAATCTTATTTCAGAATAATAATGATCGTTGGGAAATATTGAAGAACTCGGTCAGGATGCAGAAACAACTATTCTAAAATAGCTGATGATTGGCCATAGCTACTGAAGACTGGGTGACTGAAGACATCTTACAACTAATGGAAACAATAAGAAACAGCAAAGATAATCATGAGAACTATTAAGAGATTCACATAAAATTCAGAAGATTACACAAAGAGGCAACAGAAGCATCGCTTGGGGAAGATTGTGACCAAACTCAAAGACAACACAATATCAAAGACACCTAAAGCATGAATGACAGCACTAACAAACACCCCTCCCCCAACGACATCAACGCGTTGCCTGAAAACCAAAGACGGAAACATTTTATTAAGCAAGGATAAGGCTTTAGTTACATATTGCAAGCATGTGAAAGACTACAAGGATTCATTTCAGGAACAGTATCATAATCCTTATAATAATAATTAAGGACCACCAATATTGAAGATGGAAGTTCTGATGGCTGTTAATGATATATGAACACTGGCAAAACAACAGATCTAGACACAATCACAACAGAAATCATCAATAGAATGTAGGTTGCTGAACACGATATGTGAATCCTTAGATATACCTCCTGATGTATCTGAATATATATTTATTGTAATATCAAAGAAATGAGGACACACACACACACACACACACACACACGAAAGGTCCTCCGGTGATCATGCTCTCACACAAACACACACTAGCTCATCTGTTGATCACACAAGCACACACACACACATATATATATACACACACACACACACACACATAACAGCTTGCTCCAGTGATCGCACGCACACAAGAATGCATACACCACAGGTCCTCCTGTGATCATGCTCACATGCGCACACACAGGCACGCACGCACGCACACACACACACACACACACACACACACAACATACCTTCCAGTGATCATGCCGACGCACACACACACACACATTAGCTCCTCCAATGATCACACAAACACACATACAGAACTGCTCCTTCAGTGTTGATACACACACACAACAGTCCCCAATGATCGCACACGCACCTACACACCCACAAACACAGACAAACATAAAAACAACAACAACAACAACAGCTTCCGCAGTGATGATGCACACACATAACAGCTCTGCCTCAGAATGCTCAACGGACTGCTCTGGGAATTCCTTTCACCCAAACATGGCATTCAGACTCTCACACTTCTGGGAACGGTATCTACCACGTCTGGTGTATGTGACCACACACAATATCAGACATCATGTCACATGCTAGTCGGACAGCCCTTTAATGCTGCTCAGCAAGCACGGAACCATCCTCGAACGTGAGAACGTGCGTGCCTTATATCAGAGTGGGGTTACACCACGGCGTTATTTTACCGAAGAGCTTCCTAATTTCAAATGTGTGTCAACATGATCTCCGAGTGGAAGTATCGTGAAGTTGGGTTTGCTTTCCTGCTGATGGCACATCGGCTGTCTACACCGGCTTGCTAATGTCTGGTTACCTAATTACACTTGGAAGGGTTTGCTAATGTCTGGTTACCCAGTTACACTTCGAAGGTTTTGCTAATGTCGGTGAAAATCGTGGCGCCTGACAAGATCGATGTGAGAAGAGGCAAAGGCAGACAGAGAGAAATGACGCTGGATGGACTAAGACGAGGCATGGAGATTTGATCCCCAGCAAAAGGGACCGCGATCTGTGGAGAGACATGAACGCCTGACCTAGCTGGCAAGGCACATGATGATGATACGATAGTCAGAAACAATGTAGCAGTTGTCATTGTGGTGTTGGCTGGGGAGACCGAAGTGTGCACGCCCAGTTGTCAGCTTAGTACAATCAGAATACAACAGAAGACATGATTCAGCAGCCCGACGAATGTACAAACATTCAAATACACATGAACGTGTCTCCCAAGTCTTGATCAATGGGATAACAAACTTAAAAACAATAACAAATGGATAACATAAAGGAGTGCTTTGTGTTATCTGTTTGTTATTTTTGATTTTTTTCTTGTTCCGTTGAAAAAGACTTGGGTGGAAATATTCGCCGATATCTGTGTGTCTTCCCATCCGTCGAGTGTCTCGGTCATATCTGTGTGTCTTCGCTTCCATCGTGTGTCTCAGTCATATCTGTGTGTCTTCCCTTCCATTAAGTGCCTCAGTCATATTGTGTGTCTTCCCATTCATTGAGTGCCTCAGTATATATGTGTGTCTTCCCATCCATTGAGTGCCTCAGTCATATCTGCGTGTCTTCCCATCCATCGAGTGCCTCAGTCATATCTGTGTGTCTTCCATTCCATCGTGTATCTCAGTCATATCTGTGTGTCTTCCCATCCATTGAGTGTCTCAGTTATAACTTGTATTTTAATCAGACTCCAGTAACAGCTCGTCAGCAACTAACAGCCATTTTCTATACAGCGTAGTATATTCAGTCAAATCTATGTATCTTCCCATCCATTGAGTGTATCAGTTATATCTTGTATTTTAATCGGACTCCAGTAACAGCTCGTCAGCAACCAACAGCTATTTTCTATACAGTGTAGTACAATCTCTGTGCTCTGTGTGCTCTCTCCTCTGCTATTTAATATCTACATGGACAGAATATCCAAAGAAGCAAGCCTTGGCAGAACAGATTTAGAACATTTAGAACTCTTTACTCCAGATGAAACAAATGATCCACAGGAAATAAATGAACTTCGATTTGCAGACGATCAGTGCCTGTTTTACAGAGATGAGGGCAGACTACAAAATCATATTAATAATCTAAGTTCAACATGCAGCAGATACAAAATGAGTATAAATACAGCAAAAGTCGAAGTAATGCAAGTTAACAGATCGCCTGGTCCACTAAGTATACAGATAAATAGCACAATTCTGAAACAAGTTAAAGAATTCAAATATCTTGCAAGTATGATCACAAGAAGATGGTAGATTGGACAGAGAAATCGATATCAGATGTCAAAAAGCTAGTGCACTTACACATCAACTATCACCCTTACTGAAACAACCAAATATACCCATGTCCGCAAAACGACAGATAATAAACAGCATATTCACACCAACCTAATGCTACCAGTCTCAAACTTGGACTTTATCAAAATCACATTTTCGCAAAATCAACACCTGCGAGGTAAGATGCCTGAGGAGAGCTGCCAACTTAACAGTCCGAGACCCAATAAGAAATGTTGTTATCAGACAGACAGTGGGATCAACATCGTGTGCGACATTTATTGAAAGACAGAAGATCAAGTGGTTTGGCGATGTTGTTAGAATGCAACACCATCCATTACCATCACTGGCTTTACATCAAAGATCATCTGCCACAAGACCAAGAGGACGTCCAAAAAGAAAATGGATTGACGACGTCAAAGACATTGTACAATTACACGGAATGACACTATCCAGTGCCTCCCATCGGGCGCTGGAACGCAAATTATTCCTCCCCACGACGCTTGACGGCAGAAGTAGAAGATGATGTTGCTGATGATGACGATGATGTAGTCCAATCAGGTATATTCACAACACGCGCAAGTGGAGGGAAAATTGACAGAAGAGAAGGCAACCTCCATTTTCTATACAATTTAGTGAAATCAGGTAAAGTTACAACAGCCGCAAGTAGTGGGAAAACTGACAAAGCACAGGTAACCTAAAACTGAGAGCAAATACATAATTAGAACAAAAATATTCAATGTTGACAATAATTATTCACCACATCCACTTCACACAAATGTCAACAACAGCCAGGCAGATGTTGAAAAGATGTATTAGGCCGTAAAAAAAAATCACATCGGGATTGACAACGCTTTGCAGATTTCAAATGCATTTTGTTTGGCCTAGCGGCTAAGTAAGGCGCAAGCCATTGGCAGAAAGATAGAAAACGTATTAAGCTTGTGTAAACTGACTGAGCGGTGTAGGGGTATTGTTTGAAGGCATGTAATGGCATGATAAAATTATTAGAGTACTACCACGGCTCTTCGCTGTTGGATACATTCTGCTGCTGTTGTCTATGTTGTGGTAGTTTGCACGTGTGTCAAAGCACAGCATAAATGTAGATAGACGGTTTCACACTCCATCCACTGAATTCAGTCACATTTGTGTTAGTTTAGTTAGCATAAATGTAGATAGACGGTTTCACACTCCATCCACTGAATTCTGTCACATTTGTGTTAGTTTAGTTAGCATAAATGTAGATAGACGGTTTCACACCCCATCCACTGAATTCTGTCACATTTGTGTTAGTTTAGTTAGCATAAATGTAGATAGACGGTTTCACACTCCATCCACTGAATTCTGTCACATTTGTGTTAGTTTAGTTAGCATAAATGTAGATAGACGGTTTCACACCCCATCCACTGAATTCTGTCACATTTGTGTTAGTTTAGTTAGCATAAATGTAGATAGACGGTTTCACACCCCATCCACTGAATTCTGTCACATTTGTGTTAGTTTAGTTAGCATAAATGTAGATAGACGGTTTCACACCCCATCCACTGAATTCAGTCACATTTGTGTTAGTTTAGTTAGCATAAATGTAGATAGACGTTTTCACACCCCATCCACTGAATTCAGTCACATTTGTGTTAGTTTAGTTAGCATAAATGTAGATAGACGGTTTCACACCCCATCCACTGAATTCTGTCACATTTGTTTTTGTTTAGTTAGTTAGCGTAGTTGGCGTAATTGGCGTGGTTGGCGTAGTTGATGTAGTTGACGTACCGGCGTAGTCGGTGGAGTTAGTTTAGTTTAGTTTAGTTAGTTACTTTAGTTTAGGTTGTTACTTTAGTTAAATAGTTACTTTAGTTAGTTAGTTAGTTAGTTAGTTAGTTAGTTAGTTAGTTAGTTAGTTGGTTGGTTGGTTGGTTGGTTACTGTGTGTGAGTGGGTGTGTACGTGAGTGAGAGTGAGTGAGTGAGTGAGTGAGTGAGTGAGTGAGTGAGTGAGTGAGTGAGTGAGTGAGTGAGTGAGTGAGTGAGGTGGATGGGTGGGTGGGTGAGCTGGGTGGGATGTTGATTGGCTGGTTGGTTGGTTGGTTGGTTGTTAGCAGTTAGTTAGTTACCAACAGTTAGTTAGTTAGTTAGTTAGTTAGTTAGTTAGTTAGTTAGTTAGTTAGTTAGTTAGTTAGTTAGTTAGTTAGTTAGTTAGTTAGTTAATTAGTTAGTTAGGTAGTCAGTCAGTCAGGTAGGTAGATAAGTAGGTAGGTAGGTTGGTTGCTTGCTTACTTGTTTGGTTCGTTGGTCAACAGATCATCATCACTGCACATAGAACAATTAGTCCTTATATTATCAGATCCTCTCCTCGGTATCTCCCTCAGCGAATAGCTACACACGACACATGTTCAGTGTTAGCTGACTCTTTCTCTTTGGCTTCCGAAAGAATAAGTCATCCAACACACATCTGGTGTCGCCAGCCGCTATGTGCTGAGGGAGATACTGGGGTGTGAGTCTGAGCACTAATGGACCAACGATATAGCGCCACAGTGGCATTTCCCGTACTAACGAGACAGTAGAGACTGAGACCACAGAACAAGGACTACAACAAAACAAAACAGACAAACAAATAACAGCTGATGGCATCAGTGGACTAGGGAGAAGTATGAATGAAAAGAATGACAGGATGAACAGAATGAAAAGATATGAATGAAGAGATGCTCTGTAATTATATTAAAACAAAAACACAAAGGACCCGTGTAAATGCGCACTGAGCTTATGGTGCAATACCATATTTGAAAAGGCCAATCGGCAGTCCATGGATGATGTTGCTGATATCATAGCGACCGCCTGTGTCTGCCTGGACATGCTTTGTACCCATTTAAGGCTGAGTTGACCCAGAAGCACAGGTCAAGTTAAGAATCCGCCTCAATGGGGACACGAACCAAAGTGCACTGAGCCGGCAAGCCAGCGTGCTAGCCAATGCGCCATCACGGCCCGCACATTGAGCTGTCACCAGGGCATCAGTGCCCGCATATTGAGCTGTCACCAGGTCATCAGTACCCACATATTGAGCTGTCACCAGGTCATCAGTGCCCACACATTGAGCTGTCACCAGGGCATCAGTGCCCGCATGTTGGGCTGTCACCAGGGCATCAGTGCCCAATTATTGGGCTGTCACCAGGGCATCAGTGCCTACACACTGAGCTGTCACCAGGGCATCAGTGCCCGCATATTGAGCTGTCACCAGGGCATCAGTGCCTACACATTGAGCTGTCACCAGGGCATCAATGCCCGCATGTTTGGCTGTCACCAGGGCATCAATGCCCGCATGTTTGGCTGTCACCAGGGCATCAGTGCCCGCATATTGAGCTGTAACCAGGACATCAGCGCCCGCGTAGCACACACGGAAAAGATGACATTAGGCCTAGTTTGATCATTCCCCCACGTTCCGTTGGTCTAGGTTTGTCATTCTCAGCAGAGTGTCACCCAACCACTGGAGAGAGCATATACAACGCTTGGTGGTGTATTGTTTCTTGTTTTTACTTGCTTTTAAACTCGAGCGTAGTCCACGCTTAACTTATTTTTTGCGTGTGGGCTAGCTTTCTCTAATACCAGTGTCCATCGCCATCAGGCACCCACTCCTACTTATGAGGTACTTGTAACTTACATCCCCGAATCAAAGAAAAGTCAACATTTTATTCAAGCTGACCAGTATATGGGTTGAACTCACTACTTGGCCATCAGCACACCGGAAGTTTCAGAGTGTCAGCAACTTGCTTGCGACAGGTCTTTCAGGACTCCCCTACTTTTGCACCGCACGAAATAACAACTCGTGTCATTTGCAAAAGGAATGCAATTTATTTAGAGCTGGTCATTCATAAGCTCTGCGAGCGGCATGCTTCATTGACATTAAACAACATGGATGTAATAAAGTGGTGAGAAATGATACTAGTAATCACAATCTAAATCTAAAGCCTAATATTAACTATTGTCTAGAAACTTATAGCATTAGTCAAGAACACGTCTACTCTCTAATCGTCTCCAGTCTGGTCTGTCCTCACGCTACACATTGCGTGGTCAAGCACGGACGCTGTATCCTCCGTGCATTAGCGAGTCTTGCGTGCATAGCGTCCCCAGCACGCTGGCTCGTGAACTTGAGTAACCGGGTACTCCACGGTTACTCGTAAGGCCAAGCTTCCCAATGACTTGGGGAAGCCCTCGCTCAACTGTCCTTAGTGCTCCCTTGGTTGACACAAATGTGTCCCCTGGTGAAGCTATTTATAGCGCTGGTGTCTCTCCTGTCTGGTGTCTCCCTACTAGACTTGTCTTAACTCTTATTAACTCTCTAAACCCTTATTGGAGATCTTGACAGGAATTCTCTTATTGGTTCGTCCTTGCTAATCTCCACTTATACTGATCGCGCTGTCGTTTGTATGTCTGAACATATGCTCCTGTATTTTTGCAATCTTAGTAAACAGTCGACTGACGACGCATAAAATACTGCCGCAATTCATTTGAAAATCCAAGGGCAGACCTCCATGTCCAAAAAGAGTGTACATCAAACCTGACACATCTATGGTAGCCAATGACATCAGGGGCAAACAGATACATGACACCATATATTTATCTGCTTTAGTTTCTCCCCACTTTCTTAGGAAGCCTGGAACATTTCTATCACAGTTTTCTTACAGTCTCTCACAGCGTTGGTATCATTTCTTCCTTTCAACATATGTCTATAGTATAACTGTTTTCTTTCAGTCACCCTATAATTTCTTTCTTTCAACATACGCCTATAAAATACCAGTTTTCTTTCAATATTCCTATCATTTCTTCTTTTCAACATATTTCTATAACAAAACCGTTTTCTTGCTATAGTATGTTCCGATTTGAATGCCTTCATTCAATCAATCAATCAATCATGTGCCATGCCGGAAAGCGTGGGCGGTCATGATTCGCCATTTCACTCGATCACCAGAGTCGTGGATCAGCTCAGTGTTCCTGTCTCGTCCATGCCATGTGGCCAAGCCATCCAGGTATTTTCCTCTCGGTCTTCCTCTTGGTCTGTTCCCTTCGATCTTGCCAGCTGTCACTAAGATTCATTCACGATCAATTATTTTGAAAACTGTCTGTTGCATCGTTATGAAATTTTTCCAGCCGTCTTATATTTACCCCCACCCAAGGAATATGTATTTGATAGGTCCAAAAACAACTTAAATCATCAAAAGCGGCGACATTTCTTTGATGTTTTGCTGAACAACTAGTGATTTCTCGCTAACGAAGTTATGTTTACAGTAATTGGAGACCTGCCAATTCAGGTGACACACAAGGCGTATCCGGATTCGTATGGGAGTGGGTGCAATGAAAGAAGTAGCTTACATGGTCGGCTGCATTGCACCGGGTTTTTATCCCATATGGCTAAGTTTCTTTCCGCAGCGCGGAAAGCGTCGCACAAAGCACGAACTCCGTAGCTCCAGCGACGACCCTCGGGAGTCTCCGAAAAAATGCACTCGTGAAATGAAGGACGCGGCCCGGAATCGAACATACAACCTTCGGAGCCCGAGTCAGACGGCTTGACCACTTCACCACGGAGAATCCCGAGAGGGGTGCAATGTGTAATATTAGTAAAGACAGAGAATTTACAGAGGCACGGGTAAATAATTTGTAAATTAACAGGAAAGTAGAAGTAATATATTTCTTACCTTATTTTTCATTTCCTTCTTGTTTCTTCAGCTGATGCTGATGCTGTAATGTTTAGGGCCTGCAATTCGTCTGAATAGTTGGAGCAAAATATCCCAGTAAGTGTGTACGTAGATTAAGGTCTGCGATCTGCTCAGACCTTAATCTGTGTCGGACGATTCCAGTGGGTTGATGATTGCTCTCGGTTGCATAAAATTCAATCCATCCTTTCTCCAATAGTCCTCTTCCTCTTTCAACACATGGTCCTGGTGTTTTTTCCAGTAACTTTTATCAATATTTAATAGCGCGGACAGACAGACAGACAGACAGACAGACAGACAGACAAACAAACAGACAGACAGTTAGGTAGATAGGTAGGTAGGTAAGTAGGTAGGTAGGTAGGTAGGTAGATAGGCAGAAAGGTAGGTGGGTGGGTGGATGGCTGGCTGGCTGGCTGGCTGACTGGGTGGGTGGGTGAGTCGGTCGGTCGGTCGGCCGGTCGGTCGGTCGTTCGGTCGGTCGGTCGGTCGGTCGGTCGGTCGGTCGGTCGGTCGGTGGGTCGATCGGTGGGTCGGTCGGTCGGTGGGTTGGTCGGTGGGTCGGTGGGTGGGCCGGCCGTCAGGCAGGCAGGCAGGCAGCAGGCAGGCAGGCAGGCAGGCAGATAAAGATAGATAGATAGATCGATAGATAGATCGATAGATAGATCGATAGATAGATCGATCGATCGATCGATCGATAGATAGATAGATAGATAGATAGATAGATAGATAGATAGATAGATAGATAGATAGATAGACAGATAGATAGATAGATAGATAGATAGATAGATAGATAGATAGATAGATAGATAGATAGATAGATAGATAGATAGACAGACAGATAGATAGATAGATAGATAGATAGATAGATAGATAGATAGATAGATAGATAGATAGATAGATAGATAGATAGATAGATAGATAAGTAGATAGATAGATGGGTGGGTGGGTGGGTGGGTAGATAGATGGATAGATAGATAGATAGATAGATAGATAGATAGATAGATAGATAGATAGATAGATAGATAGATAGGTAGATAAGTAGATAGATAGATAGATAGATAGATAGATAGATAGATAGATAGATAGATAGATAGATAGATAGATAGATAGATAGATAGATAGATAGATAGATAGATAGATAGATAGATGGGTGGGTGGGTGGGTGGGTGGGTGGGTGGGTGGGTGGGTGGGTAGATAGATAGATAGATAGATAGATAGATAGATAGATAGATAGATAGATAGATAGATAGATAGATAGATAGATAGATAGATAGATAGATAGATAGATAGATAGATAGATAGATAGATAGATAGATAGATAGATAGATAGATAGATAGATAGATAGATAGATAGATAGATAGATAGATAGATAGATAGATAGATAGATAGATAGATAGATAGATAGATAGATAGATAGATAGATAGATAGATAGATAGATAGATAGATAGATAGATAGATAGATAGATAGATAGATAGATAGATAGATAGATAGATAGATAGATAGATAGATAGATAGATAGATAGATAGATAGATAGATAGATAGATAGATCCCCGCCAGGAGCCGGGCCGAGCCAGCTATTTTATTTATATAATCACGTTTCATGAAAGAACCCACAGTTTGACGACACCTCTGAACTATCCCATATAAATTCCCTCAGTCTCCCAAAATGAAAACCGCCAGACAAAATTTAAAAAGAGCGGAGGTGTGTCTTGCTGAAGCTGTAATACTCTTAAAATGATGGAATGAATGCGGGAGCCATAAATTATATACCGCATTTAAACAAACATTGAAATCTGCTGTACAATCTCCAGAACAATAAAAAAATTTTGAGTGGACATAATGATAAGGTTATATGCTAAATCTCATCATTTTCCCTCAGTTGGTTACTGAGATATTGAATTTTATATTGAGGCAACAAACAAAATAACACACTATATCTCCACAGCACTGATATTATTTCTTCCTTTCTCCACAGCACTGATATTATTTCTTCCTTTCTCCACAGCACTGTTATTATTTCCTCCTTAAGAACAACGAAAGAATAGATTTCCTTACTGTTGCGATTTCTGGTGTATTCCTGACAAGTCATTCTAGCCTGCTCTAGCTGCCCTTGCTATAGTGCCGTCAATCCCCTAATTCAAATAGGCTAATCTGTTATAGGTCATATGTCGGGATCATAGGTCATATGCCGGAGATAAATGTCGGCCTTTCCTTTATCGACAGACAGACAGAGCTAAAATAATAGGATAATATCTCATGCTATTAGAGCCACAAGTCTAGTACAGTTGTTATACTCATGGTTGTAAACACATCCTGGACAATTAGTAAACAGGCGGGCGAACAACCGGAAGCCTTCGAGATGTGGTATTAAAGAAGAATGCTGAGAATTAATTGGACAGCTAAACCGATCAATCTGGACATTTTGAGGAAAGTTAAGTCATAAAGACGACTTATCACAAACATCATAAAGAAGCAGTCATCATTTTTGGGCCACATTATGATAAGACAAAAACTCTAGTGCCACGATGGTCGCGGTGACCAACTAGATAGTGTGAAGGCTGGAGATGTGAGTGTCTGAGTGGCAGTGATAAATACAGTTTTTAATATTATGGCTTTGGTCGATCAGGAGTGGTCTTCACAGGCCAGCCATCTGCCTGGATGCAAGAGATGTAACCACTAGAGACCTGGCCGGAGCACAGCTAGAGTGACTGTTATAAGAGTTCGTTGAGTGTCCTTTACAGGACGGTGCAGTCAACCCTAACATGCATTGGCAGTCTGTGATTTACCAGTCGATGCTGTGACCCAGGGGCAGTGAACGCATTTTTCAACACCCCGACACTCCGGATCGGGAGTTCGAAATCTGCTGCAGACGGTTTGTAAGCAGGCGATATTGCGTTGATTTTGATGGCATGGTTGTCGGTTGTTCAGAAAGCAATGGCAAACAACTCAATGTAAAATTTGCCTAGTTGATCATAAACAACCCAAAACAAGCTGGGATTGATTGCGACATCCCGTCAAAGACACGCAACTAACTGTCAGTGTAAACTGAGCAATGTCAGGTCCCAACTGTTTGTGAATCCTCAACTCGGTATGACGAGGATACCGCTTCTCACTATCACCCTAGTGACTCTTCTGTCATAATATTCATCGCATGTTTTAGTATAGATGACAGCTGAAGAATCATGTCCTGTGTCTGTTGGCATCTTGTTTCTGTCTCTGTCCAGTCCTCCGTATTCCATGAAATATTTATCTACATTCAAGTGAAGGACCCTTTTAACTGGCCGAAGCCTTACGTGATAGACAGTGCCTGTCCCATATTTTCATTGACCTAGCGGAACACACATGGGCGATGTGGCCTATATCACGCTGACCGCCTTTCGTCCCTGGACGTGCCCTGCTACCCATTGTAGGCTGGATCGACCTGGGAGACCAGGCCAATTTTTGTTAAATCTGCCTCTAGGGGGATTTGAACATAAGGGCCGGCAGACAGGTGTGTCAACCACTGGCAACCGCGGCTTCCACTAAACAATGTGGCCACGCCCGTCAGTAACCGGCCATTTAACACGCCTTAGGAGCATGAGGCTGATGGTGATGGACCAATATCTGTACAGGCCACTCAGCACTCACTGGGTGAAGCGATCAATATCTTGCCGGCCGCATTCACTTTCCAATATATTCCCTGGTACCTATTTAGGCTGGGCCGACCTAACTTGTAAACGTTCTTCCCCTATATTAACTAGTTCAGCCCGTGTGTGTGTGCGCGCGCGCGTGTGTGGGTGGTTGTGTGTGTATATATGTGTGTCTAAGAAAGATGGAAGAAAGAGAGCTCTAATAATTCCCTAACTGGTACAACAATTCCACTCATGGTTTGAAGAAAAACAACCTCTCAGCCCATCAATGTGGCCAAGGCATCAAACCCTGGCAGTCTCTCAGAAAGCTCACTTCCCTGAGCATATACATTGCGTCACTTTAGTCTCCGTCATCGCAACTGCGGAGCGCTATCGAGAACAAGTCACCTAAACTGTTCAAGAAACCTGATACGGGGGAGATAATAGCACGTTGTAAGAATAACACCAGAAGACACCCGACATTCAAGATGAGCAGCGTGGAAGCCGCCAAAACCATCAAGAAGATAAGAAAAGAGAATCTGCCTGCGAGCTGCAGCAAAGCGCAAGAACTTCAAGTAACCTTTGACGAAACTACCACTCCTACACCAGCCGAAGTCGCTCCTGATGCTGAACCGACACCAAAGATTACATCGATTATAACTGAAGCCAGCAGCTGCGGAGAGGTCCACAACAACACTATCGAGAAGAAGCCAAGCAGCTCACCAAAGACCTCCACATCGAAGGAAACCACAACAGAGGACTTTGCCAGCAATATCCTGCTGAAACAAACAAACGTGGGGGAGAACCAAACTGTCGTCGCTACCAAAAGACAAGATACTGAGTCTGCTGGAGAACGATCTGGGAAGACACAGCGTCACCCAGCTGCACAAGACACCTGATGGAGTAGTGGTATCCATCAACAAGAACTCCAAGACCACCACGCTAATGCAGAAGATGTCACAACAAGAGAAAGCTGACATCAAGCTTCACCACGGCATCACAGTAGAAGCCACCAGACACAGCACGATGAAAGGAGGGGTCGTCAAACACGTCACGACCCATCTCACCAACGACCAGATCAGGGAGATGCTGTCGAGAGAGAACTCGACACTCAAGATCACCACTGCTGAGAGGATCATCGGCAAGAATAACATCGCCTCCACAGTCGTCATCGTAACATCGAAGAACCGAGTGATCCCTCAACTCATTAGATGGGACACGAAAGACCAAGCTCCAGAGCACTAAATACCGAGAGTGCTGCAGTGCTCTAAGTGTCAGAAGTTTTGGCACACACGTGCCACTTGTAAAAGTGCTCTGGACCCCATCCATACAGTCAGTGCCAACAAGCAAAGATCGACAAGGACTTCAGGAGGCCTAACCCTAACAGAAAGTGCGCCAACTGCCTCAGCAACCACGGTTCCATGTATCTCGGCTGTCCCTGCCACCAAGACAGCAAGGAAGCCATGAAGAGGGCCATCAAAACTAGCCTGCCCTATAAAGAGGCTAGGAAGCAGTACAACTACAAGGCCACCAATCGACTTACAGAAAGTGACAAAGCGCAAATGGAAGACCAACTGAAGGACCTGAGATCAAAGTTCAACAGCATAAAGGAAGAAAGAGACAAGACGCAAGAGACACAGATGACAGCCGTTCAGCACATCCTGGACGAAGTAAGGCAAGTTCAGCAGAATATTGAACAGGATGTCGCTCGAATGGCTGCTATAAACGCTTAGACGGACGAAACTCTATCAAAAATACAAGAAGAGAGAGAAACGATAGAAGAAACTCTGACCAAAATGCAAGAAGAAAGAGAAACAGCTCAAGTCCAAGAACGAGGCATCAGAAGCAGAAGATACCAAATCACAAACAGTAGAGCAACAACCAGTGGAAGAAATAGAGGTGGTAGATTTCCAGACAGACAGCTACCAAGAATGAACGGGTGTCGGGGGGGGGGGGGGGGGGGGGGAGAGAGAGAGAGAGAGAGAGAGAGAGAGAGAGAGAGAGAGAGAGAGAGAGAGAGAGGTTACTCCCCAGCAAGAACAAGATACCAAACCGTCCATGACACAAGGTACCAAAGAAGACCCAGAAGACAAGAAAACAGACCACCAAGATCAAGACATAGATGGAGGAAGGATGACGACTGGTAATCATCCCTAAAGAAAACAACACCATATGACGGGGCGGGTACACAATTACGCCAGGCCTTAACAAGTGTGCGACTCTGTCCAGACATGTAATACCACAAGGATGGAACGAAAACAATTGCAGCCCTTCAAACTTTTTCAAGGAAGCAGATATACGCATCTACATTTACGAAAGAAGAAGTAATATATACACTATAAGGGCCCCATCTACACTGAAATCGATATTGTCGATGGTTGAACGGGGTCATTCGTCTCAAGAGCTGAATCTGAATCTCAATCTGAATCTCCAAGAAATGGCAACCAAACGTCGAGAACAAGATAAATTGATTCATGGACGTCACAATTGGATACAGCCATGCTGGCTGGAGTAGTTCAGACAAGCGCACATTCTGTTGTCAGTGTTTACACGAGGCCTGGGTGCGACAATAATTGTCTAAACTAATCAATGACATGTGCAGACATTTGACTATTTATATTTCCTCTGTGGGGAGTATGTTCAAGTACAGTCGGACATATACATTCATAAACATGGAGAAGAAGACGGATATTTGACTGCAGAATGGCCGCCAGTTGTGGCTCACGTTTGTTCACGAAACTTCACTACGATCCACACTGATGTTCTTTTCCCCTCTGTTTCTTTCTGTCTAGTCTGTCATTCTGTCTGTCCATCCGTCCGCCTTACTGTCTGTCCGTCCGTCTGTCCACTCGTCCGTCTTACTGTCTGTCCATCTATCTGTTCACCCCTCCACCTTACTGTCAGTCTAGGTAGATATATTATTAAACAAAGAATAAGGACACGTTCCTTAACAGGAACTAGCACATGAGTCGGACAAGATTGCGCGCAGGAACTGGTGGTTTGTCTTTTCCTCACGTAGCAAACGTCGAGCCCAGGGACCGCGCTCATGCGTTGGTCGGTGTAACTTCCAAACCGTTACAGCAACTGGAAGTCTATTTTATCAATGTTTTTCTTGGTCTATCCCATTCTGTTTCTCCCAGTATTGCGTCTTCTAGCACTCTCTGATATATTTTCTTGTCACTGAATGCCCCTTCACGTGACGGAGTGCCGCTACATGTCACTGAATGCCTCTTCATGTCACGGACTGTCTCTTCATGTCATGGAATGCCTCTCCATGTCTCTTTATACCAATGAATGTCTCTTCCTGTCAAGGAATGTCTCTTCATGCTACTTACTGTCTCTTCATGCCTCTGAATGTCTCTTCATGTTAAGGACTAACTCTTCATGTTACAGACTGTATCTTCATGCCACGGAATGTCTCTTCATGTCACGGACTGTCTCTTCATGTCATGGACTGTCTCTTCATGTCACGAACTGTCTCTTCGTGGCACTGAATGTCTCTTCATGTCACGGAATATCTCGTCATACCACTGAATGTCACCAAGTCATGGAAGCCTTCTCACTGCGACTATTTCGAGAAGTCTTCTTTATTCTGTTATACGTTCCAGAACTTGTCCATGTGTACATCCTTCACTCCCTCTAGCCTTGGTTATTTCCTGGCACCACTTGAATTTAACAATCTACACACTGCGCTCGGCAGATACCCACACATGCTCAGTCTTTCCAGATATGGATACCCTGAGAGGTCAGCTACACCCTGCACGCGATTCCAGAGAGCCTTTATCACATCATTTTTAAGATAAAGTACTCTATGTCCAGAGGGGCAATAGCAGCTAATCTGTTTATTCCCCCGCCCACCTGAATGCTCTGAGCTGAAAACAATGGTATATCCGTAGACTCCTGAAAAGCTTCCTGACAAGCGATGCTTGCCACTACACATGGATAATCCCAGTTTCAACTTTCCGAAACATACCCTAAGCATACCCATAAAAAAACGTATGAATGAGCTACACAACCCCCTCCCCCAACTGTTGAAAGGCTTCCGTCATAGACTCAATTACCATTCGGATGCTAGATGTCTTTTTGTACGGCAAATTCTCCTGCCTTAAACAGTGTCAATATGCGGGTTCGACGCCATGAACAGTGCGCCGACAGGCAAGCATTTAGTATGTGTGCTACCACGACTCTCCTCACATTTAATGGTCTCCAGAAACTACTGAACACAACCGGCCATATCCTGCTGATCTGGGTTTGATTGCTGAACATGAAACACAGCTACAAGAAATTATAGATATAACTGCAACAGAAAATCCCAACAAAAGTCTTAGTTTGAATAGCAGAAAAGCACATGTGTTATTAATTATTTTTTTTTAATGTCTTTGCAAAAGCAATATCAAAATGAATGGATGTAGTCTGAAACAATCCAATGTATTTAAGAATTCGGGTACTTCACACGGAAGAAAATCAAAGAAATTATATACTTAATAGCCAAAAACAGTATTTCACATAATGAAGGATATTTTAAGCAATATATCCTTGTCAATCGACTTTGAGGGGAAAATTATTAAGACCCATAGCCAATTCTGGTGTAAGAAAGTTAATCATGGACAATTAACAGATTACATGAGTTAGAATCTGAAAGCGAACATCACTGACAGATTTGATAAAGCATAATGAAGATACCTTGAAGGAAGTTAACCCACACAGAGAACTGGTCACTCGCATCAGAAAAGAACAGTCCCCTTTCATTGAGCACATAAAAAGACGGGAGAATGCTGGTGTTCGTGGGAACATCGGGAAAGTTGGAGGGGAAGGGAGGCAGAGGGAGATCGAGAGAGAAGATGCTGGACAGTCAGACATCGTGGTATGGAGGACATCGGTATCAGAAATGACTGGCAGTACACGAGACAGAAGGTAGTGGATAGACTTGATCATCAACGCCACACGACATTTGCTATGAGAAGATTGACAGTAAATAATACAGAAGGCAGTGGATAGACTTGATCATCAACGCCATACGGCATGGGCTATACGAATGTTGACAGTACACGAGACAGAGGGCAGTCGACAACTTGATCACCAACGCCACACGGCATGGGCTATAAGGAAATGAGGCAATAAAATGGCCTGAAAGCGAAGAGTAAAAATGACTGTCTTACAGTTCCTCTACGACAGAGGTTCCCAAACCACGGCCCGCGGGCCACAAGTGGCCCGCCAGCCGTCAGAAAGTGGCACGAGAGGCATCGTTATTTAATATAATATATTTTAATAATTTCAAAAATGCGCTCGGAGAGCTCCGTCGGCGTGCGATAATTTGCGCCTGTTCAGTTCGCAACGAAACGTTATGAAGTTCCCATATCCCAGCTTTGTTGACCATCAGAGTGCACAAAACCGTCAGCACGAAGTAATTGATTTGAAATGCAATTCTGCATTGAGATATAAATTTCTGGAGCTACCTGCTTCACCTTCAGCTGATCATATGATTTCAATCTGGCGACTATTGCCTGTCGGACAATTTGAACACTTGCGTTCATTCGTCCGGAGATACAATTGTGGTTTTGGTTCGACTTACAGATGCGAGCAGTCATTTTCCGAAGAGACCGTTATAAAAAAAAAAACAACAACAACAACAACGTTCCAGACTCATCGACAATAACCTAGCTGCACTTATGACTTTGGGCACGACAGATTTGTGTTCAGACGTTGATAAACTGGCACCTGAACTTAAGTAACTGGTTATGAAGAATAGTTACAATGGTAAATTAATTACATTAATAGCGATTTTCGAAACTGATTTAAAATTTATTGTTAAATGAACTTTTGATTTTAAACCAAAAAATGACCGCTATGTGGTACTGACACTGACTGCCTTTAAAGTTTTAGAATTTTGTTGACGAAAGGTAAGAAAGGTAATAATGATATTGCATGAATTTTATAATTTTATAACGCTATGGCCCGCTTAACTACCGAAAATAGTAGATATGGCCCTCTGCTTGAAAAGCTTGGGAACCACTGCTCTACGAATACCTCTACCATAAAAGCAATCCTCTATAATGTCTCTGATAAAGAAATCGCACTCTGATAAAGATAATCGCAAACAGGCAAGAATGGTTTAATAATCACGGTGCGGCGTGTGGTCATTGTCTAACATTCAAGTACACGATTGATCACACGGGAAACAGATGCAGACGCGTCTTTGTTGCACCTAGGCAGTGACAGCTGGGAGCGTAAAGCTGAGGTTTATTGTGCGCTTGCGTCATTACTTGTCTATCAGTTATTGATTATGGCTTCAGAATACTCATATTATCATAGTCGAGTCTGATGGATTAGAAGGCGGCCACGCTGAAGGCATGTGGAGGGGGCGTACTTAAGATGTTCCACAATGTAGTACCTAAGTACATGGAGACATTCTTCAACCGGTCAATCGGTACATCTATCTAAAAACAGTATGATAGAAGGTGTCTTGTGTAGATAGGAGCAGGAATCGTTACAGCAGAAGTAGCTTTTTGCCAGGCTGAAAACAAACTCACAAATAACAAGCTGTCAGTTGCCGTGAGAAATTGTGTGTTGAAATGCGTTATATACTTATTAGATGCATTAGAAACATTAACAATAAGCAGACAAGCTGAGAAATATTAAATTGCAGTGAGTTAGTGGTTTCTGACGCTAACGCAAAGAATACCATGGGTGGTCAGTAAAACAAATGCGACACTCTCCAAGAAACAAGTAACAAATGTACATTGATTAGAGAAATTATAGGTATACAGTCAAAATTTATGGGCACATTATCAGGAGTAACAAACTTAACCCAGCAACAGCTTGCACAATTGGTGGGAAAAGAGCGAGTGGAAGGCAAATAGATAAGTGCCTGGATGGCTTGGCTAGATTTCATAATCGGGAAAAGAACAGATCGGATCTCAGACTGGCGATCTTGTGAGGTAGCGAACACTGACCTCTCACGTGTCACTTCACATTCAACTTCGGCGTCATTCGCGAAATGTCTCCCGCCAAGGTGGGTTGTCAGTGTCTATGATGGCAAATGTTTGTCCCGTAAAGTGATGCATAGCTGGGTATAAAAAGTTACGAGGGTGAGTCAATAAGGAAGTCACACAGTTCTCTGGGATGGCCGGTAAATGAAAACAAAGCACGCAGTTCTATGCAGCCGGTTTAGGAGGACTGATAAAACGATGAGATAATTGCATTTATGTTGGTGCAAATTATGCTGAGAAATAAAGGGACAATGTACGTATAAAAATAAACTGGTTTCAAGTTGTTATCATATTTAGTTATTTTTCTACAGCCATTTGTGACTTATTTATTAACTTACCCTCTTATGACAGGTCTAGCAAACCGATAGGGACTTTACTTGATCCAAGACAATACTGCTCACGAATAATGAAGGAAATTGGAGGACAGACGCTAGTCATAGACGCTGAAACTTCAATTACTTCTCCCGATAGGACCGAAACTCATCAGCCAATAGATTTGTAAACAAGCCGATTCTAGTCCTTACATCTTGTTGTTTACATGTGGTGATTGGAGCATTTAATTGAAATTGGGTAAACAATGCTAAATTTATATTAGTTAAGTTTAGTCTGTGAGTCTATTTCCCAAGAAGAATTGGTAAGTCAAAGGTGTGTAAAACCAGGTGGTGAGTTCTTAAGAAATTAATTTACTAGAAACTAAATAATATTATATTCAGTTATTATTGTCATAGATAAACTGTACATTAGGAGAAAACTACAGTGAGTTCTATTTTCTCCCAGCTAAACAACTTAGTTGATGTTAAGCATTATACTGAAGTTGTACATATTTCTTAAGTAGTCAACTCATTCAGTAATGATTTAGAGTGGTGAGTAACTTAGGATTTAAAACTAGTTTACATGTGCCAGCAGTGATAGAGAAATTAGTGTAATGTGTAATTAGTCAGTAGATTTATTGTTTACATGAGCACATGGGCAAACAAATAGTTTTCTGGTATTTCATGAACACATGAGAACCAAATAGATTCTATAGGGATAATTATTTTGTGTGTTGAGTAAAGCACCCATGTGGTGAGTCAAATGTATTTTCAAAGTTGTAAACATATGGAATTAATGTTTGTGCCACATAATAATACTTAGTCAACCGGCATGCTAGAATGGTTAAGATTCATAATGCCTGAATGTAGATTCAGTAGATCACATAAATTCATGAGACAATGTGGGGACCCCTGTGTATTTTCATTATTGCTACACATGAGGAGGTATCCTTTGAGAATCTCATAATTATGTCTGATTATCACACACATCATTGTCATTGAAGAGCATGCTTGTGCCATGTGTGATTCATTATTGTAAACAGATGTGAATGTATCATTTGTAAAACACTTCAGTATGAATGATTAATTATCAATCAGGAAATATTATAATTTCTGATGAGGGATGAGATTTCATTGTAATATCATTGTTATTGATCCTGTGAAGTTATCATGGAAAAAGCACCTACATATGCATGATTGTCACCCATACAGATATGATTGTGCCTGATGAATGGGTGAGATCTCATTGTAATGTCAATGGTGTTAACATTTAAGGTTATCATTGGAAAATCACATAAGTCTAGCTACTTATCTTACATGCAAGTATGAATGATGATTGGTGAGAGGATTGATCATCCATGCACATATGAATGATATCTGACAGATGAGAGAATTGATCATCCATACATATGAATATTATGTTTGAGAATGAGGAATGCTGCAAAGGAGTTATGACTTGGGAGTTATGAGTTACCAATCAATCTCATGGTAGAATGCAAACTTGGATGTGTAATGCCACGTCTATCACCAGAGAAGTTGTTCGGCATAACCCATAAACTGAATAATAATTTAGTACACTCCGACGCATGAAAATACATTGTATTAAATATCACTTATCGTACAATCATCTCGGTTTGTGCGCTAAGCACGACACAAACCATATGATACATTACTCATACTACAAACATCTGATTTTGTACCTTGAGCAAAATCCCACTTTGTATTTCATGTCACTCCTGTTAACACGTATGGTCTAGTGTAATGATAATAATGTAATACAATGATGATGATTATGAATGTAGTGTAATGATATTAATGTTGATAATGATAGAATGATGTAATGATTATAATTAGCATGATGATGATGGTAATGATAATAATGAACATGATGATGATGGTAATGATAATAATGAGCATGATGATGATGGTAATGATTATAATGAGCATGATGATGATGATAATGATGATGATGATAAATGAAGTACAATCTTAATGTAGAGACGGTGAAGAGGAGGGAATATACTCGCCGTAAAACTTTGGACTAGAAAAGAATTCGCTGGAATACTATACAAGAATTGATACCAAGATGTACTTATATTGTTTATAAGCAAATACTCATTGAAATGGGCAAGTCGCATTATTCTGTCAAGAAGCCTCATCAGCGGGAAAATGTCACGTGGAAGGTCCAACAACAAGAAACACGCTGTTGCCAAGATGTGCAGCGTGGGAGCCGACAACAAGAAGAAGAATGTCGAGAGCCCACCTGCTAGCTGCATCAAAGAGCCTGATACTACAGCCATCACTGAAGCTACTACGAGGGAGAAGATTGACAGCCCAACACAGTCAAGAACCAAGATAGCAGAGAAGGAGGAGAAAGACACCAGATTCGGAATCACCGACTCGAAAACAGTCCCATGGGTTGTCAAGCGGATTCCTGTGGAGCTGACAGATGAAGAAATCCTGAAGCAGCTACGTGAAGAGAATCTTGACATCCGATTCTTGAAGGCGGAGCGGCTTCTCACCTACTCCAAGATACCTACAACCTTGGCAGTAGCGACGTTGGAGGGCAGCGAAATGCCGATCACAGTATCACTCAGCAAGAAAACTCAACAGCAAGAGAGATTCATCCCAAGAGTCAATCAATGTTCAAGATGCCAGAGGGCCGGCCACAGCAGAGCAACATGTCGCAGTAAGACGGAAATCTGTCGATACTGCGCCGATCACCACGCCTTCAAGGAGTGTCCGCTGGCCAAGCTGGATACGGACTTCCGAGCTCCTAACAACAGAAGAAAGTGCGCCAACTGCCAGGGCAAGCATGGAGCAAGATACTTGGGCTGTCCGTATCTGCAGAGACACAGAGACGTCTTAAAGATCGCCATTATCACAAAGACTCCATTCAAGGAAGCAATGCAGAGGGGCGAGACAGCCACGGGTATAGCACAAGCCGAAAGAGATCAACTTCAAAAACAGATAGATGAGTTGAAGAGACAAGTCAAGGTACTGCTAACGCCAACCCCGAACAACGACAACGAAAAACTACTGGCGGAAATGAAGGAGATACAGCAAAACATCAAGCAAGTAGTAGAACATATGGCACTGATTAAGAAAGAGAATGAAGAGATCCTACAAACCATTAAATCAGAGCGAGAACTACAGAAAGCTGAAATGGAAATACTCCGAAACAAAACCACAGAATCATTCAAAGGGAAGCTAATATCCCACCAGACATCAGAAGAAAATCGAGATAAGCACCATGACGTCGGCATAGAGGACGTCCCGAAGCCAGAAGTAGAAATGATGGTTCCCGAGAAACAGAGACACTACGAACTCACGTGCGAGGAATACAGAAAGCGCATGGAAGAAAAAAAAAGAAGTACAAGAAACTCTACAGAAACTAGAAACCAATACCCTGCTTTAAAGACACAATATGTCTTCCACATATGGAACCCGGTGATGAATACCCATGGCGGTACTACATTGAAGACCGAGAAGTCATCCCATGGCTGAGCTCGGAGGAAGCAATCAAAAGA
The DNA here is from genome assembly GCA_014155875.1 of Cepaea nemoralis. NCBI lineage: Eukaryota > Metazoa > Mollusca > Gastropoda > Stylommatophora > Helicidae > Cepaea > Cepaea nemoralis. The sequence continues at coordinate 364,572 of JACEFZ010028156.1, read as the reverse complement.
CAACAACAACTCAAACGCGGGAAGTGGAATGAAAGAAAGCGCAAGGAGGCACATCACATCGAAAAGCTTCTACAGTTACTTCACAATTGAGAAGACAAAATACGAAATAAAAAGTCCTTATAAGGACTGCAGCCAGTCAAACCAGGAGCCTGCACCAACAAAGAAAACAAGAGGAAACATGCACAAAGGACAGCCACCGACCGATCTCCCAGCTGGAGTGGGATTACGAAAAGTCCTTATAAGTACTGCAGCCAGACGAGCCAGGAGCCTACACAAACAAAGAAAGCCACAAGCACAGACGAGCACAAAGGATAGCCGCCGACCGACCCCCTGCCTACGTCACAGACACAAACGATACATAACCAGTCCGAGATAGGACTCACAAGACAAGAATTAGGGTGAAAATACCCACAAAAACCACAGACCTCAACAATAACCACAGCTGATGAAGCAGGTTAGACGAGGCCGAATTTGAAATTTTTGTTTTTGAAAATTGGAATTGGAATTGGAAATGGGAAATGATTTGCAAAACCCATAATGTATGAGACACTGTTTCTTAAATAGAAAAGATGTAGAGGACTAAACTAAGTACAGAAGAGAATGGTCAACATAATTATCAAATTCCAAATCAATCAAGGTATTAATTAAACTATAGACCTGGAGTGCAGGCATAGGTGAAGATGAAACTGCACATCTGCTAGTTAAACCTTGAACACCTGATAGTGGAAGATTGGAGGGAGAGCAAACAATTATGTTGGTGATGACTGATTGAGAACGCCAAGACTTTTTTTCTTCTGTTTATTTTCTTTAAGAACAAGATTCATCTTATTGCTTTCACTTGATGGTTACTTACAGCATTGCATTTCTAATGTCATATTGATGAATATGATTAGAGATTGTTGAATGATGAACTTTCAAAGAGTAAATTGGTACCACTGTATCCAGACCTGACTAGTTGGAATGCAGTTGTTGAATGCAGTCGTGGAATGCAGTTGTGGAATGCAGTTGTTGAATGCAGGGCTTGGTGAAGGTAGCAGCTTGACTGAATCTATATCCAGGCCTGACTTTCTTTTATGAGTGAAGTCTCTGAACAAAGTGATGAAGAACAGTATCCCAACCAGAACTCACATGGAAACAGTGCTAGCTCAGTAGGGAGGTAACTTAGCTGGAGTGTAAGGAACAATTACTATCCTATACCCAGGGAGACAATTATCACTCTTTAGGAGAACATAACACCAGATCCAGAATTAGTGACATCAGGGATCCAGGCACCCTGAAGTACAACAAGGATAAGCAAGTTAAGATAGTCTTTCCCAAACTTACATGAAATTGTAATATGTATATTTCAGGCATCCAGGGAAGAAATTTCTTGAACTTGTACCTATTAATGTAGAAGATTAATTGTACTTGTTGTTGTTAATGTAATTAATGACCATAAAACATGTTTATGTTTTAATGAATTATGTAAGAGGTCATTTCCTCCTTTGAGTATTTTTTGTCGTGTCAGTAAGTCAATAGACACACCCTAGATATTAATCAGTTGGGAGAGAAGAGAGGCAAGGAACCCCAACAAGAAAGTGTTTACCTTCAGGAAAGGTTACTTTGTTCCCTGAAGGAATTCCTTAGTTCTCTGAACTCTATATCTATCAATAGATATATTAGAGCAAGCATATGAGCCAGTGCTAGCTTAATTGATTATAACGGGCAGGATCACATTGAGGAAAAGAACGTGTATCCTTTCTCTCTTTGGGATAGAGCCATCAATCTCATAATCCGAAAGCAAGTATAAAAAAGTGTCGATCAAAGAGAGAAATATCTCACCCAAACTTATAATAAGTAGAAAACTCTGTTAGCCAAATGGGCAAAATATCGACCAAATGCAGAAATATCTCAACCAAATTTATAAAAAGTAGGAAAATTGTTAACCAAATGGGAAAGATACTGACCAAGTAGAAAAATTTGTTAACCAAATGTGAAAAATATGGCACATGTAACGAAATATCTCAGCTAAAGTTATGAAAGGTATGAAAATTTATTAGCCAAATAGGAAAATAACCAGGTCAATTAGGGAAATGTGTTAACCAAATGGGATAAATATGGTACACGCAACAAAATATCTCGTCCAAATTTATAAAAAGTAGGAAACTTTCTTAAAATACTGGGGAAAATATCAATCAAGTAGGAATTGTGTTAGTCAAATAGGAAAACATATTGCCCACGTTACAAAATATCTTGTCAGCCAAATTGGAAAAAGTTAGACCAAATACGGAAATATCTCGGCCAAACTTGATAGCCAAATGGGGAAAAGATTGACCAAATACAGAAGTGTCTCGATCAAACTTATAACAAAATGAGAAAAAATTTTTAACCAAAAGGGAAACAGCTTGGCCAAGTAAGACAATTTGTTAACCAAAATAATAAAAAAATATTGACCAAGTAACGAAATATATCCTTCAAAATTATGAAAAGTATGAAACTTTGTTAAGCAAGTAATAAAAAGTATCTATCAAAGATAGAAATATCTCACCCAAACTGATAAAAAGTAGGAAATTATGTTAGCCAAATGGGCAAATTATCATCGGCCGAATACAGAGATATCTCAACAAAACTTATAAAAAGTACGCAAATTGTTAACCAAATGGGAAAGATACTGACCAAGTAGGAAACTTTGTTAACCAAATGTGAAAAATATGGCACACGTAACGAAATATGTCGGCCAAACTTATAAAAAGTATGAAAATTTGTTATCCAAATTGGAAAAACTCTAGGTCAAGTAGGAAAATGTGTTAACCCAGTGGGAAAATATGGTACACGTAACTAAATATCTCGACCAAATTATATAAAAAGTAGGAACATATGTTAACCACATGGGGAAAAATCTTGGCCTGATAGGAAAATTTGTTAGCCAAATGGGGAAAATATTGGCCAAGTAACGAAATACATCATTCAAACTTATGAAAAGTAGATATTAACAAATATCTTTACTTTATTAAGGTTGTCATTTGAAGCTCTACAACCTTTTGTGATGATAGTGTTTACACCCCAGTCACTAATAACTAATCATAATCGTTATCTTTTATTTTCACTTACAAAATAAAAAATAAAAATATAATTTAAAAAACATTAAAAATGTTCTCTAAAGGGAAGAAACCGCCATAATCCAATCTATTTGTTATTCATGAGTTACATCCCTTGTTAGGTCAAAGGTCAATGGCGGTCCGTTTTCACAAGGTCAAGCAGGGGGTGGGATAACACACATATAAGGGTTTATATGGCGGCCGCCCTTCAAACGCCCTGAAAGTATAATTGATTCGGCCATTTATAACTACTTATATGACAATAAAAGAAAACAGTAAAGTAAAAAGATCCTTTTACACGCCTAAGGCACATTGGGGCATATGGAAATAGACCCATATTTGTATAGATCAAACGCCACTAGGTAGCTGATGTGGTCGGTATCGCTCTATTTTAAAATCAAGAGATGGGCTGAAAGACATAAGATTAAGAGATTAAGAGCTGAATAGGTCAAGCAAACACTGCTTCTCTGAAAATGATATTATTTTTAAATGTTGCATATCCCTTACAGGACTTTGCAGTCAACACCGACATGTTTCAACTGCTGTTGATGTACTAGACAAGTTTTAGGTTCAGTAGTTTGCCATTGCTTTCGAACGACCTGCTCACATACCCCCGTAAGTCACCAGCGCGGCGCGAACCGCTGTCGATTCTCTCAGCTGCTGTTTTCCCTACGTGGATATACTGGATTACGAACAATGTCGTTAACCACTTGGCCAGAGAGACCGATGAAAATTAAATGGAAACGTCTATTCGTCTCTTATATGCACACATCTGTATGCTTCTGATATGCACAATTGTGAAAAGTTCTGATATGTACACATGTGAAAAGTTCTGATGTGCACAAACTGGTATGGTTCTAACTTGTACATATTCGCATGGCTTTCATATGCATAATTTTGTATGGCTCTGATACGCATAAATGTATATGGTTCTGATACGCATAAATGTATATGGCTCTGATATTCATTAATGTATATAGCTCTGATATTCATAAATGTATATAGCTCTGATATGCGTACATGTATATGGCTCTGATATGCGTACATGTATATGGCTCTGAAATACATACATTATATGGCTCTGGTATGTATGTATACATGTATATGGCCCTGATATGTATACATGTGTATATGCTCTGTAATGCATACATCTGGATTCTCTTCAACGGAACACGTGCGCCGTCTCCAGAGTCTCCTCGTGTGGTGTGTGTGGGGAGACGGGCACGAATAGGTATGTCTGGGTGTGAGATGTGTGTGGGGAGAGGGGCACGAATAGGTATGTCTGGGTGTGTGATGTGTGTGGGGAGACGGGCACGAATAGGTATGTCTGGGTGTGTGATGTGTGTGAGGAGACGGGCACGAATAGGTATGTCTGGGTGTGAGATGTGTGTGGGGAGACGGGCACGAATAGGTATGTCTGGGTGTGAGATGTGTGTGGAGAGACGGGCACGAATAGGTATGTCTGGGTGTGAGATGTGTGTGGGGAGACGGGCACGAATAGGTATGTCTGGGTGTGAGATGTGTGTGGGGAGACGGGCACGAATAGGTATGTCTGGGTGTGTGATGTGTGTGGGGAGACGGGCACGAATAGGTATGTCTGGGTGTGTGATGTGTGTGGGAAGACGGGCACGAATAGGTATGTCTGGGTGTGTGATGTGTGTGGGAAGACGGGCACGAATAGGTATGTCTGGGTGTGTGATGTGTGTGGGAAGACGGGCACGAATAGTTATGTCTGGGTGTGTGATGTGTGTGGGAAGACGGGCACGAATAGTTATGTCTGGGTGTGTGATGTGTGTGGGAAGACGGGCACGAATAGGTATGTCTGGGTGTGTGATGTGTGTGGGAAGACGGGCACGAATAGGTATGTCTGGGTGTGTGATGTGTGTGGGGAGACGGGCACGAATAGGTATGTCTGGGTGTGTGATGTGTGTGGGGAGACGAGCACGAATATTTATGTCTGGGTGTGTGATGTGTGTGGGGAGACGGGCACGAATAGGTATGTCTGGGTGTGTGATGTGTGTGGGGAGACGGGCACGAATAGGTATGTCTGGGTGTGTGATGTGTGTGGGGAGACGAGCACGAATATTTATGTCTGGGTGTGTGATGTGTGTGGGAGACGGGCACGAATAGGTATGTCTGGGTGTGAGATGTGTGTGGGGAGACGGGCACGAATAGGTATGTCTGGGTGAGATGTGTGTGGGGAGACGGGCACGAATAGGTATGTCGGGTGTGAGATGTGTGTGGGGACGGGACGAATAGGTATGTCTGGGTGAGTGTGTGTGGGGTGGACGAATAGGTATGTCTGGGTGTGGGTGTGGGGGAGACGGGCACGAATAGGTATGTCTGGGTGGTATGTGTGTGGGAGAGGGAGAATGGTATGTCTGGGTGTGTGATGTGTGTGGGAGACGGGCACGAATAGGTATGTCTGGGTGTGTGGTGTGGGAGACGGGCGAATAGGTATGTCTGGGTGTGTGATGTGTGTGGGAAGACGGGCACGAATAGTTATGTCTGGGTGTGTGATGTGTGTGGAAGACGGGCACGAATAGGTATGTCTGGGTGTGTGATGTGTGTGGGAAGACGGGCACGAATAGGTATGTCTGGGTGTGTGATGTGTGTGTGGGAGACGGGCACGAATAGGTATGTCTGGGTGTGTGATGTGTGTGGGGGAGACGAGCACGAATATTTATGTCTGGGTGTGTGATGTGTGTGGGGAGACGGGCACGAATAGGTATGTCTGGGTGTGTGATGTGTGTGGGGAGACGGGCACGAATAGGTATGTCTGGGTGTGTGATGTGTGTGGAGAGACGAGCACGAATATTTATGTCTGGGTGTGTGATGTGTGTGGGGAGACGGGCACGAATAGGTATGTCTGGGGTGTGTGATGTGTGTGGGGAGACGGGCACGAATAGGTATGTCTGGGTGTGTGATGTGTGTGGGGAGACGGGCACGAATAGGTATGTCTGGGTGTGTGATGTGTGTGGGGAGACGGGCACGAATAGGTATGTCTGGGTGTGTGATGTGTATGTGGGTAACGGGCACGAATAGGTATGTCTGGGTGTGTGATGTGTGTGGGAAGACGGGCACGAATAGTTATGTCTGGATGTGTGATGTGTGTGGGGAGACGGGCACGAATAGGTATGTCTGGGTGTGTGATGTGTGTGGGGAGACGAGCACGAATATTTATGTCTGGGTGTGTGATGTGTGTGGGGAGACGGGCACGAATAGGTATGTCTGGGTGTGTGATGTGTGTGGGGAGACGGGCACGAATAGGTATGTCTGGGTGTGTGATGTGTGTGGGGAGACGAGCACGAATATTTATGTCTGGGTGTGTGATGTGTGTGGGGAGACGGGCACGAATAGGTATGTCTGGGTGTGTGATGTGTGTGGGGAGACGGGCACGAATAGGTATGTCTGGGTGTGTGATGTGTGTGGGGAGACGGGCACGAATAGGTATGTCTGGGTGTGTGATGTGTGTGGGGAGACGGGCACGAATAGGTATGTCTGGGTGTGTGATGTGTATGTGGGTAACGGGCACGAATAGGTATGTCTGGGTGTGTGATGTGTGTGGGAAGACGGGCACGAATAGTTATGTCTGGGTGTGTGATGTGTGTGGGGAGACGGGCACGAATAGTTATGTCTGGGTGTGTGATGTGTGTGAGGAGACGGGCACGAATAGTTATGTCTGGGTGTGTGATGTGTGTGAGGAGACGGGCACGAATAGGTATGTCTGGGTGTGTGATGTGTGTGGGGAGACGGGCACGAATAGGTATGTCTGGGTGTGTGATGTGTATGTGGGTAAGGGGCACGAATAGGTATGTCTGGGTGTGTGATGTGTGTGGGAAGACGGGCACGAATAGTTATGTCTGGGTGTGTGATGTGTGTGGGGAGACGGGCACGAATAGTTATGTCTGGGTGTATGATGTGTGTGAGGAGACGGGCACGAATAGTTATGTCTGGGTGTGTGATGTGTGTGAGGAGACGGGCACGAATAGGTATGTCTGGGTGTGTGATGTGTGTGGGAAGACGGGCACGAATAGGTATGTCTGGGTGTGTGATGTGTATGTGGGTAACGGGCACGAATTGTTGTGTTTGGGTGTGTCATGAAAGTGTGTTCCTGATCATCCAACCATATCTTGGTGTGTCATGAAAGTGTGATCCTGATAAACCAAACATATCTGGGTGTGTCATGAAAGTGTGATCCTGATAAACCAACCATGTCTGGGTGTGTCATGAATGTATGTTGCTGATCAACCAACCATGTTTAGGTGTGTCATGAAAGTGTGTTGCTGATCAACCAACCATGTCTGGGTGTGTCGTGAATGTATGTTGTTGATCAACCAACCATGTTTGGGTGTGTCATGAATGTATGTTGCTGATCAACCAACCATGTTTGGGTGTGTCATGAATGTATGTTTCTGATCAACCAACCATGTTTGGGTGTGTCATGAAATTATTTTGCTGATCAACCAAACATATCTGGGTATGTTATGAATGTATGTTGCTGATCAACCAACCATGTCTGGGTGTGTCATGAAAGTGTGTTGCTGATCAACCAACCATGTCTGGATGTGTCATGAAAGTGTGATTCTGATAAACCAACCATGTCTGGGTGTATCATGAAAGTGTGTTGCTGATCAACTAACCATGTCTGGGTGTATCATGAAAGTGTGTTGCTGATCAACCAACCATGTCTTTATTAAACGTTGCCCTCCAGTGCTCCTGATGTACCGTCATCATCATCTACCAGGTCCCTTGAAGAGCGACCCTCTCATAACTGCCGCTAAATAGTATCTCGATCCTTGGCCAGTGCTGCTGCCACACGAACTTCCATGCCCACAGTGTCTGCAATGTCCGATGCCCATCTTCGTGCAGGCGCCTCTTCTCTCTGGAACCTGCCGTCCCTCACTGTTCTCTCTGGAACCTGACGTCCCTCACTGTTCTCTCTGGAACCTGCCGTCCCTCACTCTTCTCTCTGGAACCTGCCGTCTCTCACTGTTCTCTCTGGAACCTGCCGTCCCTCACTGTTCTCTCTGGAACCTGCCGTCCCTCACTCTTCTCTCTGGAACCTGTCGTCCCTCACTGTTCTCTCTGGAACCTACCGTCCCTCACTGTTCTCTCTGGAACCTGCCGCCCCTCACTGTTCTCTCTGGAACCTGCCGTCCCTCACTGTTCTCTCTGGAACCTGCCGTCCCTCACTGTTCTCTCTGGAACCTGCCGTCCCTCACTGTTCTCTCTGGAACCTGCCGTCCCTCACTGTTCTCTCTGGAACCTGCCTTCCCTCACTGTTCTCTCTGGAACCTGCCGTCCCTAACTGTTCTCTCTGGAACCTGCCGTCCCTCACTGTTCTCTCTGGAACCTGCCGTCTCTCACTGTTCTCTCTGGAACCTGCCGTCCCTCACTGTTCTCTCTGGAACCTGCCGTCCCTCACTGTTCTCTCTGGAACCTGCCGTCCCTCACTGTTCTCTCTGGAACCAGCCGCCCCTCACTGTTCTCTCTGGAACCTGCCGCCCCTCACTGTTCTCTCTGGAACCTGCCGTCCTTCACTGTTCTCTCTGGAACCTGCCGTCCCTCACTGTTCTCTCTGGAACCTGTCGTCCCTCACTATTCTCTTTGGAACCTGCCGTCCCTCACTGTTCTCTCTGGAAATTGCCGTCCCTCACTGTTCTCTCCAAGCGTTTCATGGAGCCAAATGATGTCAGTATCCCAGACATAACGCTGTTTATGAGCCAGTTTTCTTCCACGTTCACATCTCGTAGAACATGAGTATTCTTTCTTCTTGGTTACATCCATAAAGTTTTGAGATAACAATCAAGGAGGGGTAAATGCCTAGGAAGAGAGGAAGAGGATGGCCAAAGAGACGATGGGTGCAGTATGTGGTGGATGATCTTCAGATGGGTGTATCGGACGCGTGACATCTTGCTTATGATCGAGAAGTTTTCCGGAAGGTTCGTATGGGAAACGAGGTTCTGCAAAGGACATGCTACTACATGAATGAATGAATGAATGAATGAATGAATGAATGACTCCATCCATCATGTGTCATGCCGGTAAGCTTGGGCGGTCATGATTCGCAATTTCACTCGATCACCTGAGTCGTGGATCAGCTCCGTGTTTATGTCTCGACCATGCCACGTGGCCCTGCTATCCAGGTATTTACTTCTCTGTCTTCCACTGGTCCTCTTCCCCACGATCTTGCCAGTTGTCATCAAGTTCCCCATTTCATTTCTTCTCATAATATGTCCAAAATGTTGTGATAGTCTATGTCTAATTTCTTTAATCAGTGAACGATGTTGTTTCTTATAGGACTTGGCCATTGGTTTTTCTGTCTGTCAATTGTATTCTTTGCATTCTCTTCAGAAACCACATTTATAGAGCCATCAGATGTTGTTCAGCTTGACTGCTCATTGTTCACGCTTCACATCCATTCAAAAGTACAGGCTCTATGTAGCACCACAACACTCTTTTTATCGTAGTAATTGACATCTTTTTATTGGTCAGTATGTTTTCCATCTTGCAAAAGGTTATCTTTGCAATGGCGATTCTTGTTCTAATCTCTTCAAGAAATCTCCCATCAGATGTTATGACTGTTCCGAGATAATTGTACCGATTCACTTGTTTAAGAATATTCCCATTTACTTGTATATTACATTGTAATATTTCCCTCTTCCTAGTGACGCCCCTAATCGGTGTCTTCTTACAATTTAATTCTAACCCTAGTTGTTCACTGTGTACAACAACTGCATCTATTAAATGTTGCAGATCCTACTCATTGTCTGCAATCAATACTGTATCATCTGCATATCTAATGTTATTGATGTTGCTTCCTCCAATGAAGGTTCCTTTCATATCTTGTATATTTCTGAAAAGATTGTCACTATACAGGGAAAAAAGATCTGAAGACATTACACATCCCTGTCTCACACTTCTTTTAATAGGCTGATATTGGCCTACTTCATTATAAATTCTGATGGCAGCTTGCTGTTTCCAAAATATATGTCTTACAAGTATAAGGTCTTTCCCTTTAGTTTGTAGATGTGCAAGCATATCTGTCATGTTGACATGTCTCACTTTATCGAAAGCCTCTGTATAGTCAATAACGCAAAGATGTAGATCTTTATTTAATTCAATAGAACGTTCAATTACTGTTCTCAGTATATACAGCATTTACTGTACCCTTGCTTGCAACAGACTCACATTGTTCTTCTCCTATTCCAGGTTGTATTTTCTTATTAACTCTCTGCATGATAATTCTTAGCAAATTCTTCATGATTTGACTCATTATACTAATTGTACGATGTTGATCACATTCCAAGGCTCTTGATTTCTTTGGGATTGCAATAAATACATAATTACATAATGCAGGAGGTATATCTCCAATATCATATATTGTGTTCAGCAGTCTGGTGACTTGATCTATTCCATATTCGTCTACAGTATTAATCATTTAAGTTGTGATGTTGTTTGAACCGGGGGTCTTGCCAGTTTTCATATGGTTAAGAACATTCCAAACCTCCATCTTCTAAATTGATGGCCCTTCTTTATTATTTCGAATATCATAATGTTCTTCTCTGTTATCGTCATAAATATTTTTCACATAATCTGACCATACATGTAAAATTTGATCTTTTTCCATTATGATTTTTCCATCTTTTGTTTTCAGGCCGCCTGTTCATGTTCATGTAGTGTTCTTTTATTAGTGTGTTCGTGAATTATTTTGTGCATTAATGTGGTATTTATACTATTGTATTGTTTTCTCATTTCTATGCAATTTTTCTTTTGCCTCCTTACATAATGTTCTGACTTTTCTGTGAATTTCTTCATATATGGCAGGATTATTTTTGTTGTGTCTTCTTGTTTCCATTAGTTGTAAAATTTCTTCAGTCATCATATCTTACGACCCACTTTCTTTAATTTTGGAATAGTTGTTTCTGCAGCCTAACTACTTGAATTCTTCAACATTTCCCATTGATCATCCAAATCTTGAAATTGGATCTCTAGATCAGACAATATTTCAAATCTATTCTTTATAATTATATTAAACTTGCCCTGTATACCCTCGTCATGTTTAAACTTGCCCTGTATACCCTCGTCATGTTTAAACTTGCCCTGTATACCCTCGTCATGTTTAAACTTGCCCTGTATACCCTTGTCATGTTTAAACTTGCCCTGTATACCCTTGTCATGTTTAAACTTGCCCTGTATACCCTTGTCATGTTTAAACTTGCCCTGTATACCCTCGTCATGTTTAAACTTGCCCTGTATACCCTTGTCATGTTTAAACTTGCCCTGTATACCCTCGTCATGTTTAAACTTGCCCTGTATACCCTCGTCATGTTTAAACTTGCCCTGTATACCCTCGTCATGTTTAAACTTGCCCTGTATACCCTTGTCATGTTTAAACTTGCCCTGTATACCCTTGTCATGTTTAAACTTGCCCTGTATACCCTTGTCATGTTTAAACTTGCCCTGTATACCCTTGTCATGTTTAAACTTGCCCTGTATACCCTTGTCATGTTTAAACTTGCCCTGTATACCCTTGTCATGTTTAAACTTGCCCTGTATACCCTTGTCATGTTTAAACTTGCCCTGTATACCCTTGTCATGTTTAAACTTGCCCTGTATACCCTTGTCATGTTTAAACTTGCCCTGTATACCCTCGTCATGTTTAAACTTGCCCTGTATACCCTTGTCATGTTTAAACTTGCCCTGTATACCCTTGTCATGTTTAAACTTGCCCTGTATACCCTTGTCATGTTTAAACTTGCCCTGTATACCCTTGTCATGTTTAAACTTGCCCTGTATACCCTTGTCATGTTTAAACTTGCCCTGTATACCCTTGTCATGTTTAAACTTGCCCTGTATACCCTTGTCATGTTTAAACTTGCCCTGTATACCCTTGTCATGTTTAAACTTGCCCTGTATACCCTTGTCATGTTTAAACTTGCCCTGTATACCCTTGTCATGTTTAAACTTGCCCTGTATACCCTTGTCATGTTTAAACTTGCCCTGTATACCCTTGTCATGTTTAAACTTGCCCTGTATACCCTTGTCATGTTTCAATGTGCACACATCTTATTGAATATTTCCTGTTGTTTACATTACTTTATTTAACTTTACCCTCAATGTGCCTATAATGAATCTGTGATCACTGTAGCAGTCTGCATTGGGAACTGTTTTTACGAGATCTTCTGCCTACCGCCGCAAAACTTGAGACTATAACCAATAACTATCTGTACGCTACCCTCGAACTTTCATCCACCACCTGCCTTCCGTGGTTTCTTGTGAACAACTTCCGAAAACGAATACGAAATAACAGCACATCCTCCCCAGAAAAACACAAACATTGCGCCTCTGAACAAAACATCGCTACGTCGTCGCCATCTTACGGGAAGCGACCTTTTTAGGTTCACGAAATTCTAAAGTTCAAAAGGTTTGATGCCCGTGTGCAGGGATTGCGAATTTGTCAATGATACATATATGTATGACGCCGCAGACATGGTTATCATGTCCCAATAGCTCTCACATCATCATGCACAATAACATCAACTACCAAGGCAACAGACCAGCAGGAACGCTCAGTGGCAGCAAACGGGACAACAAAGAAATACTCGTAGCTACATACATCTAATTAAGTAGTTCAATACTAACACATGCAAATCACCAACACATAGCTAACATAACGAAGAATCCAAGATAGTTCATACATAAACACACATAGTATTGTTTGGCGTTGTGAGAAGAAGGAAGTAGAGGCTAGAGGACGCACCAGACAACATAAAAATTGATAGCTATAGTTACAGACCTGGATTCAAACCTGTCACCTCCAAATGACGACGAGGCCTCGCTCCAGGAACAAGTGTACTTTGACGGATGACCAACTAGGCACCCCTAAAAAGATGTCTTCACTTGCCAGGTCTAGCATACACATGAACATACAACTATGGAATAAGGACAGAATTCGTACCTAACCATTGAGATAGCACCATACTTCCCATAATTTTATATTAAACCAGCATAGGTCAAATAACAAACACACAAACACCTGATTTCATAGAACGTTAAGAAAATTTGAGTGGCTAAGATGTTTAATATACCATTACTGCAGGTAATATATTCCTTGAATACAATATAATTGCACTAGTTGGGATAAAATAGAGAAGAGAGGGTTTGGTGCATATTATAGTAATAAGTCAGGGTTTGGTACACATTATAATAATAAGTCTGATTGAGGCTTTTATGGAGAGGTGTCGACAGAGGAAGTAATCTAGCCAGGGTTGGCCGAGTGGCACAAAAGACGATCAACGATCCAACGTATCAAGAATGCAAATTTATGTTTGTGGTGAACACATGATCGCACGCGCTGCACTGTGCGACACGTAATGGTGGTAACACTGATATAACCATGAACAACACAATGTCGAAATTACTAACCGTTAAATTGTAAGTTCGTCGAAGTTCAACCCAGGAAAGCCGTCCAATCCCACACATAGGATCTCCTCTCGCCTTTGGTGAGTCAATTTATAACATTAACGAATGTACTGAGAATAAATCGGTGTTACTCCTTGGCCAACAGCTAGATATCACTGCAAACACTCACTGCAAGCATGGGTGTCGCAACTCTACCTGTGGGCAACTACTGAAGATGGCGCCAGTTGTTGTTGCAACTGCAAACATGGACTAGTCATGTGCGACTGAGATCCCGCTGTTGGCGCCACTTACATAAATACTCATATTGAACAAGACATGTAACGATTAAACCATTACCACCGCTCTGTTCTCCGGTCGTCTGCCAACATCAGGCTGTCGTGCCGCCAGTATTTAGCGATCTCCATTGCGACAGTTGCCTGAACATCACAGTCTCAGTACTGACTTCTACCTCTATCACCCCGCCCCACCCCCGCCGGGGGAGGGGCAGTTTCTCCGGAATACCGTGTTTACTGAAATTGTGCGCCTTGTTGGTTTAAACGTTGTCGTGAGTACGTGGCGCGTGCGTGTGCGTGAGCATTGTTTACACATAACTATAGACTATAGATGACAGATTGACAATAACACGAGGTCAGCTAGTCATCAACATGGGACTGTTTCTCCAGCATGTCGGAAGGCATGCCGGGAATATGAGCGGTTGTAAACAAGCATAGCCTCAATTGACCTGGTCGTGTTTACAACAGATGAGATTAGGAAAATGATAGGCTGCATCTTAAGATAACTCTACGTACCTGGGCAGACAAAGAAGCAAGACTTAAAGAGCCCCGGGGACCCAGAATAAAAGAGACAAAATTAATCAGTATTATAAGATATGTCGGGGGTCAGCGTGGCCGAATGGATAAGTGCACTATATCTTAAACATCCGGTCTGCTGATGCCGAGGTAGCGGGTTATACCCCTACACTGGTCAATTGGACTGAAAATTAAATTACAAGTATCTCTGAAGTCGGAGCAGATTCGCTTAATGGAGAGGGATACTGGTAGTAGGGAAAGCTAATCCACACGCAAAGATCAGTCCAGTGCACTAGAAGTAGTAGTACGTTTATTGGATATGAGTTAGCGAACGCAAAACAAAATAAAAATAAGAGATCTACAATCTTGGATTAAAAAGGAAGCAAATGAAAAGATATTAAAGTGCGGTGTATACAGGGGACAATACTAATCAACATAAGATACCTCTACGCTATAGAATTATCATCATCATTATTAGGTTAGTTAATCCGTTGGTGTTTCCACCTTGGCGTGGTGGGGGAGCTTGAGTTTATCAGTGACCCTGAGAGCTATGCCGGCGGTAGCGTAGCTACCAGCAGGGCCTCCAAGCCGGACAGGCCAAAGGGTAGAGAACAGACAAAGAGAAACACCTTGGTCCTCCAGGTTGGGGGTTGAAGCGCGAGGTTAACATCCCCACCTTTGTAAAAACTATTTTATTTTGTTACGAAACAGATAAATAAGCCAGTCATCAACCTAGCAGAAACCAAAGGACTGCAGACCAGCAGTACCAGACTGCAAAGAAAAGATATACATAAACATACTTGGAAATCATGTGAAAAGAGAACCTATAATAAAATAGATCACATTTTAATTAACAACAAAAATGCATTATACATACAAGAAGTTAGAAGTTATAGAGGAGCTGAGTGCCACAGCGACCACTTCCTCGTTGGAGCAAAATTTAAAATAAAACTTAAGAGAGCATTCTACGCTAAACTACAAAGGTTACACCCAACATATAACAGAGAAAAACTACAAGAAAGTACAGTCAAAGAGAAATTTGCAGATGAAATAAAATGTAAACTTGAAATTCTACAAAACCCGTCGGAGGAAAGCGTTGACCAAACTTGGTTGAACATCAAGAATACAATTCAAACTACCGCAGAAGAATGTCTCGGTGTGTTAACCACGCATAGAAAGAACAGATGGTTCAATCAAAAATGTGAAGAAGCAGTCATTAGGAAAAAGAATGCCAGACAGTTGTGGTTAAATTACATCAACAACATCCAAAATGAAGAGCAATATAGAACTGAATGTAAAGAGGCTACAAAAATAGTTCGGCAGCAGAAGCGAGAATATATGAGCAATTTAATTAAAGATATGGAAACTAATCACCAGAAAAACGAATCCAGAGAGTTTTTTAAAGAACTGAAGTCAATGAAACGAGGGCACCAACACAACACATATGGTTTAAAAGACAAAAATGGGAATATGATAAATACCAATGAGGAAATGTGTAACACATGGAAAGAATACTTTGTTGAATTACTAAATTGTGAAATAACACTTTCCCAGGGGAAGTGGTTCTAACGTGTGAACCACAAATTGAAGAACCTGCTTTTGAAGAAATCCTATATGTAATAACACGACTTAAAAACAATAAGGCAACTGGGGCTGATGGAATTGCTACTGAATTTATAAAGGCAGGCGGCCATGCATTGCATCTAAAGCTATACGAACTAATAATAAAAATCTGGAGGACAGAAGAATTACCCCATGACTGGAAAGAGTCATTATTGATACCTATCTTTAAGAAAGGAGATATGTTCCAATGTAAAAACTATAAAGGAATATCACTCCTGTCCATAAGCTATAAGATACTATCCGCGGTATTAGTAAATAGACTAAAACCATATTAAGAAGACATATTAGGTGACTACCAGGCGGGTTTCAGACAAAACAGATCAGCAATAGATCAGATATTTATCTTACGACAAATAGCCGAGAAAAATTGGGAATATAAACGAGATCAACATAACATTTTCGTGGATTTTAAAAAGGCTTATGATAGTGTCCATAGGAATAGTCTATGGAATGCTATGCAGGAATTTTGAATACCAAGGAAGTTAATCAACATGACCAGACTATGCATGGAAAATACTTATAATATACTAGCATGTAAAGGCAGGAAATCAGACACTTTCCAAATAACATCTGGCTTGAAACAGGGTGATGCACTATCGCCGCTCCTTTTCAATCTGACTCTAGAGAAAGTTGTAAGGAAGGTAAAGGAGGAATGTGCTATTGGAGGAACATCCAAACTGCTTGGTTATGCAGATGATATAGATATTATAGGGGAAAATGAACAAAAGACATTGGAAATATTGACTCACTTAAAAGCTCAACAAATGGGGCTGGTTATCAACCAAGATAAGACAGAATATATGGTAATTTCAAGAGAAGGAACGGCTAAAAACTCTGGCCACATACAAATAGATAATATGACCATTAAAAGAACGGAAACATACAAATACCTGGGTACAATCTTCAACTGCTCCAACATAATAAGGGAAGAAATACAAGCTAGAATCAACTCTGGAAATAAGATATACTATGCACTACAACATCTGCTAAAATCAAATGCGCTATCTCGTAACACCAAGATCACAATATACAAAACACTGATTAGACCAGTTGTGCTGTATGGCTCTGAAACCTGGAGTACAACTAAAGGAGACGAAGCCTTGTTACAAACCTTTGAGAACAAAGTCTTAAGACGCATCTTTGGGCCCATTAGTGGATACACAAAGTGGAGAGTGGAAAAGAAGAAGCAACAAAGACATTTATGATCTGTTTAAGTCCCTGCTAATCACTGGTATCATGAAGGCTAATAGACTGCAAAGGCTGGGGCATATAGAAAGAATGGAAGATAATAGGGAAACAAAACTCGCTTACATTCAAGAAATAAATGACCGTAGACCCCGAGGTAGACCAAGAAGACGGTGGAGAGATAATATACATACAGACCTACAAGCACTTGGAATCAGCGACTGGCAAGAGAAGGTCAACCAGAGAGACGAATAGAGACGGCTTGTATCTGCAGCAAAGAAACTCAATGGCTCGGAATGCCGAAGAAGGAGAAGAATCCATTGTTTGAATGTAATACAAAACATAGCAAACGCCTAAACATACTACATTCCCTCAAGTCTATTCTCGACTTATACAAAAAGCATATCGTACTCCACAGCACAGCAAACTATTTGAATACTATCTCACCACAATCTATCGGATTCCATAAAACATAAATGAAAACATACAAATATATAAAGCGCCCTTGTCCTACTGTATATGCTTACTATGGTAGCCTTACTACAATTACCGTAATAAAAATTATCGTTAATTAGTTATGTATATATGATAACATTTTTACACATTCCAGTGCGTATACAAGCTTATATTATTGTTATTGCTTATATGATGTATAAATGAAATAATGAATGAAAAATAATTTGTTAGTTAGTTAGTTAGTTAGTCGACAGATCATCCTCATTGCATATCGAACTTTTTAGTCCAGTGGTTCCCAAGCTTTTCAAGCAGAGGGCCATATCTACTATTTTCGGTAGTTAAGCGGGCCATAACGTTATAAAATTATAAAATTCATGCAATATCATTCTTACCTTTCTTACCTTTCGTCAACAAAATTCTAAAACTTTAAAGGCAGTCAGTGTCAGTACATAGCGGTCATGTTTTTGGTTTAAAATCAAAAGTTCATTTAACAATAAATTTTAAATCAGTTTCGAAAATCGCTATTAATGTAATTAATTTACAATTGTAACTGTTCTTCATAACCAGTTACTTAAGTTCAGATGCCAGTTTATCAACGTCTGGGCACAAATCTGTCGTTCCCAAATTCATAAGTGCCTCTACGTTACTGTCGGTGAGTCTGGAACGTTGTTTGTTTGTTGTTGTTTTTTTTTTTTATAACGGTCACTGCGGATAATAACTGCTCGCATCTGTAAGTCGAAACAAAACGACAATTGTATCTCCGGACGAATGAACGCAAGTGTTCAAATTGTCCGACAGGCAATAGTCGCCAGATTGAAATCATATGATCAGCTGAAGGTGAAGCAGGTAGCTCCAGAAATTTATATCTCAATGCAGAATTGCATTTCAAATCAATTACTTCGTGCTGACGGTTTTGTGCACTCTGATGGTCAACAAGGCTGGGATATGGGAACTTCATAACGTTTCGTTGCGAACTGAACAGGTGCAAATTATCGCACGCCGACGGCGCTCTCCGAGCGCATTTTTGACATTATTAAAATATATTATATTAAATAACGATGCCTCACGTGCCACTTTCTGACAGCTGGCGGGCCACAAGTGGCCCTCGGGCCGTGGTTTGGGAACCTCTGATGTAGTCCATAAGTGATCGGATCCCCTCCTCAGTAAATTCCGCAGCGTGTTGCGGCTATCGACACCGGTTCTGTGTTGATTTATTAATCTTCTTTGGCTTCCTTCACAGTGTTCTTGTTTGACCCTACTTCTTTTAACTTGCTGTTCTCGCAGTCTGACAATGGTTATAGATTCAGAGTCATCACTTGGTTCTCGCAAAAGACTTACTTCTCGTAGAGCATTCAGTATATCAGACTGGTCCATGGCTCGTCCGCCGTCCACCGAAGCCTTACCTGCAAGACTGTCAGCCTGCTCATTTCCTTGTACACCCGCATGCCCTGGCTCGAAAATGAAACTAAAATTTGCCAGACGTGACAGTTCCAGAAACAACAACCACTGTCTCCGGACCCACCCCATCTCTATCTTCCCGAGCATACTCATTGAATCACTAAGGAAACATGCCCGAATGGACATCTGTGTCTCGAGCCATGTTATTGCTTACCTACTGACATGACTTTCATAGTCAGACTATTGGTGGTCAAGACAAAAGAACCAGAATCTTCCTTCACAATTCTCCATCCAACCTGAACCGTATAGATCTATGAACTTCTCACGCGTCAAACGACAGACCCATCTGTGTAAATGACAGCATCATCCTCCAAAGAGTTTTCGAAGATCACAAAGCCTGTACTTCCGCCTCCACAGCAGTCGGAATTTCTTGTCTGTATTTCTGTATTTATGAAAAATGAGAGATAATAAAGGCAGAATAGCAGACGGGCCTGAGTGTCCGATTCTTAACCCTTTGAAATAAAGTTCGTAAGTCGAGGCCATCATGATCGAATGGACAAGAACGCTTGTTCTGAAACAGCCGGTGTGCTGATGCCGAGGTAGCGGGTTCAACCCTTACACTGGTCGATTGGACTGACATGTTGAATTCTCGTCCTTGAGTTGCTTACTTATGAACCCTAATGTTCTTGCGTGTCTGTGTGATGCAGTTGTTTCTTGTATGTCTGTGTGATGTAGTTGTTTCTTGTATGTCTGTGTGATGTAGTTGTTTCTTGTATGTCTGTGTGATGTAGTTGTTTCTTGTATGTCTGTGTGATGTAGTTGTTTCTTGTATGTCTGTGTGATGTAGTTGTTTCTTGCATGTCTGTGTGATGAAGCTGTTTCTTGTATGTCTGTGTGATGTAGTTGTTTCTTGTATGTCTGTGTGATGTAGTTATTTCTTGTGTGTCTGTGTGATGTAGTTGTTTCTTGCATGTCTGTGTGAGGTAGTATTATTCCATGTTTGTGTGAGTTCGTTGTTTGTTCGATATCATCCTCTTTTCCACTAAAATTATTTTTACCCGCTGGGCGGACATAATGTGTTAGGTTTATATACTTTATTGTACTATATTAGTGAAGTTGAGGCTATATTAGCGATGTTGACGCTATATTAGTGCAGTTGATGCTGTCAATCTTCACTCCACCCGTTGCCATATGTGTCAAGTGAAGTGAAGTGTTATCTGCTAGAGCGGACAAAGCCTCACTATTGACAGCAAATAAGCTCTCGGTATACGCAAACAACACGCCTATAAATTGCATTCCCTACTTAAGACATTGCTTGTACAACACAAGCTGTGAAGCTGTGAAACATCTAATGGTAATGTGATTTCCGAGAAAAAATGCACAGAATACACAACAGTAGCACGAGAAAATCCTACAGGAAATGAACGAAAATAGAAAATTAATTAAAGAAATTAGGCGTAGATAGTTCGTATTTTTGGAAACATTGTGAAGAAACTTACACCTGATAATTTAGTGACAACTGGGAAAACTGATGAACTGATACAAAGGGAAGGTAAAGAGAAATACCCAGATGGCTTGGCCAAGGCATAATCGAGACAAGAACACACACCGTGATCTAGGGAGTTGGTGTCAGAGGCGAAGCTTTCCCGCCCACGTATATCGGCATGGCGCACTATGATGACGAAAACGCCCTTATGAATTATGAAACATAATATGGGAATACTTCTTCAAAACACCACCGGCACATAACGGTCGTGGATTTAACATAAAATGATGTGTGCTAATCAAAATTATAATAATTTTAAAACTTAGTTGTAGAATTGAATTAAAGTATTAGATAAGTCAAATTTATATTACTATTTGAATTAAACCGGTCTCCCTGGCCAAGGGATTAACGTCTTTCTCAGGAATCCCGTATAGTCTCGTGAGTAACGTAACCTGCGCGAGAATCAGCAGCCGTTCTCGTCGCATTAGTAAATTACGGTGTATGTGAGCCGGTCGCTCAGAAAGCAATGGTAAACTACTGAGCGCAATCTTGCCTAGTACATCAACAGCAGCTAAAAAATTCTGAAGTTGACTGCGACGTCCTGTAAGCGATATGCAAACAAAAACGAACTGAATGAAATCGAATATGAAATATTATCCTCGGCAAATTACAGTCTTCCGCTAGAGGCATTTTTGTGGAACATCTGGCTAGAGGTGAGGACGTTCGTCCTAAGAAGAGATTCGATTGCCCTTGCCACACCTACCACAAGGCAAGTCAGATAGTAGCAGGGCCTGCTACAACACCCATACAGGGAACGTCGGGGATGAGGGAGACGGGGTGAGTGGGTTCCACGGGCAGGTGACGGTAAACAAGTTGAAAACCAAACTATAAACTAAAACAAACGACCAATAAATGATGGGATTGACTGCAACGGCCTGTAAAAGATATGCAACTAACGACTGAACACAAATAAAGCACACAACAGGGATATTTAGGATGCTGCCACAGGAACTGTACATTTGAGAGGCATGTATGAGTGGATAAGGCGCGAGAGATATAAACCTATTGGAGCGCGAGAAATATATACTTCAGAATCTAAATATACACATGATAGTAATAAACAACGCACAGGCGTGTCCAATTGACTACAGAGATACGCACTCTTACTTGAAGCAACGTTGTTCAATGTTGAATCTATAAACGCACATATACATAAACGCGTGCATACTTACATACATACACAGGCGTGGTCTGTGCTGTTAAGATTTTGTTCAATAGTTCTGACGTGTTTGTTATTGTCCTTGTTGACATGCATGGCGCGAACTCCAGCTCTTGCACACACAGCCGTGCGTCCAGACGTGCCCCATCGTGCCTCCCAGACACACCGTCATCTATGTGCCCACAGTATGTCACAGTTATGCTAATTCTCCTCACATTTGCTATAATTCTAGCGGACTGTGAACGGTGTTTATTTCTCTGCTTGTCAAAAACTCTCAGCCTGGATTGTGTTTTAAGCCCTCCTTTTTCCCCAGTATCGTCAGTAGTCATCTGTCCAAGCCGGTTGTCGATTACATATTGTTGGAGTGCTGAAACAGAATATCAGAACAAAGAAAACAGGAAAGCAATAGTAGCAGCAGCAACAACAACAACAACAACACCAACAACAACAACAACAACAACAACAACACGACAGAAGAAAGAAGAAAAAGACAAGAAAGCAATAAAACTAAAAATAAACGCAGAAGCAGCTAAACAAAACAAAAGAACAGACAGACAGACAGACAGATAGACAGACAGAAATTTCTTTTTAAGGTTGTGTCGGTACATTGTACCGTTGCTGATCTTTGTCTGACTTGGTCTAGTCGTTGGATCAACATCACGGCACACGGTTTAACCCATAAGTGCTCCGTTTTCCTCCTAACTCAAACCTGAGTCTGGAGAAACTCAGCTCAATGCACGAACTCCGTTGCATCGGCGAGGATCCTGAAATACTTTGGGTAGATTTTTAACTCGAAATTTTGCCCGGGCAGCGCCGTTAGGCTACTCTTTTTCGATTTCCAACTGCCAAGGGATTTTTTACGTGCGCAACAATACACACGGGGGCCCGATCTCACTACCCAGAGACCAGGGGAAATTTTATTACTGGAAGTCTAGGTGGATTTTTTAAATAAATCCCGGTCCTCACCGGGGCCTGAAGCCGGGACCTCCAACACTCGAGGCGGACACCATACCTCGAGACCACTCAGCCCCCGTCTGACTTGGTATTGTTGCTAACCTATTTCTGACTTAGTATTGTTGCTGTTCTGTCTCTGATGCAGTATCGTTGCAGATCTATGTCAGATTTAGTATCGTTGTTTATCTATGTCTGACTTAATATCATTTCTAATTTGTCTAACTTGATACGGTAGCTGATCTATGTATGACTTAATATCATTGCTAATTTATGTCTAACTTGATACGGTTGCTGATCTATGTATGACTAAATATTGTTGCTGATCTATGTCTGACTACTCAATATCGTTGATGATCTGTCTGCGGTGTTTGCATGAGACAAAAAACATGAAAATAAAAACCGTGTCCTGTAAGACTTGTTTAGAGCAGCTCAGGAACAAGGATGGGGGAATTGTGTCACCGATGAGAAACCTTGCAAAATGATGAGCTGCTTGTCCATAGTCGCGTTCCCAGGACTGTCTCAATGTTGGATACATCCCAATGTCACCGAACAGTTTGTCTTACGTGCTAGTCATTTATCCAGGCACAATTGGTCATATTTCCCACGGGTACCGTTTACTTAAA
The DNA here is from genome assembly GCA_014155875.1 of Cepaea nemoralis. Taxonomy (NCBI): domain Eukaryota; kingdom Metazoa; phylum Mollusca; class Gastropoda; order Stylommatophora; family Helicidae; genus Cepaea; species Cepaea nemoralis. Next base: position 341,335 of record JACEFZ010028156.1, on the reverse strand, counting down.
AATCTCGTATTCCTATATATCTCACAACTTCAGGTACCCTATAATTATTTACAAAGGGATGTAAGGTGACGTATATAGAATAAAGTGGGAGGTCGATTCAGAGAACATCTAAGGGATAGTTCATAGACCTCCGACAAATCTGTTTCAAAACATTTCAATTCCCTCGATCATTAGGGGTTCGATGATGTTCGTGTCACTCCATAAAACCGTGTTAGTCGGACAGTTCCGTCAGTTTTAGACTGGAGTGTCAGTTAATTGGAATATAGGCTGTGACCATCCATCTGGAATAGATACTGGTGTGAGTGTCACTGTTTAACAAGGTTTATTTTGTATCCTTTACTATTCTTCTTTTGAATAACGAAGACACAAACCATAGAAAGTACGATTTATTGCCTGGCATATTTCGCTGCATCTCGTCAGGTACATACTGTAGAAGTCACACAACGTAGAGTAAAATAACTAGATACATCGTCCAAGCTGAAATATACACATGGTCTCACAGTAATATCAATAGTTTAGCATGGTAATTTTAAAGCGACTACCATGTCTTTCTGTTTGCACGAAGTTGGCCTATGTAGATGAATCATTAGGGCTTCTGCAAACTGTAACAAACGACTATTTTGTGTATAAAACAACACGCGAAAAGCGCTGTCTCTATCAATTACATGACCGGTTTCCAAGACATGACATGCAATGGACGACGCCAGAAGTTTATAATTGTGGTGTGTCAGCCTTCCCATGATCCCATCCATCCATCCATCCATCCATCATGTGCCATGCCGGTAGGCGTGGGCGGTCATGTTCTGCCATCTCACTCGATCACCAGAGTAGTGGATCAGCTCTGTGTTCCTGTCTCGACCATGCCACGTGGCCAAGCCATCCAGGTATTTGCTTCTAGGTCTTCCCTTTGGTCTCTTCCCTTCCATCTTGCCAGTTGTCACCAAGTTCTCCAATTCATTTCTTATCATAACATGCCCAAAAAATTGTAACTGTCTACGTCTAATGACTCTAATCAGTTTACGATCTTCATTTGTTTCATGAATCGCCTGTGTGTAATATCTTGTAAACCCAGTTTGGTATGTGTTCTACAGCTCTGCTGTGTAGCTGCCGTTCTGTTCTGCCGATTTAGGTAGATTCGCATCTGCATGTGAATTCATGAATCTTTTGCCAAGAATCATCATCCAAAGAAAATACAACCCGAAATAGGAAACGAACAATGTGGGTTAGTAGAAGGCAAGAGTACAGTAAATGCTTTGTATAAGCTGAGAACATTGATTGAACGTTCTATAGAAGTAAACAAAGACATACATCCATGCTTTATTGACTACACTAAAGCTGTCGATAAAATAAGACATGTCAACATGATTAAGATGCTTGCAGATCTACAAATTGATGGTAAAGACCTTAAACTTGTGAAATATATTGGAAACAACAAGCTGCCATAAAGATTAATAATGAAATAGGGCAATACGAACCTTTTAAGAGAGGTGTGCGACAAGGATATGTAATGTCACCAAGTCTTTTTTTCCATTTACAGTGAAAATATTTTAAGACATGCAGAAGATATGAAAGGAATTACCATTGGGGGATGTAACATCGATAACATTAAATATATGGAGGATACAGCATTAATTGCAGACAATGAGCAGGATCTGCAACATTTAGTAGATACGGTTATTACACACAGTGAACAACTAGCATTATAATTAAACTGTAAGAAGACAGATTATGGTCGTCTCTAGGAAGAAGGAAATACCTTAAAACAAATGTATCGGTACAATTATCTCGGAACAGTTATAACATGTGATGGGAGATGCCTTGAAGAGATTAGGACAATAATCGCCATTGCGAATGCAGCCTTTTGCAAGATGGAAAACATACTGACCAATAAACAGATTTCATTTGCAACGAGAAATAGAGAGTTGGGGTGCTAAATATACTTTTGTATGGCTGTGAAGCATGGACAATGTGCAGACAACCTGAAAAAACATCTAATGATTGTGGAAATGTGGTTTCTGAGGAAACTGCAAAGAATACCATGGACAGAGAGAAAAATCAATGGCCAAGTCCTACAAGAAACAAAAGTGATTAGAGAAATTAGACGTAGACAGTCACAGTTTTTTGGGACATGCTATGAGAAGACATAAATACGAGAACATGGTGACAACTGGCAAGATTGAGGGGAATAGAACAAGAGGAAGGCAGAGATGTAAATAACTAGATGGATTGACCACGTGGCATAGTCGAGACAAGAACACTGAGCCGTTCCAAGACTCTGGTGATCTCGTGAAATAGGGAAACATGACCACCTACGCTTATCGACATGGCACATGATGATGGTGATGGTATTAAACTGTTCATAAATTGTTTCTTACACTTTATAATATTATATTATTTATACTGATTTTCCCTCAGATTTTTATTCACCTGGACTGAAGTCCTTTTAAAGCAAATACTTCCATGTGTGCTTATTGCTGTTCAGGAGGATCTTAACGTACTTTTTTGTTTCACTTCAAATATAGCAGTTGAGTGATGCTGTTTTCAGACTTTCAAGGTAACAAAGTGTAAAACTGGTCGCTTGTTACACAGTAATTTTAAAACAAAAAGTTAGTTGCATATCCTTTATAGGACTTAGCAGTCAACCCCAGCATTTTTTGGCTGTTCGTGATTCCTGGGTAAGTTTACGTTCAGTAGTTTGCCATTGATTTATGAACGACCGGCACACATGTCAATTCGTTTTTGTTTTTTTTTTTAAGTTAAAAAAAAAATGTAAGGCGGTCTGCTGCCAAATCACCCACAGCCAAAGCCACTGCTAAACTCGGGAAGAAATCTTTCACAATTATTGTTGTTATTTACATTGCCCAATTCGGTGGTTCCCCAGGCTTAGTGCTAAGTCCGCCTTCATCGCGCTCATTAGGTCTCCCAGGCCTAGTGGTCAAGCCACCTCCATCGCGCTCGTTAGGTCGTGAGTTCGTTTTCAAACTCCCTCATTTGGTTCACGAGTGCAGTTTTCTCGGAGACTCTTGAGAGTGGTCGTTAGATCTAAGGAGTTCGTGCTCTGTGCGAAGTTCCTCATATTGCTCTACAGACAGAGACGTTTTCGGCATATCGCTCCACGGAAAGAGTCGCTTTCGGCATATTGCTATACGGAAAGAGACACTTTCGGCATGTTGCTCCACGGAAAGAGACGCTGTCGGCATATTGCTCCACGGAAATAGACCCAGCCATATAGGATAACACCCGGAAGTCGTTCCTCTACCTTTAAACCCCACCCCACCCCACCACCACCACCACCACACCTCCGTGTTTATGAAACATTGCATGAGCAATCGATAACAAGCATGTCATTGAACTACCTATTAGCAGTTTCAGAATCATCGCTCTGCAGTATGAGGAATACAGCTGGAAATCATTGTGGCTAAGAAAGTGATGTCATGTCTGGAGAGTGATCGAATACTCAGACACTATCGGTAACTACATACCATCGAAGGCAGCACTGGATCATGCTGGAATATTTGCATGTGAATTATGTGTGTGTGTGTGTATGTGTGTGTGTGCCTGCTCCCTGGCCGAGGGTTTAGCAGCTTTCTCCGTAGTCCCGAATACTCTCGTGGTTGACGTTAGTGCACGAGAATTGAAAGCGGTTCGAGTCACACCAGTGACTTATTAGAGTATGGAGCCGGTCGCTCAGAAAGTCGTGGCGTGCTGATGAGCGTAATCTAGCCTAGAAATCAACATACAGTTGAAAGATGCTGATGTTGACTGCAATATCCTGAAACAGGATGAAACGTGGGAGGGGGGGGGGGGGGGGATATATATATATATATATATATATATATATATATATATATATATATATATATATATATATATATATATATATATATATATATATATATATATTATTTTAGGCATATTCTTTACAGGACATCGCTGTCAACACCAGCATCTTTCGGCTGTATGTTGATTTCTTGGCAAGATTACGCTCAGTAGTTTGCCATTGCTTTCTGAGCGGCCGGCTCACATACCCCGTAAGTTACCGATGCGATTCGAACCACTGCTGATTCTCACCGTCATCACGTTACCGACGAGAGTATACGAGATTACGGAGAATATATATATATATATATATATATATATATATATATATATATATATATATATATATATATATATATATATATATATATATATATATATATATAATCTCAACGCATCTCATCATGTTCCTCTTGTACCTTGCGGTGTCGAGATGAAGTATAAACAGTGGGAGAGTGCCCGTTTATGGTCGGCCTCTTTAGCTGCTTTCCTCTGGCCTGTACATCATTGCTTGTTGTGGTATACTGTTAGTTGGTAACCTACTTGCATGGCCAAATCATTTGACTTGCTGCCTTCTAATAAAATCTAATGCAGCTACAACCCTCACTTTAGTCCTGATTTCTTCATTTCTGATCTTATCTCTATTTGATACATTGAGTATTCTTCTCAGGAATCTAATTTCTGTTGTTGTGATTTGTCTTTTCTCTTTTTCTGTCATTGTCCAGGTTTGGCATTGGTAGCATAGAGTTGGTAGGAAGACTGTGTTGTAAAGTGCTTTCTTAGTAGTTATTGATACAAGTTTGTTCTTTAGTATTGGTGCCATTTGTCCAATGAGTTGGTTTGCCTTATTGCATCTATTTTCGATCTCGTCTTCTGATTTGCCATTTGATGGTATTATACTTCCTAGGTACTTGAAACTCTTTACTTGTTTCAATGGATGTTCGTTTAGGTGAATCGTTTTTGCTTTTTCTTCTTTAGTTACAGTCATTAACTCTGTTTTACTTGTGATAATCTTCACGTTATGTTCCCTACACTTTTCATTGAGACTATTCACTTCGGAGGAAGACACAGTGACAGTGAAAGAAATCAAGGCTGTGCTTCGACGATCAAAAAACAGTGCTCCAGGTCCTGATGGCATAAGATACGACGACATAAATAGGTGTACCGACAATGAGCTAGAGAAACTAGCAGACATGTACAACAACAGTATAGGGAGTGCTAGCATCAAGGAGGAATGGTTACACAGCTATCTGATTCCCTTGCCGAAGCCTGACAAAGACCACAAAAAAAATTCAGGGATATCGAATTATAACCATGCAGAATACAATAGGCAAGCTGCTGGAGAAGGTAATTGCCAGGAAAATATCAAGCCAACTAGAGAGGCAAGGTGTTTTCCCACCTACCCTGGGTGGGTACCGTCCAAAAAGAGAAACCTGGACCAATGCAGCAGTCTTTGCCCATGATGTCTATGAAGGTTTCCACTCAGGCACTGAAACCGTTGCTGCAGCGATTGATCTTGAGGACGCATACAACAGAGTACCACTGGATTTTTTAATGTTTCAGCTTCTTGAACTAAACGTAAGTCCATTCCTCCTTAGTTGGATCGCTGCAGCCCTCTACCAACGGAAAGTAGTTTTTAGATGTGGCAGTTGGACTTCAGAACCAACAACAATATATCCTGGCCTACCACAGGGATCGCCATTATCTCCGGTACTGTTCAACGCCTACACAGTGAGAATCACCAGTGAGCTGATCACTGGACCTGGCAGGACATTGTCGTATGCCGATGATGTTTTAGTGTATCGTCAGGGTAAGGATAGAGAGGAGGTTGCTGTGGAACTACAAACCGAACTCAATCGCATAAGTACTTGGTGTGATGAAGCTGGGGCAATGGTCAACCCAACAAAGGCAACAGTGACTTGGTTCTCGTTGAATAATCATATTGTCAACAATCCAACACCAACTGTAATGCTTGTTCAGAGACGGTGGAAAGAACGCAGGCAATGAATTACCTGGGGATACGGTTTGATCGAAGCCTTGCTTATAATGTGCACATAGACCAGGTGATAACAAAGGCCAAGCGGGGTTTGGCAGCGATGCGGGTGATGGCGGCAGCAAACTGTGAGCAGCGCCATCTATGTCTTCTGTACGAGGGGCTGGTCATGTCTGTTTTGGAGTATGCAATGGCAATCCTGACTCTCAGCCATAAGCAGATAGAAAGGATGGAAAGGATACAGAATGAAGCTATGCGCATTATTCTTGGATGTACAAGAGATACAGCATGCAGGGCGATGCGCTACCTTCTTGATTTTCCAACCATTGAAGAGAGAATACAAGTTTGCAGGGCACGCGCCTACCTCAGAATTAACGCAAACACACAACATCCACTGCATAGTGAAATTAGGAAGGGGAAGGGCAGCAGGTTAAAAAGAGGACGGTCGTGGATGGGTCAAGCCGAAGACATTCTTCAACAGGTGTGTTCACTTGAGGACTTAGAACCTGGCGAGGAGTGGGTGCAAGTGCCAACAGACTTCTGCACATCCTTTTCAGTTTGCATCCAACTAGATAGAAAATGCAGACAAGAAAATCCGGCTGCTGTTGAGGCTGAAGTACAAGCGTTGATTTTCGAGAATTCGCTAGACGGTGACGCGGTCATCTACACAGATGGGTCGGTCGTCCGACATGTGAGAAGCTCATGGGCCTTTACAGCTCGGGCCGGAGGGAGAATTGTGAAGGAGGAATCTGGTGCTTTCACTGAAACCACAAGTAGCCTGACCATGGAAGTCATGGCAGTAAGTAAAGCAATAACATGGCTCGAGACACAGACATTCACTAGGGCTTGTTTCCTTCGCGACTCAATGAACATGATTAAGAGGATAGAGGAGGGGTCGATCCGAAGAGAATGGTTGCTGCCTCTGAAGCGGTCTCGGCTGGCAAAGATTAGTTTCATCTTCGTGCCAGGTCATGCGGGAGTACAAGGAAATGAGCGGGCTGACAAGCTCGCAGGTGAGGCTACTGTGGAGGGCGGACGCGCCATGGACCAGGCTGACATTCTGAATGCTCTACGAGAAGTGAGACTTTTGCGAGAACCAAGTGATGACTGTGAATCTACAACAATGGCCAGACTGCGGGAGCAGCAAATTAAAAGAGGGGTGGCCAAACAAGAACACTACGCAGGAAGCCAAAGAAGATTGATAAACCAACACAGAACTGGCGTCGTTAGCCGCTACACGCTGCGGGATTTGCTGAGGAGGGGATCCGAGCACTTATGGACTGAATGGATCGATGTGCAACGAGGATGATCTGTCGACTAACTAACTAACTAACTATTCATGTGGTATAGTAATTCAGCTTCTGATATTGCTATTAGTGCTTGGTCGTCCGCAAACAGGAGTTCTCTAATGGTTAGATTTGCAGATGGTTCTTCTTCTGTGTTCTCGTCATGCAGTATTCTTGCGGTCTCTCTGTTTGGCTGCTTTCTTTACATATGTTGTCTATATACGTTATGAACAAGAGAGGGGACAGGACACAACCTTGTCGTACTCCGGATCTTATGGTGAAGGGTTCTGAGTGTCCTCCAGTTGCTCTCACTATGCATTCACTGTTGTTGTATAAGCTTCTACGTAGGTTTGTTAGATGTGTACTCACTCCACATTGTTTAAGGGTTTCCCACAGCTTGTTTCTATCTACTCTATCAACTGCGTTTTCTTGGTCGACAAAGGCTAAGTAGAGTGTTTCATTGAATTCGATTGATTTTTCTATAAGTTGTTTAAGTGCAACTTATAGAAAAATCAACCGAATGCAATGAAACACTCTACTTAGCCTTTGTCGACCAAGAAAAGACATTTGATAGAGTAGATAGAAACAAGCTGTCGGAAATACATATACATACATACTTATATACATATTTATAAGTATGTATGTGTGTGTGTGTGTGTGTGTGTGTGTTTAAATTAAATTAAGTTGCATGTCCTTCACAGGACGTAGCAGTCAACCCCAGCATTTTCGTTCGCTTTGTACTCAAGCGTAGTCCATACACGTGCTACTATTTGTATAGTCCATTTACAAGTGATTACCCTCATTCACGATCATTTTTTTAAATCTGTCCGTTGCATCGTAATGAAAATTTTTTCTTACCGTCTTATGTTTACCCCCACCCAAGGAATATGTCTTTGATATGTCCAAAGGCAACTTAAATCATGAAAAACGGCGACATTTCTTTGATGTTTTGGCTAACAAACTTGTTTTACATTAATGCACTTGAATTTGGTTGACGACACAACGCGTATCCAGATTCGTATGGAAGTACTATTAGTAAAGACAGAGAATTTACAGAGGCAATCAATCATGTGCCGTGCCGGAAAGCGTGGGCGGTCATGACTCGCCATTTCACACCAGCGTCGTGGATCAGCTCAGTGTTCCTGTCTCGTCCATGCCATGTGGCCAAGCTATCCAGGTATTTTCCTCTAGATCTTCCTCTTGGTCTGTTCCCTTCGATCTTGCCAGTTGTCACTAAGTTCTCCAATCCATTTCTTCTCATAACATGTCAAAAAAATTTTGACTGTCTACGTCTGAATTTCTCTAATCAATTTACGATTTTCATTTGTCTCCTGTAGTACTTGGTCATTAGTTTTTCTGTCTGTCCACGGTATTCTTTGCATTTTCCTCAAAAAGCACATTTCTGCAGCCATCAGATGTTTTTCAGCTTGACTGCACATTGTCCAAGTTTCACATCCATACAAAAGAACAGGCTCTATGTATCCCCTCAACACTCTTTTTCTCGTTTCAATTGACATCTTTCTATTGGTCAGAATGTTTTTTTATCTTGCTAAAGGCTACTTTCACCATGGCGATTCTTGTTCTAATCTCTTCAAGGCATCTCCCATCAGATGTTATGACAGTTCCGAGATAATTGTACCGATTCACTTGTTGAAGAATATTTCCATTTACTTGTATATTACATTGTGGCACTTCGTTCTTCCTGGTGACGACCATAACTTGTGTCTTCTTACAATTTAATTCCAACCTCAGCTGCTCACTGTGTACAACAACAGCGTCTACTAATTTTTGTAGATCTTGTGCATTGTCTGCAATCAATACTGTATCATCTGCATATCTAATGGTATTGATGTTTCGTCCTCCAATGCTGATTCTATTTATATCTTCTGCATTCCTGAAAATATTTTTACTGTATAGGGAAAAATGATCTGGAGACATTACACATCTCTGCCTAACACCTCTCTTAATAGGTTGATATTGTCCCACTTCATTATCTTGTTGTTTCCAATATATGTTTTTTTTATAAGTCTAATGTCTTTCCCATCAATTTGTAGATCTGCAAGCATATCTACCATGTTGACATGTCTAACTCTATCAAAAACCTTTGTGTAGTTAATAAAGCAAAGGTGTATATCCTTGTTTACTTGTCGTGGAATTCTTGGAGTTGTCGATCGATGAAAGACTGTCGCGCCATTCGTCTACAGGCAGCCGCCATCCTTTGATGTTGGAGACAGACTGTCCTGATGGGAGTCGGCAAGATCTTTTGTTGTGGGGACAATATTCTCCAGATCACAGGCCGGCAAGACATTTTGAAGTACCGGGAACAATTCCCCAGATTAAAGCCGGACAGCCGGCCAGTTGTTTACATCGTGTCGAAAAAGGAGAGAAAAAAAAATAGCTTCTCGACGCCTATTGTCTAGTCAGATTTGTGACGTCATTCAGACACAGTATTAAAACAGTCTGGACAAACAGCTTTGGTGGGAGTCGACCAAATGTTGTGAGGCAACAAGGACGTGTGTGATGTTCCTGTTTTGATTATGGAGAGAGACTACAGTGTCTTATGTTGATTTACATCGGCGGACATTTATCCATTGTGTGATTTAGTAGTCTAGATTTCAAACAGGGATAAATAAATGGTATTTAATTAAATAGACCCAAGTTAGATTATTCTTAGGAGTCGAGCGTAGTAATGTGCGTTGTGAAAACTTATTATAGGAGCGTCGGCAGCAGTAGGCTATCGCATTGCTTAAACTAGTTAGGGTGAGATATCAATTAACTCAGTGAGTTAAGAACAAGGTAGAGGGATGATGTTCGGGGAGATTAAGGATGGTTGGGGGGATAAAGGAAATGTAAAATGGTAGGATCTTCCATTAGGGTATCTACTGGGTTTCTGCACTTTTCCTTTAGTCTTTCCTTGTCTTACCATGACTCAGACCGATGTGATGAGCTCCTCTGCCTTATGACAGAGTTTAGTTCTCTGTTATATATATATCTGAGTGCGGCCGTCGGCCTACACTCACCTAATAAAGGTCAGAATCGGGGTGCTCTCACCGGGTGTGTTCTCTCTTCAACAGGTTCCACTGTGTTTTCCAAAAAGCTAGCAGACAAGTCGTAGAAGAAGATTATGGCTCGATCATTGAAGGCAGTTTTTACTCAGCGGCTTTTGCACTGGGCCCATAATCTAGAGCAGTGTTTCCCAACGTGGGGCCCACGCCCCACAGGGGGGCAATTTGACTGTTAAGGGGGGCAATTCGAAAATGGAAGAAATCGGCTGAATATAACAAAACGGGGAGACTTGAGACTGAAGTTAACTAAATTGGAACCTGACATAAGATCTCTTTGCAGCAAGCATCAAGCGCAAGGATCTCACTAAATTTAAATAATAAATAATTACTAATAATTAAAATAATATAGAAAAATCTTTCATTAAAATTATTTTGTACTTGAATTTCAGTTCTCCATTATATGTTTTGACAATTTACTTACTGTGTTTGCTCAATAATTACCTAGTGATTTCTTCCTAAAACCTATCATTCAAGTTTCTTTAGTGAACATTTCAATTTTTGAAAGTTAAAAATAATGTATATGTTGAGGGGGGGGCATGGGGCGGGGGAGGGGGGCAATATGAAGTTTAGAAAGGCTTAAGTGAGGCATGGAACAAAAAAGGTTGGGAAACACTGATCTAGAGGGTCTGCAAGAACCTGGCTTCTGCTGAGCAGGAACTGACGATAATCTAAGAGTGGTAGTTCTCATCATAGTAGAGTGAAGATACTTACAATACCACCAGTAACAGGAACAATAATAGTTATATAGAGACATTGACAATTAACATTGCGTTTTCCAAATGGTGAATTCCTGTGAGACATTAACTACTGACATTTTGTTTCAAAGTGACAGTAAACATTATTTTACTGTACAGGGGTTATCAGATCACCGAACGTTTAGTGACATATTAGTTACACTGTGTGTGTCAGATTTATGGTCAGTATCGGACTACATCCACTATTGGTGACCAGGTATCCAGACTATCCAAGAGCCATTGGAGGACGTCGACACCTGGCCAGAGAGTCGCATCATTTGGTGAGGTCCTTCTATACTTAATCTATGGTGCTGTTGTGTGGCCGATACTGTGATGAAAGCTGACTTGATCCTGAGCTGTTCGGTCTGATTCTGCATTCACACTAGATTATACGACAGACATTCTACACATACACACTTTGCACATACCTGATACTTTTCTTTATTAAATTAATTTGTCATTTTGTTAGAAGCTAGAGTTGTGTAGTATGTTTTGGAAAAGAATGAGAGGGGGCATGGCCCAGTGGTAAGAAGAAGAAGAGAGAGAGAGTGATCCAAAGACTGGTGGGGTTTGTGGACTGAGATCCAGGAGATCCTCAAGATTATGATATGGAGTTAAAAGAATGTGGGTGTTGATTCCCCTCACCCGAGAGACGACACGTATTACGACATTACTTCTATAGCACGTTCAATAACTGTTCGCAGCATATACACAGCAATTTACTGTACCCTTTCCTTCTACAAACCCACATTGTTCTCCCCCTATTTCAGGTTGTATTTTCTTCCTCACTCTTTGCATGATAATTCTTAGCAACATCGTTGTGATGTGGCTAATTATACTAATTGTTCTCTGTTGATCACATTCCAAGGTTCATGATTTCTTTGGGATTGCAATATATACAGAGTTACATAATTCAGAAGGTATATCTCCAATATCATATAATGTGTTAAGCAGTCTGGTGACTTGATTTAGTCCAAGTTCTTCTAAAGCTTTAATCATTTCTGTTGTGATGTTATCTGCACCGGGGGCCTTGCCATCTTTCATATGCTTAAGAACATTTCGAACCTCCATCTTCAAAATTGGCGACCCTTTATTATTAAATATAATATCATACTGTTCCTCTCTGTTATCATTATAAATGTTTTTCACATAATCTGTCCTTACCTGTACAATCTGATATTTTTCTATTACGATTTTGCCATCTTTAGTTTTTAGACAGCCTGTTGATGTACTTGTTCTTTTATTAGTAAGTTCTTGAATTCTTGTGTGCACTAATTTGGTAATTTGACTGTTGTGTTGTTTTTCAATGTCTAAGCACTTTTCCTCAAGCCATCTTTCTTTTGCCTCCTTACATAATATTCTGACTTGTCTGTGAATTTCTTCATATTTGGCAGGATTATTTTTGTTGAGTGTTCTTGTTTCCATTAGGTGTAAAATTTCTTCAGTCATCCATTTCTTACGACCCACCTTCTTTGATTTTGGAATAGTTGTTTCTGCAGCCAAACTGATTGAATTCTTCAACATTTCCCATTGATCATCCACAAGTTGGAATATGATCTCTAGTTCAGACAATATATCAAATCTGTTCTGTTTTTCTATGTTGAATTTGTTTTGTATTTCCTTGTCATTACTCAATGTACACAAATCATATTTAGTATTTCCTGTTATATATTTGACTTTCTTCAACTGTATCTTCAATGTTCCTGTAAGTAATCTGTGGTCACTATAACAATCAGCACTGAGAACTGTTTTTGCTATTGTTAATGCGTTTCTAAATCTTCTGATAATCAGAATGTAGTCAATCTGGTTTCTAATCCTGCTATCAGGACTCCTCCATATCCATAATCTTCTAGGGTGTTGCTTAAACCAGGTGTTTCCTACGATCATTTCCTGTTCTTTTGCCCACTCTACGAATCTGTATCCTCTTTCATTTATCTCTCCTAAACCATAGTTTCCTACTGTGTATCTGTCACCTTGATTTCCTACTTTTGCATTGAAGTCCACTATTATGATGTTTATTTCTGAATTTTTACATTTCTTTAAGGCAGACTCTATGTCATTATAAAGTTCCTCTACACTATCTTCACTGGATTCTCCTGTTGGGGCATATACTTGAATAACATTTATGTTAAAAGGTCTGTCACTTAATTTAACTAGTAGAACTCTATCCGACTCGGTCCAATATCCTTGAACAGATTTTGATGTTTTCCGGTCCAAAATAATTGCCACTCCCCGTTGTCGATCTTCACCTCCACAATAAATAATCTTAAAATCTTTTGGACATGTTATGAGAAGAAATGGATTGGAGAACTTAGTGACAACTGGCAAGATCGAAGGGAACAGACCAAGAGGAAGACCGAGAGGAAAATACCTGGATGGCTTGGTCACATGACATGGACGAGACAAGAACACTGAGCTGATCCAAAACTCTGGTGATCGAGTGAAATGGCGAGTCATGCCCGACCACGCTTTCCGGCATGGCACATGATTGATTGATTGATTGATTGATTGATTCAAAAGACTATAAGTGAAGGACACTGCTGGTTGAAGTCACAGTAACAAATGCAACACATATAATGATGTTTGAGCTTGGATTGAAGTGTGGTTCGGACATTAAGGAAATGAGTCCGACGTGTTTGCAACTAGTGTTTGACCTTAACGACCAGCCTTTTGTTGAGGAAAACGTAACATCCATGAGTTTGTCCGGAGCACTATGTAGTGGATTCTTGAAATCAAGAACCAATGATGGTATGCAGAATTAGTTCTACATTAGTTTCTGTATCTTTGTATCTATCTATTTATATTCCGCGTCGAATGGATTGCCTTGCCTTTCCAGCCTGTTGTCTCGTATACCGACATTCATTTCTGATGCGGATGTTCCTTCATATTGTAATGTCAAACAGGCTAGTAGTATCTTGTCTCTTGGTCACCGGTTATCTCTTTTCGTCTCCAACTTGCCCTTTGTCACGAGGTGCGCCAGCGTTTCCCGTTTCATGAGGTGCACTAAGAAAGTGGAGTATCTTCTTCTGATGCGAGTAGCCAGTTCTCTTTGTGAGTTAAAATTTTTCAAAGTATCTCCATTTAGCTCTAAATCTGTCCATGTTGTTCTCATGATTCTTCTATAAAATCGCATGTGTGCAGTTTATAACGCATTAATCTGCTGATTGACAAAGAATTAATTCCGTACATCATAAATGACTCAGTATAGTTCTTCAGAAATATCCTTCTTGCCTCGACTGACAAAGATATATTCTAAACAATATTCTTCATCTCGTGAAATGCTACTTTTGCTTGGGCAAATGTATTTAACTTCTTTAATACATATTCCATCTACTGTTATGAAAAGTAATGGAATACTTAAAAACTTTGACTTACTTCAAACAAGTTTCATTTACACTAATGTTGCTTGGGGAAATAATTTTTCTATGTAATCACCATTACTTCTCTTTTTCTGCCATACAGTCCAAGTCCCTTGTTTTGATTTGTTTTTTTTTTTTTTTTTTTTTTTTTTTTGTTTTTTTTTTTGGGGGGGGGGGGGGGGGGGGGGGGGTATTATATTCATATATTCTGGTAACTGCGTTTCATTTTCAGCGATCAAAACCAGATCATCAGCATACCACAGGTTGTTTACATTATAATCACCAACATATATTCCTGGCAGGTCTTGTAAGGATCCCTTTATTATTTCCCTGCACAAATTTAATAGTTCATGGGATCATAAACTACGATGTATTAGTTATATAACGCCTTGTTTAATGTGTTCAAACGTGTCCATTTATCTATCAATTTATAATGTCAAATATATGCTGTTTTTAAATTATTATTACTCTCAGATATTAAACATCAGTGTTTAAAAGTTTTGGCATTCTAATTATTTCTTCCTGTTTCACCCTGTCAAAGCCTTAGTGTTGTCAATAAAGCACACATATAGAACTGATCATTTCCGTTGATGTTCTTAAGATTACATTTTCGTGTGTCTGTTCCTCTCACCTTCTATAAATCCCGACTGCTCATCCCCAATTTCAGCTTTTATGTTGCCCGTGTAATCTTCTCATGTTAATTCCCATCAGTATTTTAGTCACACGACTCATTAAACTAATTGTCCCTTGTTCTAGACAATCCGTTGTGTCTGATTTCTTTAGTAGGGCCATGAACACAGATTTCAAGAGATGATCAGGTATATATGTCCACTGTGTCAGATTTTATTCAACAATCATTTTATCATTTGTATGTTCCAGGCACCAACAGCGTTTATTTCTTCCATGGTGATTTTAACAGTTCCGTATGTGTTGTAGAATATCTATTTCTCCTGTCAGATTCCGATCTGTATGTATTGTAGAACATCTACTTCTCCTGTCAGTGTCCGTTCTGTATGTGTTGTAGAACATCTACTTCTCCTGTCAGTGTCCGTTCTGTATGTATTGTATAACATCTACTTCTCCTGTCAGTGTCCGTTCTGTATGTGTTGTATAACATCTACTTCTCCTGTCAGTGTCCGTTCTGTATGTGTTGTATAACATCTACTTCTCCTGTCAGTGTCCGTTCTGTATGTGTTGTATAACATCTACTTCTCCTGTCAGTGTCCGTTCTCTATGTGTTGTAGAACATCTACTTCTCCTGTCAGTGTCCGTTCTGTATGTGTTGTAGAACAACTACTTCTCCTGTCAGTGTCCGTTCTGTATGTGTTGTAGAACATCTACTTCTCATGTCAGTGTCCGTTCTGTATGTGTTGTAGAACATCTACTTCTCATGTCAGTGTCCGTTCTGTATGTGTTGTTGAACATCTACTTCTCCTGTCAGTGTCCGTTCTGTATGTGTTGTAGAACATCTACTTCTCCTGTCAGTGTCCGTTCTGTATGTGTTGTAGAACAACTACTTCTCCTGTCAGTGTCCGTTCTGTATGTGTTGTAGAACATCTACTTCTCATGTCAGTGTCCGTTCTGTATGTGTTGTAGAACATCTACTTCTCATGTCAGTGTCCGTTCTGTATGTGTTGTAGAACATCTACTTCTCATGTCAGTGTCCGTTCTGTATGTGTTGTTGAACATCTACTTCTCCTGTCAGTGTCCGTTCTGTATGTGTTGTAGAACAACTACTTCTCCTGTCAGTGTCCGTTCTGTATGTGTTGTAGAACATCTACTTCTCCTGTCAGTGTCCGTTCTGTACGTGTTGTAGAACATCTACTTCTCCTGTCAGTGTCCGTTCTGTATGTGTTATAGAACATTTATTTCTCCTGCCAGTGACCGTTCTGTATGTGTTGTAGAACATCGACGTATCGTGCCAGTGTCCGTTCTGTGCCGGCTCTGTGGCATAGGGGCAGTGAACGCCTTTCGCAATCCCCTGACATACTGAGGGTTCCCAATCAGCTGCAGTCGATTTGTTAGTAAAATCACAAGCAGCCAAACAATCCACATGGCAAATGATTGTGACGTCCTGTGAGGGACATGCGGTAAACTTGAGTGTTGATTTCTGAACTACCATAATCATACAACTCTTGTATATACGTGGTCGAATCTTTCAAATACCTTCTCTTTGTCCAATAATGCTTTACCCAAGTCAGTTTCCAAGCAACTAATTATTGTATACCTTATTGTGCCTGACAGTTCCTCTAACTTTTTATAAATAGGTTTTGTGTTTTCTTTGGCACCTCAAGCTTTTTGCACTTAATATTTAGCTCGATTTCTGTTCTGTTGCTGTCTTACACGTGTGCACTTTTGATCCAACTATCTATTGTGTTTTAATATATTTATCTTGCTGTTGTAGGTTTTTTCTTCAAACGTCCATCAATTGTAGAACTTCCACTGTTATTCAATACTACTTCACCATCTTCTTTATTTATGTTATTATTTCTGGCATTATTTCTTTTGATGTCTGTTGTATTAACTCCTTTAACATTTGCCACCGTCTGTCTATACTGCTGATCTTGTATATAGTATTGTATCTATTCTGTAGACTAACAGTGTATTTATGTCTCACGTATTGTATTTATTAAGCCGGCAAGGGATCTTAATACTGCTAGTAGGAAAACTAAGAAGTATAAACGGACAGTCCACTCTCTTGTTCATAACAAATATAGACAACAAATGTAAAGAAACCAGCCAAACAGAGACCACAAGCAAGAACACCGCATGACGAGAACACAGGAGAAGAAGCATCTCCAAATTACACAATTAGAGAACTCCTGTTTGCGGACGACCAAGCACTAATAGCAAAATCAGAAGCTGAATTACAAGATCACATGAATAGTCTAAACGAAATGTGTAGGGAACATAACATTCCCGGAGGTAATGACTATGGCAAAAGAAGAAGAAACAACAACAATTCCCCTAAACGAACATCCCTTGAAACAAGTAAAGAGTTTCAAGTACCTAGGAAGTATATAGACGTGTTCTAAGAATATCTTGGGTAAAGAAAAGAACAAATGCATCTATACTTAAAGAATTGAATATTGAAGAAGGTTTGCTATTACAGACGATAAAACAAATAAAATTGAAATATTTTGGTCATTTGAAACGTCACGAAAGTTTGGAGAGAACAATATTGGAAGGATATATGCCTAGGAAGAGAGGAAGAGGAAGGCCAAAGAGAAGATGGGTGCAGGATGTGGCGGATGATCTCCAGATGGGTGTATCAGACGCGGGACACCTTGCTTATGATCGAGAGGTTTTCCGGAAGGTTGTTATGGCAGCGAGGTTCTGCAAAGGACATGCTACTGAATGAATGAATGAATGAATGAATGAGGAAGTATAATATCATTAAATGGCAAAACAGAAGACGAGATCAAAAATAGATGCAATAAGGCACACCAACTCATTGGACAAATGGCACCAATACTAAAGAACAAACATGTATTAATAACTACTAAGAAAGCACTTTGCAACACAATCTTCCTACCAACTCTATATTGCCAATGCCAAACATGGAAAATAACAGAAAAAGAGAAAAAAAATCACAATAACATAAATGAGATTCCTGAGAAGAATACTGAATGTATCCATAAGAGATAAGATCAGAAATGAAGAAATCAGGACTATAGTGGGTATTATAGCTGCGCTAGATTTTATTAGAAGGCAGCAAGTCTCCGGAGTCTCCTGGCAAAGTGGTCAAGCCGTTTGACTCGGGCTCCGAAGGTGGTGGGTTCGATTCCGGGCCGCGTCCTTCGGTTCACGAGTGAAATTTTTCGGAGACTTTCGTCGCTAGAGCTACGGAGTTCGTGCTTTGTGTGACTCTTTCCGCGCTGAGGAAAGAGACTGAGCCATATGGGATAAAATTCTCGATGCAATGAAGTCGACCCTGTCGACTTTTAAGCGACTTTTTTTAAGCAGCAAGTCAGATGGTTTAGCCATGCAAGTAGGTTACCAACTAATAGTATACCACAACAAGCAATGATGCACAGACCAGAGGGAAGCAGAGGAAGGGCCGACCATGTAAACGATGGACGCCGGGAATAACAGAGTCCATGGGAATATCGATACATGAAGCCGATAAGCGGGCACTCTCCCGCTGTTGTTTGCTTGCTTGCTTATGTTCGCTGGCTGTGAACTCCAGAGCGAAGTCCTGTATGTCGGATAAAAAACATCCTGTTGTCCAACATCAGTGTGATGTCATACCGGACTGAGGTTTGCGTGAGTATCCGTTGTCCCATGTCTGGCCTATTGGTGTGCAGACTGGTGGTTCCTCGCCGTGCAGGCAGATACTCTCCAAATTCGGAGGATCCCGCTGTTTATATTTCACCTCAAAACCGCAAGATACAAGAGGAACATGATGAGATTAGATGAAATGAGATGACTGTATTTATTTGTCTCACCTATTGTATTTTTTTTCTCACTTATTGCATTTATTTCTCCCGTATTGTATTTAATTGTCTCACGTATTGCATTTATTTCACGTATTGTATCTATTGCCGGTCTCTCTGGCTGAGGGGTTACAACACTTTCTCCGTAATCCCATTTATCACGCAGAGTCTCGTAGCGGGAGACAACTGGGAGCAGTTCGACCCCCGCTGGTGACTTGTTGCCGCTGTTTTGATCAAGCTGGAAAATACCAATGAAATATTAATTATATCTTATTCAACAAATTTCTAACCGTAATGCGATGAGGAGGTTGTTTATCAGAAAATCTTGTTAAAATATCTTTGAACAACCATCCGTGTGTATCGACCGCCATTTCGAAACACTTGTTCCACCAAATAAATTCTTTCTTCCGTTGATAACATCATTCTGTTTGGAGTGCAAAGAACTACTCCAGAAGACGACAGCCATTCGCTGCGTATTGATTCACGTTGGACTGTGGAGCACATTTTTTAATGACGTCATATACTTCATTTTTCAAAATTGTTCTACATCCAAAGTGTAGTGAGGCTTAACAAATACCCTGTATTTACATTCACCGTGTTCATCTTTCTTTACATCCATTAGGCGTAAAATCAGTGTGACTACCTGCCAGTTTATTTATTTATTCGGTGTGTCTACCTACCAGTTTAACTATTCATTCGTTATGCCTATCTACCAGTTTAACTATTCACTCGGTGTGCCTACCTACCAGTTTAACTATTCATTCGGTATGTCTACCCACCAGTTTATCTATTTATCCGGTATGCCTACCTACCAGTTTAACTATTCATTCGGTGCGCCTACCTACCAGATTAACTATTCATTCGGTGTGCCTATCAACCAGTTTATCTATTTATCCGGTATGCCTACCTACCAGTTTATCTATTTATTCAGTATGTCTACCTACCAGTTTATCTATTTATCCTGTATGTCTATCTTCTTATTTATCCATTATTTCTAGTACTCATGCACACACGAAGATATGTATTTACCCATTGATCTATTCACATATTATATCCATCCATCCTTACACCCATGTTTTAAAGACATCCCTTGCACACTCCAACATATTTATTCACCCATTCATTCATGGACATATTATATTCATTCATCCATTCACCCATGTTTTCGATTTTCTCACCACCTGTTGCGTTTCGTTCCGGTTGCATTTTTTGTTTGTTGTAACGAAGAACGGATTGGCTAACCTCATGAGTGAACTGGAATCAATGACATGTCATTACATTACCCTGTCACGGCAGACCCAGCCGCTGTGTCTCTTGACTCTACATCCGCTCTTTGCATTCCGCATAAACTCGGTCATGTCCGGACCCCAGACATCTTAATTACCATTAAAATGTTGCTGATAATTAAATCACCATGAAGCTTTTCTCGTGAAGCCAATGGTAGCATCCAGCTTCACAACTCAGGGTCGCAAACAGAAAACCAGAGACTAGAAAAAAGGCACGGATTCACGAACACATACGTCAACAGTGGGCACAGTATTTGCTTGTCTGTGTGTCTGGTAGACATGTATCTAGGATGTGCCTCACATACGTCTCTGGCTGGCACCTTTCTTTGACAAGTTTCGTGTGTACCTCTGGCAGATCTCTTTGGTCGTCACCTCCTGGGGGTGTTGCAGAATAATATTAAAATACTTAGACAGTAACGACTTTCTAGGAACATTTGCTTACAGAGGCCAAGATATACAAACGTTTTCACGGGGATATTAGAAAAATAAAATGTATATTCTCTGGCTGTATCGAGAAATTATAGAAACATTTTCAACAGTTAGAAGAACGGGACAAGTAATTATGGTAGAGCGTAATGACAAGACACTAGACAGCAATATAGCATGGTAAGGAAACATATCAGCATATACATTTGCTTGATAGCATGAGGGTTGGACAAAACATAGGCGACCATGTCTTACAGCACAGCAATAGTAGAAACACAAGGCAATATACACCATCATCATTGCGATCAGCATGGCCGAAAAGATAAGAGTGCTCGTTCTTAAACTTCCGCCGTGCTGATGCCGAGGTCGTTTGTTCCGCCCCTTAACCGGTCAGTTGGACTATAATGTTGACTTCTTGTTCTTGACTTGGGGACATAAATTACAAGTACCTCAGAAGTCGGAGTGGGTTCGCCTGATGGCAGGGGACACTAGTAATAGGGAAAGCTAATGCACACGTAACAATCAGTAAAGTGCATTGTATTAGCTTATATATGGAACACGCTAGAGTTAATAGCGAGCGAACATAAAATATTATCATCAAGTGCTGATAATATGACGTGCTGTATTCATTATCGTGCTGATAAATGTGGGCGGTCATGTTTCACCATCTCGCATGATCACCAGAGTCGTGGATCAGCTCTGTGTTCTTCTCCCTACCATGCCAGGTGGCCAAGCCATTCAGTTATTTATTTCGCTGCCTTTCCCTTGTTCTTTTCCCCCAATGTTGCCAGTTGTAGCGAAATGCTTCACGTTTCCCCCCCCCCCCCCCCCCCCCCCCCCCCCCTTTAACCATACCAAATAAGGTCCCTACCCATATTCAAATTGGGTAAACCTGTTTTTAGAAAGTCGGGAGAACTTTATATATTTTTCTGGTGATTCTCCTTCTATACAATCACGTACTAAAGAGGAAACTACAGGAGACGGAGAAAGATACTCCGTCTTGGTGTGAGTTGTGTAGGACAGAAATTAAATTAGGAGATAGAGAAAGATAGTCCGGTTTGGCGTGGGTTGTGTAGGAACAGATATTAAACTGTAGAAGATACAGAAAGATAGTCCGGTTTGGCGTGAGTTGCGTGGGACAGAGATTAAACTACAGGAGACATACAAAGATAGTCTGGCAGTTGTGTAGGACAGAGAGGAAACTGCAGGAGAAGAGAAAGATAGTCCGGTTTGGCGTGAGTTGCGTGGGACAGAGATTAAACTACAGGAGACAGACAAAGATAGTCTGGCAGTTGTGTAGGACAGAGAGGAAACTGCAGGAGATAGAGAAAGATAGTCCGGTTTGGCGTGAGTTGCGTGGGACAGAGATTAAACTACAGGAGACAGACAAAGATAGTCTGGCAGTTGTGTAGGACAGAGAGAAAACTGCAGGAGACGGAGAAAGATAGTCCGGTTTGGCGTGAGTTGCGTGGGAGAGAGATTAAACTACAGGAGACATACAAAGATAGTGCGGCAGTTGTGTAGGACAGAGAGAAAACTGCAGGAGACGGAGAAAGATAGTCCGGTTTGGCGTGAGTTGCGTGGGACAGAGATTAAACTACAGGAGACAGGCAAAGATAGTCAGACAGTTGTGTAGGACAGAGAGGAAACTGCAGGAGACGGAGAACATAGTCCGGCGTGGCGTTAGTTGCCCGAGACTCAATGGTCCAACGAGGGATAAACAGCAGACGTAGACAGAAAGGAATAAGTAGTGCGGCTTTTGAGTTTATAACTGAACTTTATAAAAGGGAAATGGCTTCTCTACTGGTTTCCCGCGAATATATGGTCCGTAAGTTGATTTTGGTTTAGAGATTAGCGACTTTTCTCCGTAATCTCGTATACTCTCGTAGGTAACGTGATGACGGTGAGAATCAGCAGTGGTTCGAATCGTATCGGTAACTTACAGGGTATGTGAGCCGGCCGCTCAGAAAGCAATGGCAAACTACTGAGCGTAATCTTGCCAAGAAATCAACGTACAGCTGAAAGATGCTGGTGTTGACAGCGATGTCCTGTAAAGGATATGCCCAAAAAAAAAGTTGATTTTACTTCACGACTTCCTCCGTTATCCCGTATATCCACGTGAGAAACACAGCTGCGCGAGATTCGGCAGCGGATCGCGTCGCGTTGATTACTTAGGTGTATGTGAGCAGGTCGCTCAGAAAGCAATGGCAAACTACTGAGGGTAATCTTGAAAAGAAATCAACATACAGCTAAAAGATGCTGCTGTTGACAGCGATGTCCTGTAAAGGATATGCAACAACAACAACAACAACAAAATGGCCATTGGGTGGGTAAGTTTGTCAGAATCAGGCCGGCTATGTCTACTTCTCATAACCTTTCCTTGAATCCATTTTAGACCCCCAACACCAGTAATATATGGAGATCACGATTGTTCACATTGAGGAGTGTTCTAAATGATCTTGTGCTTCCAAAACATCGTGTGCTATGAATAATTGAGTTGTTCGAGCCTGCCCTTGATCAGTCCTCCTTGTGTCCTGTCTGTGGTGTGCCCTATGTCGTGCACTTTATTGTTAAATTTCCAGCAAGCATTATCTGTTTTGCCGGTCTCTCTAGCCGAGGGGTTACGACACTTTCTCCGTAATCCCGTTTATCACGCAGGTCTCGTAGCGGGCGAGAGCTGGAGGGGGTTCGACCCCCGCTGGTGACTTGCGGGATAACTGAGCCGGCCGCTCAGAAAGCAATGACAAACTACTGAGCGTAATCTTGCCAAGAAATCAACAGACAGCTGAAAGATGCTGCTGTTGACAGCGATGTCCTGTAAAGGATATTTTTTTTTAATTCGCATATCCTTTTTACAGGACATCGCTGTCAACAGCAGCATCTTTCAGCTGTCTGTAAAGGATATGCGAATTAAAATTTAAAAAAATTATGTGTTGTGCCTTGAGATGTGGGGGTTGTGGCCCAGAGGCGATGAAGCGTTTGACAACTCTTCGACATACAGGGTCGGGGCTGCAGACACTATGGAAGCCTTGCGCAGATTTCGATGGTATGGGCGTCGCTCGTTCAGAAAGCAATGGCAAACCTATGATCATAAAGAATGCCTAGTACAGTGGTTCTCAACCGGTGGGGAATTTCCCCCTCCCCCCCCCCCCCCAAGGGGGAATTTTAGGGTTTCCAGGGGGGGGGGGGGAATAAAGATTATTTCAAGATCGCGTTAATACAAGAACCGATTACTTGATATAGTTTTTCCCTTCATACTGTACGGTTCTGTCCTTCTCACCCTTGTAAAAATTCATTTTATAAAGTAAGTAGACCCACAAATCACGTTTTATGTGGACGTCTAGACTTGTTTTAGTATGTGCTGTTAAATTTAGCTTCCATTATTACGTATACTGTGTAGGGGCGGGGTAGGATTTTTAGGTAAAAAATACGAAAGGGGGTAATGACGTTCTGAAAATATGGTGAAGGGGGGCACGGCCACATTTTTAAGTAGGAAATACGAAAGGGGGGGGGGATGATGTTCTGAAAATATGGTGAAGGGGGGCACGGGCCAAAAAAGGTTGAGAACCACTGGCCTAGTAAATCACAAGCAGACAAAACATGAAAGGGCTGATTGCGACCTCCTGTAGAGGACATGCAGCTTTACTCATTGATCTTCATGGGATGAGTTCACCTTCATGGGATGAGTTCTCCGTTATGGGATGAGTTCATCGTCATGGGACGAATTCACCGTCTTGGGATGATTTCTCCGTCATGGGATGAGTTCTCCGTCATGGGATGAGTTCTCCGTTATGAGACGAGTTCACCGTCATGGGATGAATTCACCGTCATGGGATGAGTTCACCGTCATGGGATGAGTTCACCGTCATGGGATGAGTTCACCGTCATGGGATGAGTTCACCGTCATGGGATGAGTTCACCGTCATGGGATGAGTTCACCGTCATGGGATGAGTTCACCGTCATGGGATGAGGTCACTGTCATGGGATGAGGTCACTGTCATGGGATGAGTTCACCGTCATGGGATGAGTTCACCGTCATGGGATGAGGTCACTGTCATGGGATGAGTTCACCGTCATGGGATGAGTTCACCGTCATGGGATCAGTTCTCCGTTATGAGACGAGTTCACCGTCATGGGGTGAGGTCACTGTCATGGGATGAGTTCACCTGGGGAGCGTGTTGAGATAGTCTGATCATGCCGCCTGACTACCCCTGCGTTCCTCCCAGTGACGTTAGCTCCGCTGCACCATCAGTGGCTGGGGTTAGTGAACGCACTTTCACAAGCCTGGCTCGAAGTCAGCCGCGGGTGATTTGGGAAGAGGTCGCTTTGCGTTGAATTTCACAATCACATGAGCGTTGGCCGTTCAGAAAGCACCGGCAGAAGATGTGAATAATATACTGACAAATTGCTGAATATAAAATTGTCTGCAACATCACAGACAGACAATAAATAATGGGGTTAATTGCGACGTCCTGCAAAGACCATGCAGCTATCGTTTATCTGCAACACTCTGAAGCTGTCTATCCCGGCATGCCTGTGTCATGTGATGTTTATAAGGCGTCCTGGTTTTTTTTTCTTTCTAGGATTCTGCCCACCATCATTTGCGCTGTCAGCAGTAAACCGGACAGGCTTATGGATTGGAGCAAGGCCGATAACTCTTATTATCTCAGACGTGTGCGTATTTTATCTTAAACACATGATTTCAGAACCACCAGAGGGGCCATTGAACCTAGAACAATCCCGGCGGCAGAACCACCAGAGGGGCCATTGAACCTAAACCAGTCCAGGCGGCAGAACCTGCAAGTCATCGATTATGTGTTGACACAACCACATTTTACGAACGTTGTAAGATCATCAAAATCAATTCCAAGGGCAGACTGTATTCGTGACAATGCTACAGTCGTCTGT
The DNA here is from genome assembly GCA_014155875.1 of Cepaea nemoralis. NCBI lineage: Eukaryota > Metazoa > Mollusca > Gastropoda > Stylommatophora > Helicidae > Cepaea > Cepaea nemoralis. The sequence goes on along the minus strand of JACEFZ010028156.1, from coordinate 316,022 downwards.
AATCTGAGGGTGAAACTGAAATAGAGCTTCAGAAATGAAATATAACACCCAGGTTCCAAACAAATATTTTGCAAAATGAAGACAATGTTAGAGAACAGTTCACCATAACGGTAAAGTAAATTACTTGAATGTTCAATACGAGAGAGAGAGAGAGAGAGAGAGAGAGAGAGAGAGAGAGAGAGAGAGAGAGAGAGAGAGAGACTGAGAGAGAGAGAGACACAGAGAGAGAGACAGAGAGACAGAGAGACAGAGAGAGAGAGACTGAGAGAGAGAGAGAGAGACTGAGAGAGAGAGACTGAGAGAGAGAGACGAGAGAGAGAGAGACAGAGAGAGAGAGACTGAGAAGAGAGAGAGAGACTGAGAGAGAGAGAGAGAGACTGAGAGAGAGAGACAGAGAGAGAGAGAGACTGAGAGAGAGAGACTGAGAGAGAGAGAGAGAGAGAGAGAGAGAGAGAGAGAGAGAGAGAGAGAGAGAGAGAGAGAGAGAGATGGCAAGAATGCAATAAATGTATTCACATATCAATCAATCAATCATGTGCCATGCCGGAAAGCGTGGGCGGTCATGACTCGCCATTTCACTCGATCACCAGAGTCGTGGATCAGCTCAGTGTTCCTGTCTCGTCCATGCCACGTGGCCAAGCCATCCAGGTATTTTCCTCTCGGTCTTCCTCTTGGTCTGTTCTACTCGATCTTGCCAGTTGTCACCAAGTTCTCCAATTCATTTCTTCTCATAACATGTCCAAACTATTTTGACTGTCTACGTCTAATCTCTCTTATCAATTTGCGAGTTTCAATTGTCTCCTGTAGTACTTGGTCATTGGTTTTTCTATCTGTCCATGGTATTCTTTGCATTTTCCTCAGAAACCACATTTCTGCAGCCATCAGATTTTTTTTTCAGCTTGACTGCTCACTGTCCAAGTTTCACATCCATACAAAAGAACAGGCTCTACGTATCCACTCAACACTCTTTTTCTCGTTTCAATTGACATCTTTTTATTGGTCAGAATGTTTTTCATCTTGCTAAAGGCTACTTTCGCCATGGCGATTCTTGTTCTAATATCTTCAAGGCATCTCCCATCAGATGTTATGACTGTTCCGAGATAATTGTATCAATTCACTTGTTGAAGAATATTCCCATTTACTTGTATATTCTTCTTCTTCTTCAGCATTCCGAGCCATTGAGGTTCTTTGCTGCAAATACAATCTGTCTCCATTCGTCTCTCTGGTGGACCTTCTCTTGCCAGTCGTTGATTCCAAGTGCTTGTAGGTCTGTATGTATATTATCTCTCCACCGCCTTCTTGGTCTACCTCGGGGTCTACGGTCATTTATTTCCTGAGTGTAAGCGAGTTTTGTTTCCCTATTATCTTCCATTCTTTCTATATGCCCCAGCCATTGTAGTCTATTAGCCTTCATGATACCAGTGATTAGCGGGGACTTAAACAAATCATAAATGTCTTTGTTACTTCTTCTTTTCCACTCTCCACTTTGTGTATCCCTAATGGGTCCAAAGATGCGTCTTAAAATTTTGTTCTCAAAGGTTTGTAACAAGGCTTCGTCTCCTTTCGTTGTACTCCAGGTTTCAGAGCCATACAGCACAACTGGTCTGATCAGTGTTTTGTATATTGTGATTTTGGTGTTACGAGATAGCGCCTTTGATTTTAGTAGATGTTGTAGTGCATAGTATATCTTATTTCCAGAGTTGATTCTAGTTTGTATTTCTTCCCTTATGATGTTGGAGCAGTTGAAGATTGTACCCAGGTATTTGTATGTTTCCGTTCTTTTAATGGTCATATTATCTATTTGTATGTGGCCAGAGTTTTTAGCCATTCCGTCTCTTGAAATTACCATATATTCTGTCTTATCTTGGTTGATAACCAGCCCCATCTGTTGGGCTTTTTCCTTTAAGTGAGTCAATATTTCTAATGTCTTTTGTTCACTTTGCCCTATAATATCTATATCATCTGCATAACCAAGCAGCTTGGATGTTCCTCCAATATCACATTCCTCCTTTACCTTCCTTACAACTTTCTCTAGAGCCAGATTGAAGAGTAGCGGCGATAGTGCATCACCCTGTTTCAAGCCAGATGTTATTTGGAAGGGGTCTGATTTCCTGCCTTTATATGTTACTATATTATAAGTATCTTCCATGCATAGTTTGGTCATGTTAATTAACTTCCTTGGTATTCCAAATTCCTGCATAACATTCCATAGACTATTCCTATGGACACTATCATAAGCCTTTTTAAAATCCACAAAAATGTTATGGAGATCTCTTTTATATTCCCAATGTTTCTCGGCTATTTGTCGTAAGATAAATATCTGATCTATTGTTGATCTGTTTTGTCTAAAACCCGCCTGGTAGTCACCTAATATGTCTTCTGAATATGGTTTTAGTCTATTTAGTAATACTGCGGATAGTATCTTATAGCTTGTGGACAGTAGTGATATTCCTCTATAATTTCCACATTGGAACTTGTCTCCTTTCTTAAAGATAGGTATCAATAATGACTCTTTCCAGTCATGGGGTAATTCTTCTGTCCTCAGAGGGGCCATTGAACCTAGAACAATCCGGCGGCAGAACCACCAGAGGGGCCATTGAACCTAAACCATCAGGCGGCAGAACCTGCAAGTCATCGATTATGTGTTGACACAACACATTTTACGAACTTTGTAAGATCACAAAATCAATTCCAAGGGCAGACTGTATTCGTGACAATGCTACAGTCGTCGTAATCTGAGGGTGAAACTGAAATAGAGCTTCAGAAATGAAATATAACACCCAGGTTCCAAACAAATATTTTGCAAAATGAAGACAATGTTAGAGAACAGTTAACCATAACTGTAAAGTAAATTACTTGAATGTTCAATACGAGAGAGAGAGAGAGAGAGAGAGAGAGAGAGACTGAGAGAGAGAGAGAGACCGAGAGAGAGAGAGACAGAGAGACAGAGAGACAGAGAGACAGAGAGACAGAGAGACAGAGAGAGAGAGAGACTGAGAGACTGAGAGAGAGAGACTGAGAGAGAGAGACTGAGAGAGAGAGACTGAGAGAGAGAGAGAGACTGAGAGAGAGATAGAGAGAGAGAGACAGAGAGAGAGAGACTGAGAAAGAGAGAGAGAGACTGAGAGAGAGAGAGACTGAGAGAGAGAGACAGAGAGAGAGAGACTGAGAGAGAGAGATAGAGAGAGAGAGAGAGAGAGAGATGGCAAGAATGCAATAAATGTATTCACATATCAATCAATCAATCATGTGCCATGCCGGAAAGCGTGGGCGATCATGACTCGCCATTTCACTCGATCACCAGAGTCGTGGATCAGCTCAGTGTTCCTGTCTCGTCCATGCCACGTGGCCAAGCCATCCAGGTATTTTCCTCTCGGTCTTCCTCTTGGTCTGTTCTACTCGATCTTGCCAGTTGTCACCAAGTCTCCAATCCATTTCTTCTCATAACATGTCCAAAAAATTTTGACTGTCTACGTCTAATTTCTCTAATCAATTTACGAGTTTTCATTTGTCTCCTGTAGTACTTGGTCATTGGTTTTTCTAGTCTGTCCATGGTATTCTTTGCATTTTCCTCAGAAACCACATTTCTGCAGCCATCAGATTTTTTTTCAGCTTGACTGCATCATTGTCCAAGTTTCACATCCATACAAAAGAACAGGCTCTATGTATCCCCTCAACACTCTTTTTCTCGTTTCAATTGACATCTTTTATTGGTCAGAATGTTTTTCATCTTGCTAAAGGCTACTTTCGCCATGGCGATTCTTGTTCTAATCTCTTCAAGGCATCTCCCATCAGATGTTATGACTGTTCCGAGATAATTGTATCGATTCACTTGTTGAAGAATATTCCCATTTACTTGTATATTACATTGTGGTATTTCGTTCTTCCTAGTGACTACCATAACCTGTGTCTTTTTACAATTTAATTCTAACCCTAGTTGTTCACTGTGTGCAACAACCCCTTCTATTAAATGTTGCAGGTCCTGTTCATTGTCTGCAATCAAGACTGTATCATCTGCATATCTAATGTTATTGATGTTTCGTCCTCCAATGCTGATTCCATTTATATCCTCTACATTTCTGAAAATATTTTCACTGTACAGGGAAAAAAGATCTGGAGACATTACACAACCCTGTCTCACATCTCTCTTAATAGGCTGATATTGACCTACTTCATTATCAATTCTGATGGCAGCTTGTTGTTTCCAATATATGTTCTGTTACGAGTCATAAGGTCTTTCCCATGAGTGTGTAGATCTGCAAGCATTTCTATCATGTTGACATTCTTACTTTATCGAAAGCCTTTGTGTAGTCAATAAAGCAAAGATTTAGGTCTTTGTTACTTCTATGTAACGTATAATTACTGTTCTCAGTATATACACAGCATTTACTGTACCCTTGCCTTCTACAAACCCACATTGTTCTTCTTCTATTTCGGGTTGTATTGTCTTCCTAACTCTTTGCATGATAATTCTTAGCAACATCTTCGTGATGTGGCTCATTATACTAATTGTTCTACGCTGATCACATTCCAAGGCTCCTTATTTCTTTGGGATTGCAATAAATACTGAATTCATAATTCGTGAGGTTTATCTCCAGTACCATATATTGTGTTCAGCTGTCTGGTGACTTGATCTATTCCATATTCTTTTAAAGCAATTTAATCATTTCTGTTGTCATGTTGTCTGAACTGGGGTCTTGCCAGTTGTCTTATGGTTAAGAACATTCTGAACCTCCATCTTATTTTGTGTGCATATCCCTTACATGACGTTGCAGTCAACATCAGCATTTTTCAGTTGCTGTTGGTGTACTATGCAAGAATACGCTCAGTAGTTTGTCATTGCTTTCTGAGCGACCGGCTCACATACCCCGTAAGTTACCAACGCGGCGAGAACCGCTACCTATTTTCGCGCAGGTTACGTTACTCACGAGTGTCAAAGAGCTGCAAGGAACCTAATAGAGAAGATAGAGGTAGAACTATGGAAAGAGACCTAGACAGGATCAAGAGAACATAGCTATCTAGGAAATAGGGACAGAAGGGACAAAAGCACGAGTGAGAACTATAAATAGTTCTCCGACTGGACACACTTGTGTCCAAAAAGGGGACACTGTAAGACGTGAGCTGGAGTTGCCCACAATAGAGTGGGGAAACCCGCATCACGAGAAGTGTCAGTGAAACACCAATAACGTTAAACAGTTGACCAGTTACTAACTGCGTGCTGGAACTCCGAGCACGCAAACTAGCTGCTGCACGTAGAGTCAACTGATCGTGGCTGGACACGCCACGAAGATCGTCAGACCGCGACTCGACAGCGTAGAGGACAGACGGCAGTATTCGCTCTGAATACTTTGTTGCTTACAAAGGACAATAGCAATAGTTGTGACTTAGCCTTAGCTTCGATAGATATTACCATCGATCTCATCTTTCATACAACATCATTACGATATACCATGATGTGTATTACCTATGTGATTATCCGCTCGCAGAGCTACTGTACAACTAGCTAATAAACTTGTATTATATTTGTATTCTTTTGTACGTTCTCATTTCGAGTGGTACAAAAGCGGAATCCTTGTATGCCTGTCAAAGTTAAGTTGTTGACAGGCAGGATCCGATTTGGTGTCAGAAGGTGGGGCTTGAACCACCTTCAAGCACTTTTCAAGACCATTTTCCCACATAAAGTGTAAAAATTTGTACTAAAATACGATGTATTATTCCATCGATGTAAATTTGGAAATTTAAATTGTGATTTCTGTAAACGGTAAATATGTATTTAAATCACAAGTTTAACTATTATTTTTGAATATGTGTGGTATTACATTCATTATGTCAACATTCATTGAATTTACCCACGAACTTGTGCAAAGTCAAATTTATTTTGTACAATTAGTAAATTAGAAGTCAAGCTAAGGTCATACAGCACAACTCAGTCAGAGACAGTAGAAAGTGAAGACAAGACGACAATCGACTGTTCATTCGACGATTCATCTCACAATTCATTTGACGATTCATTAATACGATCATACCATTCATATCATAATATCATCCATATTATTTACATCACATTTGTAATTTGCCGATCGTAAGAACTGTAACATTTAAATTGATTACCACCATGTATTTTGCAACATATATTATGTCCTAATTGTTGATGCTCTATAAAACAGAGACATCACGCGTACGAGCAAGCCTATCGAGTCGGTGTGTACAAGACAGCGGTGTAACATCCCGAGGGGCCGCATTTTCATCTGATTAGATGAGTATTTTTTCACTATTTTGATAATCACAATTAACAATGCATCTTATTTTTCAGTGATTGATTGTGAACGTGTGAAACTTATTAGATTGAAATTATTTGTATTACCATTTGTGTAAGAACATAAAGCCATACAATGTCAACATTAGGTGAGTGTATCCAAGCTGGCAAAGACTTAGGCCATAGCGGGGAGAAATTAGAGAAATGGGCAGAACAGAGATACAAAGAAGAAACAGAAAGAAAAGCTGCAATAGAGAGAGATGTACGAGCCCTCGAAAGACAGCATCAGAAAGAGATGAAAGAAGTAGAGGAATCAACTAAACAAAAACAATTAGAATTAGAGGATGCCAATATACGGGATTACGGAGAAAGGCATTAACCTCTAAGCCAGAGAGACCGGCTCTTCAAAATTGACGATCCTTAATTATTATTTCGAATATCATACTGTTCTTCTCTGTTATCATCATAGGGGTTTTTCACATAATTTGACGATAAATGTAAAATCTGATTATGATTTTTCCATCTTTTCTTTTTAGGCAGCTTGCTGATGTACGGGTTCTTATATTAGTAACTCTCGAATTCGTGTGTGCATTAATTTGGTATTCTTACTGTTGTGTTGTTTTTCAAATGCTATGCAATTTTCCTCAAGCCATGCTTCTTGTTCCTCCTTACGTAATGTTCTGACTTTTGTGTGAATTTCTTCATACTCGGCAGGATTGTCTTTGTTGTGTCTTCTTGTTTCCATTAATTTTAAAATTTCTTCAGTCATCTATTTCTTTCGACCCACTTTCTTTAATTTTGGAATAGTTGTTTCTGCAACCAAACTGATTGAATTTTTCAACATTTTCCATTAATCATCCACGTCTTGAATTAGGGTCTCTAGATAAGACTGTATATCAAATCTGTTGTTTACTTCTATGTTAACATTGTCTTGTATTATCTTGTCATTTTTCAATGTACTCAGTTCATATTTAGTGTTTCCTGGTTAGAACATTAAGAAATGTAATAATAAAAGCTTTCAAGCGGAGATAAGGGATATACCGGGAAAGCGTACTTGCAGGTGTGTGTCTCAAGCCATAGGGCAGAAATGAAGACAGTCATTATTATCTTTATCATGTGTTATGCCGATAAGCGAGGGTGGTCATAATTTACCATCTCAGACGATCCTCAGAGTTTCAGATCCTGTCCGCATTCTTACCCCGATAATCTCATAAGGCCAAGCCATGCAGGTATTTGCATCCTTGTCTTTCTCTTGTTATTTTCTCGTTAAGGTTTCTCATTAAGTGACACTAAGTTTGCAAGTGTATTCCTCCTCATAACAATCACAACAAATCTTGACTGTCAAGGTCCGTCTTCTCTAATCAGTTTACTGCTTCTAGAAGTACTGCCTCTTTATCTGTCGGTCCGTCTGTGGCATTTTTACATTTTTCTTACACAGCATGCAGCCACAATTAGAAGTTTCTCGACTTGCCTGCGTACTATCCGTTTGTCACGTGCTTACAACTGTATATTTTCTGCATTGCAATTAAACACTTTTTTTTCTTATGTTATAAGCGAATGTTTTTTTTTTTTATCTTTCAAACAGCAACATTTGCTATGGCGATTCTTTTTCACATGTTGACAAGGCATCCTCCGTGTGATATGTTCCAATGTCAATCGATTAAACTGTTTAAGAATGTTTCCATTTAGTTAGATGTTACATTGCTGTATTTGTCTCCTGGAAATGACCATCATTTCTGTTATCTTACAATTTAATTCCCAGCGTAGGTGCTACAGTTCCTTTACATTGTCTGCAATCAACACTTTATCCGCATGTGTTTATTATATTGCTGAAGCTGTGTCTTCCAACAGTAATTCCCCTTATGCCCTGTAAATTTATCATAATATTTTCTCTACGTCTGAAAAACCAGGTTTGGAGACATGAAACAATCCTCCCGCGCATGATTGGCTCTCGTGAACGGCTAGTATTGAACCTACTTTGTTATTAATGTTTATGGCAGCTTATTGTTTCCTATATATTTTCTTCTCAATTGTTATGTCTTTCCCATAATGTGGATATCTGTATCATGTCGATATGTCTTAATTCTATGGAAAAATTGTATGTAGTCAATAAAGAAAAGATGTAGTCTTTATTTACTTCTATCGAACGCTCTTCTGGTGTTCTCAGCAAATACACATCTTCTTAAATACTCTTCTTGCCTTCTACAAACCTACATTGTTTTTAATATATTTCGGTTGTATTTCCTTCCTAGCCTATTGCAAAATGATTCTTAACAATATCTTTCTGGTGTTATTCATTATGCTCATTGTTCGATACTGATCATATTCAGAGGCCCCTAATTGATTCCAATTGCAATTCACAGAGGTTTGCACAAGACACGAGGAATCTTGGTATGATCTATTGTGTTGAGAAACCCTGTAACCAGATCTATTGCACATTTTTCTAAGGCATTGATCATTTCCGTAGTGATGTTGTCTAGATCCTGAGTCCTGTGGCATATCATATAGTTAAGGGTATTCTGAACTTACGTCTTCAGTATTGGTTATCTATCATCTTGTTGTGATTGTGACGGACTCATCCAGTAGGATGAGAAGGATGACGACAAGCATGCTTCAGACAGAGTGGCAGACTTCCATCCAAAAATCAAACATAGAGAGGATCTGTTGGCTATTTTTCCCAAGACATACTGGGATGGTGAGAAACGAGCAGGCGAACAGATTGGCTGGGTATGTACCACTTGGTGGGGAAATGGCGCATGAAAATGCCGATGAGGTCGGGGCCCATTGGAATGATATATATATATAGTGCACACGAGCAGATAGATCATCACAGCCTGGATAGAATGGTGCTGCAGGATATGCCCAGGGGATGTGGTCGACATTGAAAACTCCGAGGAAAGGGCAGACGGACATATCATCAGCAAATGGTCACATAATCAGACTGCTGCTGGTAACATTAGTATTGGGACTCTTCGCTGGGTATCGCAGATGATGACGGAGCTGGTGTGGGAATGTCCCGAGTGCTGTAACTCAGCTCAACTCAACTCAACTCAACTCAACTCAACTCAACTCAACTCAGCTCAACTCAACTCAACTGGGAATATCAAACTGTTCCTCAAGCGAAGCGTTTTAGAGGTCTTTCATATACGCTGGCCATGTATTTAATATTTAATCCTTGGTCATTATGACTTTGCCTCCTTTAGTTTTCAGACAACTCGTTACGTGTTCTTTTGCTAGTGGGGATATTAATTTTTGTGGGCATTCATTTGGTGATTTTGGTGTTGTTTTTCAATTTAACTGCAACTGTTTTACCAAGGCATGCAATTTATGCGCGTTTATATAATTTGCTAAGTGATCTTCTCGTCTCTTTATATTTTGCAATATACATACACGACGAATTTGATTACAGCAGGGGTGATAAATCAAAAACAAATAGCTGAGCTAGAAAATAATATTAAGACAATGACACCTGTTTAACCTCAGCGCCGGACAATAATCCTGTAGAAATAAATGATATACTGGGAGAACTCGGCATTGAGACAATACCCAGGATTCTAAATTAGATATTAGACACCAGAGAGATTCCCCCATACATCTGCAGATCCATGTCTTCACAATACAAAATAACAGGGAAAAATGAGAGTCACACAGAAAAATCGGTCTAGTGCTCAACGTTGCAAAACTGCTCTTTAGCATGAACATGGGGAGGAATCATACATAACAAAGGCTTCAAGTTTCACACACTTTGGGTTTGTTACAGGTAAACACGCACGGAATGTCATCTTTACCTTATTGATGTTCATAGAAATATTTAATCTTTACCTTATTGATGTTCATACAGACATCTCATGTTTTACCTTTTTGATGTTACTACAGACATTTAATTTTTACCTTACTGATGTTCATTCAGACGTTTAATGTTTACTTGATTGGTGTTCATGCAGACATTTGATTTCTGCTTGAGTTGAGTTGAGCTGAGTCAACAACAGACATCATTGCACTCGAGAAATTCCCATAAGTGCTCACTCATAATCTTCAACAGACAGCGGAGAATTCCAATACTAATGTTGTCCGTTGCTATTTGATTATATGTCCGACTTGCTTTATCTCTGAGTGACGACTGACTATCAGATCTGACCACACCCTGCTGCCGCATTCTCTCTAGATCATGATAGTCTATATGTTCTACTGCATTATTTACGTGCTCCCAGAGGGCCTTCACCACATCTGCCTTATCATGCATCAAATTACCCCTCAATGATGCAGCACCAGCCAATCTGTCTGCCTATTCATTTCCATACCAGAGTGTCCTGGAGAAAAGATCCAGCGAATGCTCACAACCTGCGAATTGATGCATACCATTTCTGCTTGATTGATGTTCATTCACACATTTAATTTTTACTTTACTGATTTTCATACAGAGAATTAATTTTTACCTTATTGATGTTCATAGAGACATTACATTTTACTTTACTGATGTTCATACAGACATTTAAATGTGTATCCTATTGATGTTCAAACATACATTTATTAGAGATTTTTTTTTAAAGAGCCATAGTAATGTTATGTAGATTATTTACAGGCACCTTATGGCATAGTAGCTAGTGCGCTTGTCTACCGTGGCCGGAGTTCGGGTTCAGTCTGGACAAAGGCGGAATGATTGTTTCCCACGAGTACCATACTGGGGAATGATTGTTTCCCACGAGTACCATACTGGGGAATGATTGTTTCCCACGAGTACCATACTGGGCTTGACCCAAACTTATCAACATAATCCAAAACCAAACAATTGTCGGAGATTTCGGGAGAAGGGGGGGGGAGGAAGGGCACTGGCTATGCCACCTCATATGGCGTGGTTGAAAATGTATAAAAGCCGAATACTACACACCCAGGCGGCAGTATCTTTACCTGTTTAGATTATTCGAAAATTGTTTACCAAAGAGAAACAACTATTTTAGTGGACTCAAATTAGATGGGAATGTCGAGACACGGGGACATTTTGCATCAACTCAGTATAGATAGGAATGTCCTCACGTAGCAACATTTTACATTAACTCAGTATAGATAGGAATGTAGAACATTCAGAATGGCTGCCTGGTCCAAGGATCGTCCGTCTTCCAAAGTAGCTTTACCTGCAAGCCTATCAGACTGATCATTTCATTGTACACCCGCATGTCCTGGCTCGAAAATGAAACTAATCTATGCCAGCCGAGACCGCTACAAAGACAGCAACCACTCTCTTCGGACCCACCCCATCTCTATCTTCCTGAGCATACACATTTAGTCACTAAGGACACATGCCCGAGTGAATGTCTGTGTCTCGGGCAGTGTTATCGCTTTACTTACTGCCATGACTTCCATAGTCAGGCTACTAGCAGTCAAAGCAAAAGCACCAGGCTCTTCGTTCACAATTTTCCTTCCGACATCAGCCGTAAAGGCCCATGAACTTCTCACTCGTCGAACGACCGACCCATTCTGAATGCTCTAAGAAAAGTAAGTCGTTTACGAAAACCAATTGATGATTGTGAATTTACAACAATTGGTAAGGCTGCGAGAACAGCAAGTTAAAAGAGGTGTGGCCAAACAAGAACACTACGTAGGAAGCCAAAGAAGATTAATAAACCAACACAGAACTTTAGTTATTCGACAGATCATCCTCATTGCACATCAAACCATTCAGTCCATAAGTGCTCGGATCCCCTCCTCAGCAAATCCCGCAGCGTGTAGCGGCTAACGACACCAATTCGGTGTTGGTTTATCAATCTGCTTTGGCTTCCTGCGTAGTGTTCTTATTTGGCCACACCTCTTTCAATTTGCTGTTCTTGCAGTCTGACCATGGTTGTAGATTCACAGTCAACACTTGGTTCTCGCAAAAGTCTTACTTCTCGTAGAGTATTCAGAATCTCAGCCTGGTCCAAGGCGCGTCCGCCCTCCACAGTAGCCTTACCTGTGAGCTTGTTAGCCCGCTCATTTCCTTGTACTCCAGCATGCCCTGGTATGAAGATGAAACCAATCATTGCCAGCCGAGACCGCTCCAGAGGCAGCAATCACTCACTTCGGATCCACCCCATCTCTATCCACTTGAACATGCTCATTGAGTCACTGAGGAAACATGCCCTGGTGAATGGCTGTGTCTCGAGCAATGTTATTGCTTTACTTACTGCGATGATTTCCATAGTCAGGCTACTTGTCTCAACAAAAGCACCAGAGTCCTCCTTCACAATTATCCCTCCGGCCTGAGCCGTAAAGACCCATGAGCTTCTCACTTGTCGGACGACCGACCCATCTGTGTAGATGACAGCATCACCGCCTAACGAATTCTCGAAAATCAACGCTTGTACTCCCGCCTCCACAGCAGCTGGATTTTCTTGTCTGCATTTTCTGTCTAGTTGGATGCAAACAGAAAAGGACGTACAGAAATCTGTTGGCACTTGTACCCACTCCTCGCCAGGTTCTAAGTCCTCAAGTACACATACCAGTTGAAAAATGTCTTCAGCTTGACCCATCCACGACTTTCCTCTTTTTAACCTGCCGCCCTTCATCTTCTTAATTTCACTATGCAGTGGATGTTGTGTGATTGCGTTAATTCTGAGGTAGGCACGTGCTCTGCAAATTTGTAGTCTGTCTTCAATAGTTGGAAAATCAAGAAGGTAGAGCATCGCCCAGCATGCTGTATCTCTTGTACATCCAAGAATAATGCGCATAACTTCGTTCTGTATCCATTCCATCCTTTATATCTGCTTACGGCTGAGAGTCAGGATCGCCATCGCATACTCAAAAACAGACATGACCAGCCCCTCGTATAGAAGACATAGATGGTGCTGCTTACAGTTTGCTGCCGCCATCACCCGCATCGCAGCCAAACTCCGCTTGGCCTTTGTTATCACCTGGTCTATGTGCTCATTATAAGCGAGGTTTCGACCATATCCCCAGGTAATTCATTGCCTGCGTTCTTTCCACCGTCTCTGAACACAGATTTACCGTTGGTGTTGGAGTGTTGACAATATGGTTATTCAAAGAGAACCATGTCACTATTGCCTTTGTTGGGTTTACCATTGCCCCAGCTTCAACACACCAAGTACTTATGCGATTGAGTTCGGTTTGCAACCTGATCTCTATCCTTACTTATGAAAGTGTTCTCCTAGGTCCAGTGATCTGCTCGCTGATGATTCTCACAGTGTAGGCGTTGAAAAGCGTTGTAACTCACAGATTGGAACTGTGAGGTAAGCATGAACATTTTTTTCAATTCACATTTTTTTCAATTCTCATTTTCTCTTCATTGCTTTAATTTTTTCATCCTTTTGTTCTTCTGGTCCTGTCATCACCTTTTGATGTAGTCACAGGAAATCTCTTTGACTATATGTTGTGTTTGTGAATGTGTTTGATTGCTGATGAAGGCTAATCGCTGCAACGTCCTGTGTGTGTCTTTGTGTCATATTATATTGCTAGTTTCTCTAGCTAGTTGTCGGTAAACTTATTGATGTCATCGTATCTTATGCCATCCGGCCCTGGAGGGCTGTTTTTGATCGTCGAAGCACAGCCTTGATTTCTTTCACTGTCACTGTGTCTTCATCCGAAATGTTCTGGGCCTTGTATCTGTCTGAGGTGACCTCTCTGGCAAGATTTCGGCCTCTCATGTCTGTCTGGTTGCTCTGCTCTAGATAGCGTTCGAAGAGGGCTTTTCCCTTGTTCTCGTCATTCCTCTGCCAGATGAGGTCAGCACCTTGGATGTCATAAATTCTCTTACTCTTGGCTACCCCACTCATGCTTTTATGTAGTCGCCAGAACAATTTAAGTGACTTGTCTGTTTACTCTATGACATACCTCTGTCCATTTTTCACTTTTAACCACCTAAACCAGTTTTTTTTTAAATCGCTGAGGAGGGGATCCGAGCACTTATGGACTGAATGGTTCGATGTGCAATGAGGATGATCTGTCGACTAACTAACTAAGATAGGAATGTCGTCACGATAGTAAGGGATATTTATTGGGAGCAAGAAGCTCTCATCAGAGACATGGGACAACTTTGTGAATTCAAAGTCATTAAAATATGAATTACAGCAGGATGTTTTTATCAACTCATCTGTTTTAAGAAATACCGTAAGACAATACTCACGAACGCGAGCATCGAGAGAGAGAGAGAGAGAGAGAGAGAGAGAGAGAGAGAGAGAGAGAGAGAGAGAGAGAGAGAGAGAGAGAGAGAGAGAGAGAGAGAGAGAGAGAGAGAGTTTAAAAAAATAAAGAGAGAATTGCAATTTCCAAAGATTCTTTTAACAGAATGAGCATCGTCGGAACAACAGAACTAGCAGAAGTACAAAAATGCGCTTATGGAAAACGTGTGCGTGGCCTGTTTTTGTGTGTGGAGTGAAATGCTGGACAATGAGTGATGAAGTGGTAAGGAGATTGGAGGCAGTGCAGATACAAGATTGTGAGAATAATTTGAGAATATCTCTGACAGATAATTAAAAAGACAATCACTGACGTGTTGGGTGTTGCTGAATTTGAATATCATTCACAAAAGCCATTAGGAGAAGACAAATGAAGTGTGCGCGGCAAATCAACAGACGGGGTGGAGCAGAGAAATTAGTCTTATTTAAGAACATATTAGGAAAGCGAGACAGAGAGAGAGAGAGAGAGAGAGAGAGAGAGAGAGAGAGAGAGAGAGAGAGAGAGAGAGAGAGAGAGAGAGAGAGAGAGAGAGAGGAGGGGAGAGAGAGAGAGAGAGAGATGTTGAAAACTTAAAGAGCTTGGCAACAAATAATAATATAAACAGCAGGAAATTCAACATATCAGATGACAGAGAGAACTAGGGAGACGTTATCCCGATGCCTGTTTCACACTAGGAACATGAGAGAGAGAGAGAGAGAGAGAGAGAGAGAGAGAGAGAGAGAGAGAGGTGGAGAGAGAGAGAGAGAGAGAGAGAGGAGAGAGAGAGAGAGAGAGAGAGGGGATAGGATATTGCGATAAAGTCAGACATTCCAGATTGTGTATATTTCCAACCTATATCACAGCAGCTAGGAAATATTGGTCTCTGACACTATTCTACGTCACAGAGGCTTGACAACATCAGCCCCTGCTACTGGAATATGTTGCAAAGGTGTGAGAAGATCGGCTTAGGTACTAGCCTGCGTCAAAAGGGCCGGGACATTTCGGCCCTAGATATTAGTCCTACGGTGGACTGAGTGGCCTCGAGGCATGGCGTCCGTCTCGAGTGCTGGAGGTCCCGGGTTCAAGCCCCGGTGAGGACCGGGATTGTTTTACGTGGACTTCTAGTAACAAAATGTCCCCTGGTCTCTGGGCAGTGAGATCGGACGCCCGTATGTATTGTTGCGTACGTAAAAAATCCCTTGTCAGTTGGAAATCTAAAAAGAGTAGCCTAACGGCGCTGCCCGGGCAAAAACTTTCGAGTAAAAATCTCCCAAAATATTTAAGAATCCTCTCCGGTGCTAAGGAGTTCGTGCACTGAGCTGAGAACCTCCGGACTCAGGCTTGAGTTAGGAGTGTGCCGTGATGTTGATCCGTCGACTAAACTAAACTAATAACTAAACTATGTTATCCTGCATCACAAGCACGAGGACAGATCGAGTCTTGATAATAGCAATAATATCTTACGTTACAAAGACAGTGGGGGAAAAACCACTTTCGAGACTGGCCTTCGTAACAAACATTTGGCAATATCCTCCATAGATAAAGGCCTACTTTACCAGCTCTGGGAAGCTTTGACCACAGATTTTATCAATCAATAAGGCGCCGTCCTCGCAATGAAGGCTGGCTGCAATGGACCTCCAACACCATCACCCGCCTTGATTGTATATTTTGTCAGATATTATCCTACGTCACAAACATTGCATTAGACATTGTTGTTAGGATATGCTTTAGACGTTGTTGATAGAGTAGGCATTAGACATTGTTGTTAGAGTAGGCATTAGACATTGTTGTTAGAGTAGGCATTAGACATTGTTGTTAGAGTAGGCATTAGACATTGTTGTTAGGATATGCTTTAGACGTTGTTGTTAGAGTAAGCATTAGACATTGTTGTTAGAGTAGGCATTAGACATTGTTGTTAGAGTAGGCATTAGACGTTGTTGTTAGGATATGCTTTAGACGTTGTTGTTAGAGTAGGCATTAGACGTTGTTGTTAGGATATGCTTTAGACGTTGTTGATAGAGTAGGCATTAGACGTTGTTGTTAGGATATGCTTTAGACGTTGTTGTTAGAGTAGGCATTAGACGTTGTTGTTAGGATATGCTTTAGACGTTGTTGATAGAGTAGGCATTAGACGTTGTTGTAAGAGTAAGCATTAGACGTTATTGTTAAAGTAGGCATTAGACGCTGTTGTTAGAGTAGGCATTATTTGACAGACGTTGTTGTTAGAGTAAGCATTAGACATTGTTGTTAGAGTAGGCTTTAGACGTTGCTGTTAGAGTAGGCATTAGACGTTGTTGTTAGAGTAAGCATTAGACATTGTTGTTAGAGTAGGATTTAGACGTTGCTGTTAGAGTAGGCATTAGACGTTGCTGTTAGAGTAGACATTAGACGTTGTTAGAGTAGGCAATAGACATTGTCGTTAGAGTAGTCATAAGACGTTGTTGTTAGAGTAGGCATTTGAGGTTGTTGTTACAGTAGGCATTAGACGTTGTTTGAACCTGGCACGGTATCTCTAGCTGTAGACTAGAAAGCCCCAGATTTCAACAGTGGGACAACCATATGGTGGATCTCCATGCATTCTAACATGAATCCTAAAATTAGGACAAGAATAGGGAGTTATGGACTAGTTGAGACGATCATGTGCCCGGTGTCATGGAGAGGATCATGTATCCGGTGTCATTGAGAGGATCACGTGCCCGGTGTCATGGAGAGTATCATGTGCCCGTTGTCACTGAGAGGATCACGTGCCCGGTGTCATGGAGAGTATCATGTGCCCGTTGTCACTGAGAGGATCCGTGCCTGGTCTCATGGAGAGGATCATGTGTCCGTTGTCATTGAGAGGATCATGTGTCCGGTGTCATTAAGAGGATCCGTGCCTGGTCTTATGGAGAGGATCATGTGTCCGTTGTCATTGAGAGGATCATGTGCCTGGTGTCATGGAAAGGATCACGTGCCCTGTGTCATGGAGAGTATGAAGTGTACGGTGTCATTGAGAGGATCATGTGTCCGGTGTCATGGAGGGGATCATGTGACTGGTGTCATGGGGAGGATCATGTGTCATTGAGAGGAGCATGTGTCCGGTGTTATTGAGAGGATCATGTCCCGGGTATATTGGAAAGGATCGTCTACCAGGTGTCAGGGAAAGGGTCATGTGCCGAGTGTCATGGAAAGGATCACGTTTCGGATGTCATTGAAAGGAGCAAGAAAGGATTCATAGCTGTCAAAATCGCGGACGTATATCAAAGAATATTGTTGACACTTTACCAGCTTCTAATCGTGTCAGTGATTGAGTGTGGTCTGTGAATGCACGCGCAGAATTCGCAGCCAGATGGCTAAGCTAAAACGGATACATAATGGGGCCACTGGATCCATTCTTGGTCTTACAAGCGCGACGTCTATTACGTGATTACACCATATAATGTATATACCGTATATGGCAGGTACGAGGTGACCCAGGCCAAGATGTACCTGTTTTTTTTTAGCATATCCTTTACAGGACTTAGCTGTCAACACCAGCATCTTTCAGCTGTATGTTGATTTCTTGGCAAGATTACGTTCAGTAGTTCGCCATTGCTTTCTGAGCGGCCGGCTCACATACCCCGTAAGTTACCGATGTGATTCGAACCACTGCTGATTTGAACCGTTATCACGTTACCGACGAGAGTATACGAGATTACGGAGAAAAGTCATAACCTTTAAGCCACGAAGCCGGCTTAGATGTACCTTAGTATTGTAGAATAAGATATATAGAACATATGTTAAAGAGAGGCAGGTCTTGAGTGAGACAGGTCTTGAATGAGTCAGGTCTTGAGTGAGAAAGATCCTGGGTTAAACTGGTCTTGGGTGAGATCAACTGAAGACACAATCATTCAGGTGTGTGGAATGGACAGGAGTGGCATGGGTCATGGAGCCAATACCAATGAGGCATTGCGTATAGCTATATTTACATTGAGCCGTGGGTATCGAGCATGAACATCGGGTGTTACAGAAATGTCCGTGCAACAGCTGACAGAAGGCCGCTCACACCCTGTCCATGTCAAGATACACACAGATGGGTCGTAAGAGGTAACCAGTGTAAGGTTGGGTTGGGGTGTATTACTGTAAAGAGTAAAGACAAGTGCACACTGTTGTACAAAATGGAGGGGTGTTGGAGCTGGACATGTGCTACTACAACATCTAGCATGAGAATAGAAGATGATACTGTGATGACAGCCTTTCCGTGATTGAGGAAAGCACAGCCAGACGTTTGTTTGTAATGAACTCGCAGAGCATGCTCCAGAAAGTGGAGATTTGAGTGTTACTGGCTAGCATCACGTGACAGGGCGGAGACAGCGAGCACATCATGGATTGTTTAGGGAGTACAGGTGTTCGGGGTAATTGACAGGCTATAGAATAGCCGCTACTGCGTCTCCATGGTGGGGTGGGGGGGGGGGGGGGCTACTTTATGATAAAAGCGATGTGGTGAAGGCTCTCTGGCATCGCGCGGAGAGCTACTTTATGATAAAGGCGCTGTGGTGGTGGCTCTCTGGGATCTGGTGGAGGGCTATTTTATGATAAAGGTGATGTGGTGATGGCTCTCTGGGATCTGGTGAAGGGTTATTTTATGATAAAAGTGATGTGGTGATAGCTCTCTGTGATAGGCCGGATAGCTACTTTATGATAAAAGTGATGTGGTGATGGCTCCCTGAACTCGGTGGAGCGCTACTTTAGAATAAGGCGATGTGTGGAGGCTCTCTGGACTCGGGCGAAGAGCTACTTTATGATAAAGGTGAGGTGGTGAAGGCTCTCTGGACTCGTGCGGAGAGCTACTTCATGATAAAGGTGAGGTGGTGAATGGTCTCTGGACTCGGGCGGAGAGCTACTTTGTGGTAAAGGTGAGGTGGTGAAGGGTCTCTGGACTCGGGCGGAGAGCTACTTTGTGATAAAGGTGAGGTGGTGAAGGGTCTCTGGACTCGGGCGGAGAGCTACTTTGTGATAAAGGTGAGGTGGTGAAGGGTCTCTGGACTCGGGCGGAGAGCTACTTTGTGATAAAGGTGAGGTGGTGAAGGGTCTCTGGACTCGGGCGGAGAGCTACTTTGTGATAAAGGTGAGGTGGTGAAGGGTCTCTGGACTCGGGCGGAGAGTTACTTTGTGATAAAGGTGAGGTGGTGAAGGGTCTCTGGACTCGGGCGGAGAGCTACTTCATGATAAAGGCGATGTGGTGAAGGGTCTCTGGACTCGGGCGGAGAGCTACTTTGTGATAAAGGTGAGGTGGTGAAGGGTCTCTGGACTCGGGCGGAGAGCTACTTTGTGATAAAGGTGAGGTGGTGAAGGCTCTCTGGACTCGGGCGGAGAGCTACTTTGTGATAAAGGCGATGTGGTGAAGGGTCTCTGGACTCGGGCGGAGAGCTACTTTGTGATAAAGGTGAGGTGGTGAAGGGTCTCTGGACTCGGGCGGAGAGCTACTTTATGATAAAGGTGAGGTGGTGAAGGGTCTCTGGACTCGGGCGGAGAGCTACTTTATGATACAGGCGATGCGGTGACGGCTCTCTGGCATCTGGTGGAGAGCTACTTCATGATAAAGGCGATGTGGTGACTGCTTTCGGGACGGAGAGTGCAACTGAAAAGTGTATCCATGTCTGGAAAGACTGCCTCAGAAAGGAGTGACGGCGACTTTTTTTTATGGAAAAGGTGGAAGGGGGGGGGGGGGGGGGGGGGGGAGAGAGAGAGACAAATCACGTGAGGGAATTTCCGAGTGCAGTGGTTTCCTTGATTAAATTCAGTATCCGTGCACTGTGTTGAGGTATTCTGTTAGTTTGATTAAATTCAGTATCCGTGCACTGTGTTGAGATATGTTAGTTTGATGTCTCGCTCTCTTGTGGAGAAATAGGTGTTCAAGAGCGATGATTCTGTACAAAATTACAAACGAAAAGAAATCAACCGAAGCCTAGACTGCAAGTTGTTAGATTACACAGTGGAGGTTTGGCCAGATACGAGCTGTATA
Source organism: Cepaea nemoralis (assembly GCA_014155875.1). NCBI lineage: Eukaryota > Metazoa > Mollusca > Gastropoda > Stylommatophora > Helicidae > Cepaea > Cepaea nemoralis. The sequence goes on along the minus strand of JACEFZ010028156.1, from coordinate 295,635 downwards.
GTAAAGCTGAATATTTCTATTGCCAGAAGAGTCGTGCAAAAACGCAGCTTGAATGACAAACATGCTTGCTAATTAGTTGAACTTTTAAAGTTAATGCTCTACTCCAGGGTTCTGCTTTGTTGTCATCGATTTATTTTGAGACGACAACATGGCCATTCATTAACGGCTGGCATGTCGTTTGATCTCAGTTTCGCTTGACTTTTCTAAGTTATGGCCACAATAAAACAACAACAAAAAAGACATTCAGATCTTTAACGAATGTGTTAAAAGAATGTACACGACGTATGTCAATAAACAAAGTCAGTAATTGATCCTTCAAGACGCCCTGAGGCGTACTGGGAGTATTGTACTTGCTCCATATTTGTAAGGAACAATCGACACTTAGTGGGTGACGTGGTCAATAGTTGCATAGAACAATCGACACTAGATGGGTGATGTGCTCAACAGTTGTATAGAACACTCGACACTAGATGGGAGATGTGCTCAATAGATGTTTAGAACAATCGACATTAGACGGGTGACGTGGTCAATAGTTGCATAGAACAATCGACACTGGATGGATAATGTGCTCAATAGTTGTATAGAACAATCGACAATAGATGGGTGATGTGGTCAACATGTGTATAGAATAATCGACACTAGATGGGTTATGTTGTCAATATTTGTATAGAACAATCGACACTAGATGGGTGATGTGGTCAATATTTGTATAGACGAATCGACACTAGATGGGTGGTGTGTTCAATATTTTGTACAGAACAATCGACACTTGGTAGGTGATGTGGTCAATATTTTTATAGAACAATCAACACTAGATGGGTGATGTGGTCAATATTTGTATAGAAGAATCGACACTAGATGGGTGGAGTGTTCAATATTTGTATAGAACAAACGACACTTGGTGGGTGATGTGGTCAATATGTGTATAGAACAATCGACACTTGATGTGTGATGTGGTCAATATTTTTATAGAACAATCGACACTAGATGGGTGGTGTATTCAATATTTTGTACAGATCAATCGACACTTGGTGGGTGATGTGGTCAATATTTGTTTAGAACAATCGACACTTGATGTGTGATGTGGTCATTATTTGTATAGAACAATCGACACTTGATGTGTGATGTGGTCAATATTTGTATAGAACAATCGACAGTTGGTGTGTGATGTGATCAATATTTGTATAGAACAATAGACACTTGGTGGATGATGTGGTCAATACTTGTATAGAACATTCGACACTTGATTTGTGATGTGGTCAATATTTGCATACAACAATCGACACTTGATGTGTGATATGGTCAATATTTATTTAGAACAATCGAGACTTGATGTGTGATGTGGTCAATATTTGTATAGAACAATCGACAATTGATGTGTGATGTGGTCAATATTTGTATAGAACAATCGACACTAGACGGGTGATATGGTCAATATTTGTATAGAAGAATCGACACTAGATGGGTGGTGTGTTCAATAATTTTATAGAAGAAACGACACTTGGTGGGTGATGTGGTCAATATCACATGAGCCGTCGTTATTTCCCACGGCATTTCACTGTACCCACTTTAGGTTGGGTCGACCTGGGAGTCCAGCTTAAGTTAAGGAGTCCGCCTCAATTAGGATTCGGACATATGGCCTCTGGTGGGCAGGCAAGCGTGCTAGGTACTACACCACCGTGGTGTCAAACTGTAGGACTGGAGAGAGAGGTTACTACAGCAAAGGATATGGATGGCCATAGCAACACATCTGGCATGTACCACTGTAGCAGGTTTAGGGGAGAAGGCACCATTTAACCACAATTATCCTCCGAAGTCGGAGAGTGTCTGCCTGTACGGCGAGGAACCACCAGTCTGCACACAAATAAGCCAGACATGGGACAACGGATACTCACGCAAACCTCAGGTCCTGTATGACATCACACTGATGTTGGACAACAGGATGCCTTCATCCGACATACAGGACTTCGCGTTGGAGCTCAAGCCAACGAACACAAGCAAGCCACCACAATTATTTGTCTATGTATATTCCCATCTTGGTGACAATTGGCAAGATCGAAGGGAATAGACCAAGGGGAAGAGCAAGAATTAAATACCTAGATGGCTTGGAAACATGGCATGGTCGAGACAGAAACACAGAGTGATTCACGACTCTGGTGATCGAGTGAGATGGCAGAACATGACCGCCCACGCTTATCGGCATGGCACATGATGGATGGATGAATGGATGGATACCCAACTCAGCCTTCCCCCTATTATCTACTCTCTCTCTCTCTCTCTCTCTCTCTCTCTCTCTCTCTCTCTCTCTCTCTCTCTCTCTCTCTCTCTCTCTCTCTCTCTCTCTCTCTCTCTCTTGATAGTGAATTTTACATGTTTGATAGTCCTAAATGTGTGGGGTTTGGGACTACTTTAATAATCCAAAACTTCAGAATAGATCTAGGGAATTATTACAGCCATATATCCCTAGCAGCAAGTGTTCATTTACCCTAATATATAAGGTAAATATACACACATACACACACAAAGAGGAAACATGCCATGGAATGTTAACCTGGTCAACAAATGCCCGTGTCGACCGACAGGTGCAAATATCGCAACTCTGCTGTAAACTAGCACAACGAATTTACGTCCAAAACAGATATTCTGAAGGAACGAACCAAATGAAATGAACCAAAGAAACGAAAGAACTGAACAAACGAGCAAAACGAACTAACCCAACAAACGAACAAACTGAATGAACGAACGAACCGAACAAACAAACATACCAAATGAACAAACTGAAAGACCGAACAAACCGAAAGAACAAACGAACTGAAAAGAACGAGTGAACCGAACAAACGAACTGAACGAAGAAAGAAAGAAGAGTAAAAGAGAAGAAGAAGAGAATAAGAAGAAAGCAGAAGAGAAAAAAGAAAGAAGAAGGAGGAGGAAGACGGAGGAAAGAATTAAGAAAGAAAGAAGAAATGAAGAAGAAGGAGGGGGAGGAAGAAGAAGGAAGAGGAAGAACCGCAAAGGAGGAAGAGTAAAAGAGAAGAAGAAGAGAATAAGAAGAAAGCAGAAGAGAAAAAAGAAAGAAGAAGGAGGAGGAAAGAATGAAGAAAGAAGGAAGAAATGAAGAAGAAGGAGGGGGAGGAAGAAGAAGGAAGAGGAAGAACCGCAAAGGAGGAGGGAGGAAGAATGAAGAAGGAAGAATGAATGAATGAAGGAAGGAAGGAAGGAAGGAAGGAAGGAAGGAAGGAAGGAAGGAAGGAAGGAAGGAAGGAGACGAAGGAGAAGACGAATGAGGAGACGAAGGAGATGGTGAAGAAGAAGGAGAAGAAGGAGAAGAAGGATGAGGAGGAGTAGGAGGAGGAGGAGGAGGAGGAGGAGGAAGCGGATGAGGAATATTCTACTTCCTGCGTAGGTTGCCGAAAATCTAAGCTACAAATGTTTCACAAATACACATTAGCTTGACAATTGATACATAAACGGATTGAAACACAATTGTTGAAAGTATAAACTAGTGTATAATCTATGTGGAAGAGTATATATAGATAGACAAGACAGTACTTACATGAAATATTCAAAACAATTGGTATAAAATTACACCATACATTAATCTGTCACCATTGTATCACAGTAATTAATCTATCACCATTGTATCATCATAAATTAATCTGTCAACATTTTATCCTTGCCCTCGCAATTCTTGAATAGGGTTTTTGGTCACACACCCGTAGGTCAACCTTCTTACAATCAGGTACCACAATGATCGCAATCGTGTCAGGGTTTCTTCACATGGCAAATCTAGTTTTAGCATTTACTTGTCACATTTCTTGTCAAATTAACTGGACTGCTCCGAAAAGCAATTTGTAATACGAATTGTGGACCTAAACTACGAAGACTTCGCTTGAGAAAGATTGTGTTGACAGACCGAAGTTTCACGGTATGTATCTCTGGTTATCCTGTTTGAGAAGACTCCCTCGAGACTAATCCATGTTCATTGATTTCTTTCTTTTTCTTATTTTGCCCTTTGTCTCCGGTACTCCGGATTCCGGTCTCGTGCGGGAAGAGCGTGTCTTCTTCGCTTGGATTATTATTCTTGTTCAACTTCATTCATACAACATTGATTTTATGTTGTTGTGATGACAGTGGTGGGGTTTAACTGCTGAAATTGTTTTTACATTGTTACATCTACTGATTCTGACACAAATACTCTGTATATATGATTCTTAATTCAACTCAACGAATAGGACAGATAGATGGCGAAGAGCTGCCACAACTCGTGACCAGTGACAAGATTGTAGAAGTTAGATGGTTATGCTGCTGACAATAGACACTAGTCTGTATTTTCTGCCGAGAAACTAAGTTTCCGGCTAACAAATCACAGCTCTACAGTTACGCGCGATTACAAAATTGAGAATATTTCCTGTTTTCAAAACCACTTGGCTAAAAAGAGACAAAGCCTTCACTGAACGGTGAAGGAAAGATTTTCATTGTTTTCCACGCATTTCGTATCAGTTTCACGACTGATTTTGGTTGCAGGAACACTTAATTTCGTTGTAAGGTCAGCAGAACCAAACAAAATGAACCGCAGTTAGTGAACTGCGAGCGTAAAAATGCCTGAGTCGAGTTAAGTGTCTTGTGAATGTATCGACATGGTAAAATGGATAACAAGTTCAGGTAAGCCCGAAGTAACGAAAACACACTCAAAATACTGCAATGGAAAGCCGAAGGAGTCCTAAAACAACTCTCTTAGCACAAGGCATGTACGAAGACAAGATTGATGTAATATGCACCAAAGAAACACACCTAAATGCCTGCCCATTACAAATTCTCAGTAAGGGGATATAAAACGATACGTCTCGATCGCGAGGAACACTAGGGTGAAATTTTGGTGCTCATCTACAATTCATTACATGAATGGAAATATCTTTGAACTATAAATAGTTATATATCACTGGGATCGACATGACTGGCACCTGGACGTCTTGATAGTTTGTAAAATGGAGTTATATGTCTCATAACACAAAGCCTGGTCTGAATTTAGAGACCATGTGTTGCCCATGCAGCATGATCCCTCTCTCGGCCTGTTAAGTGTACTCCAGATGAAAGGTAACACCAATACGTCTGGAAAAAGATAAGCTGCAGAAGATGCCGGATCAGCAAAGCAATGCTCTAACTGTCCGCCTGTCGGAGCTTCGATCCTAGACCAGTTGCCGACCAAGGCTTAGAGCCTGGTCTGCCCTGCCATGACATTTAGTCTTTAGGTTGCATTTCCTCGCATTAGGATAAGGCTTGTACCCTCCCAATTGCGCTGATCCGCCCTAAGCTGTTGGCAGGATGTGGGATGTTGGACTAACATTCGGCGCTAACAGAAACAGGTATACCTGCCTAAGATCTGACACCGTGGGATCGACATGTTGATACAGGAAATGAACATGTGACTCTATATCATATACAGCCCAGTAGCTACAGATGTAGCACCGTCGCATGGAAATCAATTATACCATTTACATAATAGTCGGAAATCTTAACAGCCGCTCTGAAAGATGGGAGTATCCCGATACTGAAAACAGAGGAGATGAAGTGGAGGACTAAGAAATAGATTATAATTTCTATCTAATCAATTAACCAGATGACAACCCCAGTTTCTTCCAGGACATGATGTTCACTACAACTCCAGACTTAGCTTTCTGCACAGGAGAAAATCAAAACAAAATTGATCGCCGTGTATTTGACCAATTAACAGGCAGCGACCACAGACCAAGGAAATGTACCATAAACGTGGCGTATGTTCAGCAAGGGTTCAACGTAGTTCAACGTGTCTCGCTGGAACTAACAACGAGTTTAATTTTTTTTTTTTAAAGTTGCATATCCCTTACATGACGTTGCAGTCAACACCTGCATTTTCGGCCGTTGTTAATGTTCTTGGCAAGATTACGCTCAGTAGTTTGCCACTGCTTTCTGAGCTACTGGCTCACATACACCGTAAGTAACCAACGCGGCGATCCGCTGCCGAAGCGCGCGCAGCTGTATTCCTCACGTGGATTAACGGGATTACTGAGAAAGTCGTTAACCCCTTCGCCAGGGAGACCGGCAACGAGTTTATTTGTACAGTTATATCATGCTAGCAGGCAAGTACTGTGAGGACATAATAACGCGACAAGGCAACATGAAAACAATGGTCGAAGCTCTGAACAAAGCAATACTTCAGGCGGCCACTGAATGCACTCCAAGATGGGCAAGAATAATCTACAAGACCAACTGGGCCGAAGAACTACAAACACTGGAGAACAAAACTGAGGATTCCCAGGAAGATAGAAGAGCGAGAACAATAAACTGAAGCAGACATCGCTCTGAAAACCAGCTCAGTAAAATACAAGAGAACATTAAATCAAACACGAAAAGACTGTTGGAGAGAGGGAAAACACAAAAAACTTTAACCTCGACACAAATGGGAATAAATTATGGAAACTGAAGAAAAATGAAAGACTCTATTTTTTTTTGTTTAAGTGACAATCAAGCAAGGAAACATCTTGCTTACAGTTAAGACAGCTGCAAATATAAAAATAGAGGCAATAAACAGTGGTTGATTTTGTTCCCGGCATTTTTCTTGCATTTGTCGCAATGAGAATATCATATCAATTGTAGACCTGTTCTGTCGGAAGCCGCACTGTGATTCGGGGTAGACTTGACCTCCTTGGACTTGATCAGGCATTACATCGTCAAAACAACCCTACGAAGTGCAAACTGTGATACAGATCGCCAGTTATTAGAAGCAGATGTGAAAGTAAAGCTCAAAAAGCTTACCCGAGGACCAAGGCTACTTCGTTTTGATCTCACAAAAATGCGAACAATGTAGAAGTGAAAATCGTTTTGGGGTCTATGTGTCTATACAGGAGGACATGACACCTGATGAATTGGCAGTACAAGCTAGAAATATCTTGATAACTGCAGCCAACGATTTAATTCCGATCAAAAATAAGCATCATAAGCTATGGATGACGTCAGACACGTTAGAATTAATAAAACAACGAAAGGAACTTGAACAGAAAGAATAAGAAATCGGTAACAGTAGGATGAAGTCTAAATCTTTAACAAGAGAAATAAGGAAGAACACAAGGAAGAAACCAATGTATACAAGATTGTTGTACTAAACTAGAGCAATATCAATCAATCAATCAATCAATCAATCAGGTCCACAATGAAGGCTGGCAGCAATGGGTCTCCAACAATGTCTCTTGTCCTGACTGTACATTCTGTCAGACTGATGTTCGTACATATCTTGATGTTATCTTTCCACTTGTATCGTTGTCTGCCTCTTGCTCGCTTGCCATCAAACGTGTCCTCCAGTATGGTTTTTATAAGAGTAGTATGTCTTTTACCGTGGCCAAAATATTTCACTTGTCTCTTTTTTATTTCTTTCATCAACTCTCTCTTCATTCCCAGTTTTTCTAGAACCTCTGTATTTGATTGTTTCTGTTTTCATGAAATACGACATATTTATCTGTATATTCACATCTTCAGGGCCTCTATTCGACTTTCTAGTTGCTTGTTCATTGTCCAGGCTTCCGCGCCATACAGTAGTTGAACAATATCAAAAGAATGGAAGAGATTGCGAAATGTTTAAATAAATGAAGTTATTGACAAAACATGTTCAACCTCAATTAAATGTTAAATGTGACAAGTTGGGAAATACCATAACAGAATCTAGAAGATTTCTGAAAACATGGTAGGAATACTGCAGTGGAATGTATGAATGATATGAATGACTGTGAGGATATGAATGAGATACGTGAACCATTGAGAGCAGAGACAGAAGCTGAAGCCTCATTAGATTAAATTGTATGGGTAATAAAGAACTTGAAGAATGGTAAATCACCTGGATCTGATTAGATACCAGCTGAACTTATTAAAGCGGGAGGAGAAGAACGCAAACAAATGGATTATGCATTATGTAAAAAGATACGGAAATATGGTATGGCCAAAAGATTGGAAGAGCCCTATCTTCATTCCAATACCAAACAAGGGAAGCATGAAATTATGCACCACCTATAGAACTGTTGCCCTCATCAGTCATGCAAGTAAAATTCTACTAAAAATGATAATGGGAAGACTTCGTAAGATATGTGGTAAGAAGTGGTTCAAGCTGAATGTAGACAACGAAGAGGTACAAGAGATCACATACTCAATATGTGTTTAATAACAGAGAAGGGAGCTGAAACAGAAAGGAGATGAATCCGATAGCAGGATGAAGTATAAATCTTTAACTCGAGAAATAAGAAAGAACACAAGAAAGGATAAAAATCAATATATACAAGATTGCTGTACCAGAATAGAGCAATATCATAAGGCTGGAAGAGATTATGAAATGTTCAAGGAAATGAAGTTATTGACAAGAAATGTTCAACCTCAATTGAATGTTATCTGTGACAAGATGGGAAATACCTTAACAGAATCTAGACAAATTCTAGAAAGATGGCAGGAGTACTGCAGTGGAATGTATGATATGAGTGACAGTGAGGATATGAATGAGATACATGAGCCAATGACAGCAGAGACAGAACCTGAACCCTCATTAGATGAAATTGCTTGGGCTATAAGGAACCTGAAGAATGGTAAATCACCTGGATGTGATGAGATACCAGCTGAACTAATTAAAGCAAGAGGAGAAGAAAGCATACACATATATCATGCATTATCTACAAAGATTTGGAAATATAGTATATGGCCAAAAGATTGGAAGAGAACTATCTTCATTCCAATACCAAAAAAGGGCAACCTGAAATTATGCACCAACTATAGAACTATTGCCCTGATAAGTCATGCAAGTAAAATTCTACTAAAAGTCATAATGCGAAGACTTAGTAAGAAAATGGAAGAAGAGATTAACGTAGTTCAAGCTGGATTTAGACAGGGAAGAGGAACAAGAGATCACATATTCAACATGCGTTTAATAATAGAGAAGTGCAGAGAATTTAATGTAAACCTATTCTCATGTTTTGTGGATTATTCAAAGGCATTTGACTGTGTGCAGCATCAGAAACTTTGGGAAATCATGAGGAATATGGGTTTTCCTTCACATGTAGTACATCTCATAAAAATGCTATATCTAGACCAACAAGCGGCAGTTAGAATAGATGGCGAGGCATCAGATTGGTTTGACATCAAGCAAGGAGTCCGTCAGGGCTGCGTGCTGTCACCCTATCTGTTTAACCTGTATGCCGAAAATATAATGAGAAATGTAAGAGATGATATAAACAGGGAGCCATATGATGCCCTAAATATCGGCGGTCATGACATACCAGAGATTCGATATGCTGATGATACAGTATTACTATCCACAACACAGAATGGCATAGAAAACCTAATAGCCTCAACACAATTGAATAGTGAAAATCACATCTTATATCTTAACATAGCAAAAACTAAGATAATGCATACAGATAAAACTACTATGGAGAAAGAAATATACATTAATGGGAGAAAATTGGAGGTGGTGGAAAATTGTGAATACCTTGGGTCATTGATTACGAATAATGGTGACACAATGAAAGAAATTAAACGGCGACTATCCATTGCTCTTCAAAGACTAAAACAGATGAATAAATTATGGTGTGGGACAGACAGAACTACAAAAATTAGATTTTTAAGAGCATGCATCTTTCCCATTGCAACATACGCCTGTGAGACATGGACACTTACTAAACAAGCTGAACAGCGCATACATGCCTTTGAATATAAATGTTATAGACGAGTTCTAAGAATATCTTGGGTAAAGAAAAGAACAAATGCATCCATACTTCAAGAGTTGAATATTGAGGAGGGATGGCTATTAAAGACGATAAAAAAAACAAAATTGAAGTATTTTGGTCACTTGAAACGTCACGACAGTTTGGAGAGAACAATAATGGAAGGGTATATGCCTGGGAAGAGAGGAAGAGGAAGGCCGAAGAGAAGATGGGTGCAGGATGTGGCGGATGATCTCCAGATGGGTGTATCAGACGCGGGACATCTTGCTTGTGATCGGGAAGTTTTCCGGAAGGTTGTTATGGGAGCGAGGTTCTGCAAAGGACATGCTACTGAATGAATGAACAGAGAAGTGTAGAAAATTTAATGTAAATCTGTTCTCATATTTTGTGGATTATTCAAAGGCATCAGAAACTTTGGGAAAACATAAGGAAAATGGGCTTTCCATCACATGTAGTAAAACTCATAAAAATGCTCTATCTAGACTAACAAGCAGCTGTTAGAATAGACGGCGAGACATCAGATTGGTTTGACATCAAACAGGGAGTCCGTCAGCGTTGTGTGCTGTCCCTTATTTGTTTAACCTGTACGCCGAAAATATATTTAGAAATGTCAGAGATGATATTACCAAGGAGCACTATGATGCCTTAAATATCGGTGGTCATGAAATACCAGAGATTCAATATGCTGATGATACATTTTTACTATTCACTTCACAGAATGGTATAGAAAAACTAATAACCTCAACCCAAAAGAAAAGTGAAAATCACAACTTTTATCTTATATCTGCGTGTGTGTGTGTGTGTGTGTGTGTGTGTGTGTGTGTGTGTGTGTGTGTGTGTGTGTGCGTGTGTGTGTGTGTGTGTGTTGTCACTTCTCTAGCAATCAGAGGATGCTTTTACATATGTGTGTGTCATAAATATATACACATATTCTTCAAACAAATATTGACGTCCCATATAATGTCTGTTCATTTTTGCTAATGTCGATTGGCATAGTATCCTACTAACAAGATACTGTCGCTAATAATTGAACTGCTACATTAGTAGCGTCAAGTTGTTGCTAATCTTGATTGAGGAAGCAATTGTCTGCTATTCTCTCTCATCTTCTTGCGTTTTATCATCAACAAGGTTAATGAAAGTACTGCGAGGTTTTATTTTCTCATTAAGTCTCATGTGGACTCCGTGGCGCGCCCTGCGGGTCTAAATGTATGCTACATCGGCTGTTCTTCTTACTACAACGGCTCCGACAAGATAGCCAATTTATTCTCGAATACGTTACGACATTTAAAACTCATTACAATCGGTTATGGTCTTTCAGTTTCTTTACGTGTTCATCTTTTTGTTTGCAAAATAGACAGACTGGCGGATCGATGGTCGTAACGACGGCTAGATAAATTGGCAGACATAAACAAAGGCAGGCAGACAAGCAGAAAGGCAGATAGGTAGGCAGGTAGGTGGGAAAGTAGGTAGGTATGCAGGTAGGTAGGTAGGCGGGTAGTTGAGTCGGTGGGTAGGTGAGTCTGTTGGTTGGTTGGTAGGTAGGTTGGTAGGTGGAAAAGTAGGCAGGCAGGCAGGCAAATAATCACAGGGACTACTAAGTGGGCGGGGGGAGGGGGACTGATGAACTAATTGATAGTATGAAAGCGCTAAAGTCACTATAATTGACAAACGTCGCTATTATAATGAATGTGTTAACTAATTAATTGTATCGTTATGTAACTATCCGGATACAGTGAAGCTTATTGTTTGTCGGTCCAGTAATCTACCAATAGTGTGTTGATTCGTTCGTTCTGTTGTTAATTAATCCTTCTCTTGCTTTGTTGTATAAGTCAGACTACAAAACAATGATCATTCATCTGCAACACGTCGATGCTTCCAGAAATACCCCGTCTCAATAGAATGCCCCCCCCCCCAAACATTGTACCCTGGCTGCACTGGCTGCATGGTTACACTGGTTGCATGGTTGCATGGCTGCACTGGCGAGGAAGGTCACGTGTCCGTGATAAATGATCAAATAAAGACAGGAACTCAGTGGCCCTCTACGAGTCTCATTGTGTGTGTGTGTGTGTGTGTGTGTGTGTGTGTGTGTGTGTGTGTGGGTTCAACAAGTAAAGGAAAAGGATGGCCCTCCAGGAGTCTCATTGTGTGTGTGTGTGTGTGTGTGTGTGTGTGTTTGGGTTCAACAAGTAAAGGATGGCCCTCCACGAGTCTCTGTGTGTGTGTGTGTGTGTGTGTGTGTGTGTGGGTGGGTGGGTGGGTGGGTTCAACAAGTAAAGGATGGCCCTCCACGAGTCTCATTGTGTGTGTACTTGTTCTTGTCATACGGCCCTAACAAACATGATAGAAAACTTGCATCAAAATATTAACAACAATACTCTATGCGGAACGATGTTTATAGACTTTAGAAAAGCATTCGATATGATAGATCATACTATCCTAATTAAACAAAACTAGAAACAATGAAAGTAAGCTTTAATATAGTGACATTAATAAACTCATTTTTATTAGACAGAAAACAAGTAGTATCACACACTAAATCTCTATCTCAAGCCATTACCATTAATATTGGAGTACCTCAGGGGTCTATACTTGGCCCTCTGTTATTTGCCATTTATATAAATGATCTTCCCTTATATCTGTCATCGTCCTGCGATCTATTTGCAGACGACTGCACAGTATATACAAACACGATTGATCGTAATGAGCTAGAATTATCCTTGCAACAGGAAATAAATAGTTTAGTTAACTGGAGTCATGCAAACCGCATGCAAATTAACATTTCTAAACCAAACTCTATGTTAATAGGAACCAGGCAAAGACTTCACACTCTAATCTCGCAGAGAACTCTTCAGCTGCACATTTGTAGCATGCCTATAGAAAGTGTAACCGAGCACAAGGCACTGGGTCTTATCGTAGATCAAAATCTATCCTTTAATTCCCATGTTCGTGCTCTAGTTAAACAAATAGCCAAAAACGTATACCAACTTGCCAAAATTAAAAATTTCCTCGACGAAAACACAAGAAAGATATTCTATACTTCCCACATACAAACACATATTGATTATAGCTCCACAATCTGGGATGGATGCTCCAAATCAATAACAAAGCACTTTATTCACTCCAGAATAGGGCAGTGTGTTTAATCAAAGGTGATCAGCTTAAAACAATTCTAGCCTACATGAATGTCTTCAGTTACTACCACTCCACAAACTCCTACTTTTTAATAAGGCTAAACTAATTCACAAAATCCTATTTCAAAACGCCCCAAGCTACCTTTGTCCAATGTTTAAATATAACGCAAGACATAGCGAGCGACTAAATATACTTCATGTCCCTAAACCTAGGATAGACTTATATAAAACAAGCTTAGCATACTCTGCCACTCAGTTGTGGAACAATCTTCCACAAGAAATCAAAGACACCACCAATCATTATACATACAGTCGCAACCTGTTTGAACACTACCTCAGGACAGACTACATGCCCTCTTTAAAAAAAAAAACAGCAACAAAGACAAATTATCTCGAACGACAACTAGCCAAAAAAAAAAACATTCCCATATATATGGCACGATTCACCCGCCTTGGGTATTCATGATGCGCATGTTATTAAGCATTGCCTCAACGAGTCATGTATTATTGATTATTTTTCATGCGTTTTAATGCTTATTGTTCTTTTGTTGTCAAAGAATTGCTTCATAAGAGATGTTGAATGAAAGAATGTATGAGAGGAAATAGAGAAGAAGGGCAGAATGTCAGAGGGGCCTGCGTGCCCAATTCTTAACCCTTTGAAAATAAAGATTTTCGTTCGTTCGTTCGTTTTGTGTGTGGGTTCAACAAGTAAAGGATGGCCCTCCACGAGTCTCATTGTGTGTGTGTGGGTTCAACAAGTAACGGATGGCCCTCCACGAGTCTCATTGTGTGTGTGTGGGTTCAACAAGTAACGGATGGCCCTCCACGAGTCTCATTGTGTGTGTGTGGGGGTTCAATAAGTAAAGGTTGGCCCTCCACGAGTCTCATTGTGCGATGTGTGTGTGTGTTGTGTGGTGGGCGTGGGGTGGGGGGGTGGGGGGGGGGGGGGTGGGGGGAAGAGTTTCAACAAGTAAAGGATCCTCTCGAATTCTTTGATACGTATTGGGCAAATGGTGCTAGCCCCATATTTCAAACCAATGGAAGTAGAACGGTGATGTATTCACTTTTACTTCCCAAGACGTACGCATTTAAGATTGGATCGGCCTGACAGCTCAGGCCAATTGGAGAAATCTGCTTCCATGTGAATTCAAAGCCGGGACTGCCGGGCCGACAGGCAAGCGCGCCAACCACTGCGCCACCGTGGCTCTGTACGGCGCCAAGTCCGGACTTTAGACCAGTCGGCGCTGGATGGGTGGTGTTAATGTCCCGCTGGTCGCCTCTACCTCCCTGGAAATATCCTAGCACTCATTTAGGCTGGGTCGATCCAGGAGTCCAGTTCATGGGGGAGGGGGAGGGAAGACCAGCATTACTGAACCACCGGGCCGGCAGGCAAACGTACGTGTGAGCCACCTCAGCACTTTTTCTCATAGATAAAAACGATAATAACCTGTCAAATGATATCAGGCACTGAATGCACTGGGACTACAGAACTGTGCTTCTCGAGCCCGTCTACTCATCTCCCTGTCAACAGAGGTAATACGAGTACTGTGAGGTTTTCTACTTGACAAGGTACCACTGGGTTTTATAATGAGCAAGGTTATTGAAAGTACCACTGGGTTTTATAATGATCAAGGTTAATGAAAGTACCATTGGGTTTTATAATGAGCAAGGTTAATGAAAGCACCACTGGGTTTTATCATGAGCAAGGTTAATGAAAGTGCGACTGGGTTTTATCATGAGCAAGGTCAATGAAAGTACCACTGGGTTTTATCATGAGCAAGGTTAATGGAAGTACCACTGGGTTTTATAATGATCAAGGTTAATGGAAGTACCACTGGGTTTTATAATGATCAAGGTTAATGAAAGTATCAATGGGGTTTATACTGAGCAAGGTTAATGAAAGTACGACTGAGTTTTATAATGAGCAAGGTTAATGAAAGCACCACTAGGTTTTATCATGAGCAAGGTTAATGGAAGTAGAACTGAGTTTTATAATGAGGAAGGTTCATGAAAACACCATTGGGTTTTACAGTGAGCAAGGTTAATGGAAGTACCACTGGATTTTATAATGAGCAAGGTTACTTAAAGTACGAAAGACAGACAAAAATGACTGACGGACGGGCAAACAGGCAGGGAGATGGATGGATAGATGGATGGATGGATAGTTTTAGTTTAGTTTAGTCGACGGATCAACATCACGGCACATAGGTGTAACCTATAAGTGTTCCGTTCTACTCCTAACTCAAGGCTGAGTCCGGGGGAACTCAGCTCAGTGCACGAACTCCGTAGCACCGACGAGGATTCTGAAATACTTTGGGTAGATTTTTAACTCGAAATTTTGACCGGGCAGCGTCGTTAGGATGGATGGATAGATGGATGCATACATGCATGCATGCATGCATGCATGCATGCATGCATGCTTGGATACTTAGATGATTTAGTTAATGAACAGAGAAACACGGAGAGGGAGAGAGAACATTTGTACGAAAGCATAGTTGAAAAACGCCGCTATTAAAATAATTGCGTAAATTAATTAAAGATAAAGCTACTCACCTATCCAGATATCCACAGAACTAGTTATTTGTCTGGCCAATAATCTACAAATTAATGAGATAGCTACTATCCACAGAACTAGTTATTTGTCTGGTCAATAATCTACAAACATTTGCGGAAATCGTTAGTTAGAAAGTTAATCCTTCCGTTGTTTTGTCCCGTAAGTCCTGCTGTAAAACAGTTATCATTGGTAAGCTGAACATATCAACGTTTCATGAAATATCCACAACGGAAAAATGTGTTCACCGAACATCGTGCAGTGGTGAAGAAAGTTCGCGTTTATCGTATAAATAATAAACCACACCTGTTCTGATAGATTGGGAATACCGCGCTACGCATCTAATGGCTTGTGACCACGTTCATGTGGGCAACAGGAGGATGTCGTACCAAAAATAAAACATGAGCAATCATCGATTTCTCCACGACAGTGTCGCCGCGTTCTGCCTCCGCCGGCGGATCTGTCAGAACCAACTTCATTTCCACTGTTCGCCCTAGTTAAAAATTTACTGATGTTTAATTTTTTGTGTGAAAACTACGAGTAGTTTTAACCATAAAAGAGTAGAATTGTGCAGCGAGCGTACACGTCAAAACTAGGGGCCCTTGGGAGAAAATGTGTGCACATGTGTGGGTGTGCGCGCAAATGTGCAAGTATGCGCAGATGTGCGTGCGATTAGTGATTTGTTATTACGGTGTCTAACAAGCTTGAATTATTTCTTGTCGTTTTCTGCCTTTATTATGTCTGCAGTTAGGCCATCTTTCATTGTCATGTTATCAGACTGGCTAATGTATCTAGTTTTTGTCGCCCCATATTTTACTCATTAGCTCTGAATTCTCTGCTCACGTTTCAGCAGTTCTGGTTTTCTGATCTTCACGTGTAAGGAAATGTGTTGCTCGGGGCTAATTCTGTATACTGCTCATGTGACCTTTCACGAATTTCTTGCACATAAGCACAAACATGGTTCAGTCATTGAAAGCATTTCGTTAATGGTATTAATATTTGTAATTAATTTCTTCTTCTTATAGTCCATGCCACGTGGCGTGGGTGATCATGTCTGTCCATCTCATTCTGTCTTTGGTGCTGCCAATTATTTATGATAGCGATGTTCCTCCATGCCATGATGTCAGACTGCCCAGCATCTTCTCCTCGATCTCTCGCTCCTCCCCTCCAACTTTCCAGGCATCCGGATCAGATCACCTTGCACTGGAGGAAATTTAGACCTTGTTTGATTTTAGAATGGACATAATAACATGTCTAATTAAGTTAACGGGCAGAAAAACGTGAAATACCAATGGACATTTTACATTGAAGTATGGAACAATATTAATATAGTTAATATCTAGACAGAATACACAATAGAGCCCAACCAAACAAAGAAGTCTAGCAGGTTGTGCTGTAAGGCTGTGTTCGCTGGCTACAAAAGAGGACACCGCAGCCAGCACGAGACCATTGCCTTTCTCAAGCTTGACGGTGTCACCACACAAGTGGAGACAATGTTTTATCTTGGCAAGAGATGTGCGTATGTATACAAGGCAAAGAGACTGACTGCATGCCCAGGACATAATAAGTCCAGTCGCCTACATGTTATTTTGGGCAAAGTGATCCGTTCCCATGGTAACAGCGGTGCAGTTAGGGCAAAGTTCAGAAGAATCTGCCCAGCAAGGCCATCGGCAGACGCATCAGAGTGATGTTATACCCATCCAGGATCTAAATAGAATAATAAACATTTTGTTATTTAAAAAAAACATGAAGCTAAAAGAATAATAATTAACTAATTCATTGCCATGGAATGATTAATCGACTCAAGCGGCTTCCCGTATTGGCCATAGGCTTATATATCGCCGAAATGTTGTCATTGCGAAATGTTGTCATTGCGAAATGTTGTCTCAATTAAACTATCAGTACCATAGATTTCCCTAAGCAAATCTGATTTAATTTGATATATAATACAACGTGTCTGCTACCATACTAATAACGTTTAAGTAATAATTGTGACAACCCTACTTCTATTTTCCGCCATCCGTTTTTGTTTGGCCCACTCCGACTTTTTGTTTCGTCCAAAACGACTTTTTGCTTGGTACTAAATCTGTTCATTAATGTTTCCCGGAAACGGTTCCTGTGACGAGTCATGGATGTAATAGCTCCATCACACGCTGTAAGCCAGTGTTCCCAACCTGTTTTGTGCTGTGCCCCACCAAAGCCTTTCTAAAATTCTTATGCCCCCCCTCCCCCAAACATCCAGCATATACATAATTTTTAATATTAAAAAATTGAAATGTTCACTAAAGAAACTTGAATGGTAGGTTTTAGGAAGAAATCACTAGGAGACTATTGAACAAACACAGTAAGTAAATTTTCAAAACATATAACGGAGAACTGAAATTCCAAGTACAAAATAATTTTAATGAAAGATTTTTCTATATTTTTTTAAAAATTATTAGTAATTATTTATTATTTAAATTTAGTGAGATCCTTGCTAGATATTAACTATATTAATATTGTTCTATCCTGTCTAGATATTAACTATATTAATATTGTTCCATAATTCGATGTAAAATGTCCATCGGTATTTCACGTTTTTTCTGCCTGTTAATCTCTTTGCTTGCTGCAAAGAGATTTTATGTCTGGTTCCAATTTAGTTAACTTCAGTCTCAAGTCTCCCCGATTTTTTATATCAAGCTGATCCCCCCGCCCTTTCTTTTAGCAGCAAATCATTTATGGCATTAAATCCGCGTTAGCTAAATGTACCCGAGTGAAAAGACACAAGGAAAAGACTGATGTTTCCTTTGCTACGGTGCTAAGAGGTAGAGAGTAACTCTGAATTCGTTATGGCCAAAGAAGAAAAGGAGTAAAAAGAGAGAGAACCTCACACCGCCCTCAACTGACAAAAAAGATTATAGTAATTAGGTAAGAATATACGAGGTCTTGGACAGCGGCCTCAACTCTGGACATTAACTGTCATATTGAGGTCCAGACAGTGGATTAAGGTGTTTTTTGTGGTAGAAATAGTGGTTGTTATAACTAAAAGAGACTAAACAAACAAATCAAGAACAGTACAAAAATAGCTCTTTATTTATCAACTGCTACAAATTTTGGTGACAATCTGTGTTAGAACACATTGAATAAAACATTCAATAACGGATGCTCAATTACAGATACAACAGACAACTGCATATTTCAAACATCAACCAAGTCACCAGGACTTAAGACAACAGAGTACGCCAAGTACCACAACACAGGTGCTTCAAACAGTAGCTGAGTAGAATGACACAATAAAGGACTTTGACACAGACAACAATAAGACACTACAAAAATATAAGTTACACAACATAAATCCTAAGACGCGACATAAACAAAAGAGTTGTGACACAAATTACTACACCACCATGAACCTAGGCCTGCTGACACTAACTAGTCAGCCGCTCGGTTTTGCAACAACATTTGTATGACCACAGATCAACTCAGGGTATTGTTCCCACATCTCAACAAAACAGCACATTTGTTCCTATCAACAAGCCGAAACAGAGCACACTGCCCACATCTTTCATCAGCATGAACCGAGCTGGCTGATTGCTAACACAAAACTGCTTCCGCTCTCTTTGTCTCGCTAGAGTTCCGGCAGTTGCCAGAGTCAAACTGCTTTGACAGACCAAACCAAGATGCTGCTGCTTTGGCGCTATCACATAAATATGAAGATGGAGACGGTAACAATAGTTCTCTTGCACATTTGATTGCATTTGGATATTTGATTTCAGTTTCCTCACAAAGTCATGCCATCGCTCCTTTTATATTAAATAAAGGTTTAATTGACACATCATTTTGCATTTCTGCGAGTTCTTTTTGATACTGTGTATTTGAAATATCAGACAAATCCACTAACATTGGCTGTATCATCCAAGTTGAAAAATCAATTTGTTTCAAATCAGAAAATCTTTCTTTTACATAAGCCGATAACATTTTCAGATGATCGACAATAACATACATAGCGGTATCAGTCACTTCACATATTTGGAGCTAATGAAACTTTTTTTAAAATTTTTGTTGTATATGTCTGACATAATTCAATAAAGGTAATGAAAACAGATATCTTCGCTTTTTCATCTACAAGAGTTTTATTTGTTCCTTGAAGTTGTTTATTTAATATATTTAGTTTTTCAAAGATATCTGCTAAGTAACTCACAAATGCCTTACCATCGACAGTTAACAGATTTATCATTTCAGGTTTGTCGCTTTAAAAATCACTAAGCAGTATCAAGTAGTTCCATAAATCTTTTCAAGCAGTTCCTTTCCGACAGCCATCTTACTTCTGTGTGGAGTATAAGTCTCACATGGTCTTCATTTTGTTCTTCACAAAATAACTTGAAGGGACGTTCACATTTGGCACTAGCTTTAATAGCATTAATACACTTTATAACTAAATTTAGTACTTCATTTAGAACAGACGAAATGTTTTTAGCTACAAGGTTTTCCCTGTGAATAACACAATGCACAAGAAGCATTTATGGATTCTCATCTTTCATCAATTTTAAGCAACCATTTTTCTTCCCAATCATATTAGAACACCATCTGCAGCACAAGATGTTATTTTTTTTTTCATTGGTTTATTATTTTAGCTTACTATATATATATATATATATATATATATATATATATATATATATATATATATATATATATATATATCTTTGGAGGTAGTGGTGCTTTCTACTGATTTACAGAACAACATTTCTTCAGCAAAATCACCTTTATCAGTATATCTTACGTAAGTTATAAGTACGGCCTCACTGTCTCTCAAAGTTGATTCATCCATTTGCACCAAGAATTTTCTTGTTTTCAGCTTTTCAACAAGTTGTTTTTCAATATCCTCGCTCATTTCGTCTATTCTTCTGCTGACAGTATTGTTACTTAGTATTGTTACGTCTTGGTCATCTTTTTCCAGAACCGTTTTAAGAAATGCTGATATTGATCCATCCATCATGTGCCATGCCGGTAATCGTGGGCGGTCATGTTCTGTCATCTCACTCGATCACCAAAGTCGTGGATCAGCTCCGTGTTTCTGTCTCGACCATGCCACAAGGCCAAGCCATCCAGGTACTTGCTTCTAGGTCTTCCCCTTGGTCTGTTCCCCTCGATCTTACCAGTTGTCACCAAATTCTCCAATCCATTTCTTCTCATAACATGCCCAAAAAATTTTGACTGTCTACGTCTAATTTCTCTAATCAATTTACGATCTTCATTTGTTTCTTGAAGAACTTGTTCATTGGTCTTTCTGGCTGTCCATGGTATTCTTTGCATTTTCCTCAGAAACCACATCTGTACAGCCATCAGATGTTTTTCAGCCTGACTGCTCATTGTCCACGCTTCACATGGTATTGATATTCACTGATATTGATGGCTTGATTAAATTATCCCCAATAGTGTGACTTTTCCCAGATTTAGCGATGAGTAATGGAATTTGATAACTAGCCTCAAGAGGACGATTGATATAATAGTTGCATTATGAGCAGTAAATAGCGACTTTAATGTTACCCTTTTTTTCAAAATCTTTCTTTAAAGTTTGAAAGTAATTCAAATCTGAATTAAGATGAGCATTATGTTATATGTGTCTTGTCACTAGATCTCTTCTCCCTATATTTTTGTTGCGTATCCCTTACGGGACGTTGCAGTCAACACCAGCATTTTTCAGCTGCTGTTGATGTACATGGTCTGCTGCACAAATCGGTCGCAGCTGAGCTTCGAACACCTGGTACCCGGCTCATGAACCGCGTTTGTAAGCCTTTAGCCACGGATCCGGCCCTATATAGCGAAGTAATAATGAGAGAGATCAAAGAGATGCCAGAAATACTAGTTGGAGGTTATAAAATAAATAATATACGCTATGCAGATGACACAGTATTGGTGGCGGATAAATCAACAGACCTACAACAATTGTTGGACATTGTAGTAACAGAGAGAAAGGACTCTCCTTGAATACCAAGAAAACAGTAACAATGGTGATATCAAAGAAAATGGTGACACCAAAATGTGACATAGAAATAGAATGAAAAATTCTTAACCAAATGGATAATTTTAGATACCTAGGGGCATTTATAACATCAGATGGAAGATATACAACAGAGATTAAGAGCAGAATAGGGCAAGCAAAAGCCGCATTTCAGAAAATGAAGAGTATCTTATGCAATACGTCAATGTCACTGAATGTAAGAAAGAGAGTGCTGAAATGCTATGTAGAACCAGTTTTGCTGTATGGCAGTGAATCTTGGAATGTGAATGAACAAATTAAGAAGAAATTAGAAGCAACAGAGATGTGGTTCCTGAGACGAATGTTGCGGATTCCTTGGACTGCCAGAGTAACTAACTAACGACTGCCTGAAACAGGCTAATGAAACTAGAACATTATATACAACAATAAGAAAGAGACAAACATCTTTCTTTCTGTCATGTGATGGGAAGAGAGGCATTGGAGAACATCGTGACAACTAGAACGATAGAGGGGAAGAGAGGCAGAGGCAGACCAAGAGAAATGATGCTGGATGGATTGAGACGGTGGCATGGATGAATATCAGCAGCAGAGTTGATCCAGAAAACGAAAGACCGAGATCTGTGGAGAGCCATGAATGCCTACGTCAGCTGGCAGGGCACTTGATGATGATGATGATGATGATGATGATGATGATGATGATGATGATTATGCTTCACCTTTAAATGTGCCTTAAGATGACCGCGTTTCATTGATTCGTTGGTCAAGCATTGTTGGCATAAAAAACAAAAAGGTGACCGTTCATCGTGGACAGCGGGTATGAAACCAAATTTTTAATATTCCTCCGAATACTGATGAATTTATTTTTCTTGCTTGCACCACTCATTTCACTATGGGCTGAAAGAAAGAAATATAAGATCAATTAAAAACTAAAAACAAATAACATGAACTGGAGTAAACGTAGACTAACAATGCATATTTAAATATGTATGGCACATTTACCCCACCGCAAAAAAAGAAAAAAAAACATCCTTTTTTCATTTGACAATTTTTTCTGGAAAATGATGCTTCTAAAACTGAAATTAATAAAAATTACCAATTGAATTTACATACCATTTATATATCACTTATATTTATACAATGTATATATTTTTTTTAAACAACGAGACTTTTACAACAATTTAACGGACGCTTATTTCAAATTAACACCAACGGTGAATGCTGAGCGTTACAGCGAAACACTGCAGAAACTGAGATCCCGGCACCAAGCATTTCGCGCCATTCAGAAAAAATAGCGCGAAATGCTTAGTGCCGGACTGGTATAACCAGTAGTTCGCCTCTAACGTCTAACAATGAAATCACGGCTACTAACATGGCGGACAGAAGTTACTTATACTGGACGTTTACCCAGCTCGAGTAGCGACTGAGAGTCGCCATGCGGTTAACTTAAACTCTGGACGAGTCCATTTTCGAATTGTCCCCCTTAACAATCGAATTGCCCCCCCCCCCTTTCCCTGTGGCGCGTGGACCTCATGTTGGAAAACACTGCTGTAAGCCATGTCCTGTGACAAGCCTGCGGGTGCTAGCACCATCATGTCCTGTGACGAGCCTCGGGTGTGCTAGCTATCATGTCCTGTGACAAGCCTGCGGGTGCTAGCACCATCATGTCCTGTGACGGGCCTGGGGTGTACTAGCCTATCACACGCTGTAAGCCATGTCCTGTGACAAGTCTGCGGGTGCTAGCTATCATGTCCTGTGACAAGCCTGCGGGTGCTAGCACCATCATGTCCTGTGACGGGCCTGGGGTGTGCTAGCCCATCACACGCTGTAAGCCATGTCCTGTGACAAACCTGCTGGTGCTAGCACCATCATGTCCTGTGACGAGCCTGGGGTGTGCTAGCCATCATGTCCTGTGACAAGCCTCGGGTGTGCTAGCCATTATGTCCTGTGTCGGGCCTCGGGTGTGCTAGCCCATCACATGCTGTAAGCCATGTCCTGTGACAAGCCTGCGGGTGCTAGCACCATCATGTCCTGTGACGAGCCTCGGGTGTGCTAGCCATCATGTCCTGTGACAAGCCTGCGGGTGCTAGCACTATCATGGCCTGTGACGGGCCTGGGGTGTGCTAGCCCATCACACGCTGTAAGCCATGTCCTGTGACAAGCCTGCGGTACTAGCACCATCATGTCCTGTGACGGGCCTGGGGTGTGCTAGCCCATCACACGCTGTAAGCCATGTCCTGTGACAAGCCTGCGGGTACTAGCACCATCATGTCCTGTGACGGGCCTGGGGTGTGCTAGCCATCATGTCCTGTGACGGGCCTGGGGTGTGCTAGCCCATCACACGCTGTAAGCCATGTCCTGTGACAAGTCTGCGGGTGCTAGCACCATCATGTCCTGTGACGGGCCTGGGGTGTGCTAGCCATCACACGCTGTAAGCCTGAGTGCAAGGAGGAATGTGTGAACAGTCTTTCCCTCACTTTCGCAAGAGACGAGCCCAAGCGTCGAGTCCTGCTTATGACATCACCAGCGCAGTTCGCTATCAACTTCGCTAACACGTCTTCTATACTAAAAGCATCGACGCAGATTTCCAGAAAATGGTAAAGGTCCACTAGTAGAAAGAAAATCACTCGGAACAAACAACATTTCAGTGGGAGAAAATAAAGCCTTGGAAGATTTGGGAATCGAAATAACACAATGTCTAAATGACATCTAAAATAACAGGCACATTCCTAGTGGCCTATTAAATTCCTTATTTATTGCTCTACCAATACACAGGCGTTTTAAAATGTCAAGATCATCGCACAATAAGTTAGTATAAGACATGTAACAAAGCTGTTACTTAGAATAATTGTGAGAAGAAAAAGAGCCAAGATTGAACTAGATATTAGTGATACATAATGTTGAAACGGTCGAGGACAGAACACAAACAATGCCGTATACATTCTGAGGACCTAGAAAGAGTTACATAACTAAAGCAGATCTCTATTTATTCTTCATAAAGCGTTTGACAGTGAAACACGTGACAATAATCATTGATAGTAAAGATTTGCGAATAATAAAGAACATATAATGGCAGCAAACGGCAGCTTTAGAATCAGCAGCCACTTTCGAACATTTTGGTGCATAAAGAAAGACATAAAGTAATAACTTGTGCTCTTTTCCGATTTGTTGTCCCTATACACTGAGCGCCGGTCTCTCTGGCTGTGGGGTTACAACACTTTCTCTCTGTAATCCCGTTTATCACGCAGAGTCTCGTAGCGGAGCGAGAGCTGAGGCGGTTCGACCCCCGCTCGTGACTTGCGGGATACTGAGCCGGCCGCTCAGAAAGCAATGGCAAACTACTGAGCGTAATCTTGCCAAGAGATCAACATACAGCTGAAAGATGCTGGTGTTGACAGCTAAGTCCTGTAAAGGAAATGCTAAAAAAAAAAAATACACTGAGCATATGCCCTGGCGTAGGGGTTAAGGACGCTGTCCGTAATCCCGTATAATCTCGTACGAAACACAGCTGCGCGAGGTTACTTACGGAGGGTATGTGAGTCGGTCGTTCAGAAAGCAATGGCAAACTACTGAACGTACAAACTTGCCAAGACATCAACAGCAGCTGATAAAAATGCTGTTGTTGACTGCAATGTCGTGTAAAGGATATGCGAACAAAAATATACTGAGCATATCATGAAATCTTTAGAAAATGGCAGGGGTCGCGGCTGATGGTTACAAAATACATAACTCACGTTATGCAGATGACACTGTCTTGACAGCAAAACTTCAGAATGAACTACGGGAAACGATAAATATAATGGTTGTGGATGGTGAAAACATGGCGTTCAGCTTGAACAATAGGAAGTCAAGCCATGGCAGTATTAAAAAAAAAAAAAAAAACACAGATCGTGCCTGGATGTACAATTAAAACCAATGGTAGTTAGTGTACGGGTTATGACGTTACGCTGGCAATGGCATGAGTGAGGTAAGACAAGAGTTCGATGACAGCTCTCGTCATTCGCTAAGGGTGGAACAGACTGGACAGCTTCCCCGCCGTTCCCCCAGGTCTGCACAGGTGTGATGACTCAAGCTGGTCCCTGCTACAGAGGTGACAGCTGCAACACATTGCATCCCTCGCGGATTATGCTTAGTAATGTGGAGAAAGGAAGGTTTCGCGCGGAATGGCTTGCCTCGCTTCGGAGGTCAAAGATTGTGAGTATTGCGTGGATTTTATGCCCTATTCATGTATGTGTGCGGGAAATGAACAGGCTGATAGGCTGGCAGGGAATGCGCCTCTCGGTGGTAGATTACCTATGGACAAGGGAGCGGTGGTCGGGCGCCTGTGGGACCAGGTGGAGATAGCAGTGGAACAGACTGAGAACCCGTAAATGGGGGGGGGGGGCTGATATAGCGGGGGCTCAGCAGGGGTTCTGGGTGACTCTCAAAACAGGGGAAAACCAGGAGAACTTTCCATCAGATGGCGGTTGGAACGATTAGTAGTATGACATTTCACTGGCTGTTGAACGAGGGGACGGAACAGCTGCGGGAATATCCTGGGTGCGGTGATGTCGGTTATTAGCTCGTAACTCATAAAAGATGACACATTGCATACTAGTCTACCAAGATGTTCAGTTCGTATAATTTGACTGAATCTGACTTGATATGAATATACGCGCACGCGAACTGGCAACTTTCTCCTAAGTGTAATGCTGTAACCGCCCCCGCAGGAATCGTTTGGGAAGCATTGAGAGTTCTGCTACATGTCGTTCGTGTGTTTATTATTTTAATGTCCTTGTGTTGCCAACAAAAATTTGTGAACATCTCATGTGCAGTTTTGTCTGTACTGCTGTTCATTACCTTAATTCTCAACATTACACTGTTAGCACTAGTATTATTAATGATTCATTATAACCCCCCCCCCCCTCCCGCCATCTTACTATTACTCTCTTACTACTATTCTCTTAATTCTTCCTTCTCTCCAGAAGGATATCGCAATTTCAATTCAATGAAGAAAAGCATTTCTAATCCTGGAAACACTGTTACTATGTTTGCCATTGTACTCGTATGGTGCATATCCTGTACAACCCTAGGCTGAATGACTTGGCAATTATACATTCCGTTAGTTTGCCATAGCTGTCTAAACGAGAGGTTAACAATACAACTCAAATGAATGCAGGTGTATGAAGTTGAACCTCCTACCTCGCCATCATCGAGCCGGAAGTTTAAGAGCGAGTTCTTATCCTCTCAACCACTCCGACGCCTATCTTCGTATACAAGTGTAATTAGACAGAAACGGCTTCACAGACACTACATCCTGTCGGACTGTGTACGCCACAATTCCCCTGAGAGTAAACATTCAGCTAGCAGGAAGACTGCAAACATACACTAATGAATTGTTCGACAATCTACATAATACAACCAACAAACATTGCTACAAATACCATTCAGGTATAAATAAACACAAATCGACTTTGAAAATCAGTCCACTGTGGGACAGATAACAACAAGGTTCTGGTAGGCAATGATCTATAAACAGCAACAAGAAGTCTACACGGAATCAAATATCAGCATTCTCTAGCGGTTCGGCCATGACTATTTTCAATGGCGATTCATTTTCCAGATTTATAGAAAAATGTAAACAGTCTGAGCCGAACTGTCATTTATTGATAGATTAATCTGGGTAATTCAACTTGCTGAAGTCTGAATTTAGGCATCTCACGTATTGTTGTTTACTCACGGAATGTTTAGTTGAAGCATAAGCTGGTTCAAAGTAGCTTGACTATCGTGTGTTGTCTTAGATTCGGTCTTGTATGGACAAGTACGGTACAAATTGATTACAGCCGCGTTTTATAGCCCTCTTTCTTTCACTCGTGTGTTTTTGTCTCTTAATTTGCCTATATGTTTTTGTCTCTTATTTTGCCTATGTGTTTTTTTCTCTTATTTTGTCTATGTGTTTTTGTCTCTTATTTTGTCTATGTGTTTTATTTCTCTTATTTTGTCTATGTGTTTTTGTCTCTTATTTTGTCTATGTGTTTTTTTCTCTTATTTTGTCTATGTGATTTTGTCTCTTATTTTGTCTATGTGTTTTTGTCTCTTATTTTGCCTATGTGTTTTTGTCTCTTATTTTATCTATGTGTTTTTGTCTCTTATTTTGTCTATGTGTTTTTGTCTCTTACTTTGTCTGTGTGTTTGTCTCTTATTTTGTCTCTTATTTTTCCTCCAAGGTTTTGTCTCTTATTTTGTCTATGTGTTTTTGTCTCTTAATTTGTCTATGTGGTTTTGTCTCATATTTTCTCTGTGTGTCTGTGGTCATCATCTATTGCAGGGTGGGCAAACTACGGCCCGCGGGCCGCAAGCGGCCCGCCAAGTGATTTTATGCGGCCCGCGAGGGCATTTAGAAATTAAAATTTTAAATTCGTTTTTAAGTTATTTTGTTGAATTTTACAAAATTTCATGTACCGTTATGATTAGTGCCAATAACAAACGTAAGATTGAAGATGAATGCCGTGTTTTTAATGATGAATGGACAACTAAGTACTGTTTTATAAAAGTTGGTAGCAAATCAGTTTGCTTGTTGTGTCGTGAGTCAGTGGCTGTCTTCAAGGAGTACAATTTAAAAAGACATTATCAAACAAAACATTCCGATTTCGGATACAATTTAACGACCGAAGAGAAGGAAAGGAAATGCCTTGAGTTGGTGAAAAATGTGGAGAAACAGCAAACTGTTTTCACTAAACAGTCTTCAATTCAAGATGCTGCAACTGAAGCTAGTCTTGTGCTGTCACACAGAATTGAAAAACAGAACAAGCCATTTTCTGATGGCGAGTTCATCAAGGAATGTTTGCTAGATGCAGCAAACATTATGTGTCCAGAACAAAAAACCAGATTTGACAACATTACTTTATAAAGGAGAACTGTGGTCAGACCTGTTGACAAGATCAGTGACAATTTGACGCATAAACTTCAAGATGCAAGTAAACAATTTTTGTGGTACTCTCTTGCATTGGATGAGAGTACCGATGTACATGATACTGCCCAATTATTGATATTTATACGTGGAATAAACACTTCTTTCAAACTCACTGAAGAGTTACTGAGTGTTGAGTCACTCAAAGACACAATCACAGGCCATGATATAATCAATGCTGTTACTAACTGTATTGAAAGAACTGGGTTGGTTTGGAACAAGAGGCAAGTGTTACAACTGACGGAGCTCGTGCTTTGACTGGAAAAAATGTAGGTCTGGTAAAGATGATAAGTGATCAGATTAAAGCAGAATATCCAGACCACACATTATTACCACTTCACTGTGTGATTCATCAAGAAAGTCTGTGTAAAACTGTTTTGAATATCAAGCATGTTATTGACCCAGTTGTCAGTGTCATCAACCTCATCAGATCAAGAGGACTTAATTACAGACAGTTTAAGTCATTACTTGACGATTTGGAAACTGAACATTCCGATGTCCTGAACCACACCAATTTTCGATGGCTGAGTCTCGGCAAGGTGTTGAGGCGAGTGTGGGAACTCAGAGAAGAAAAAGTGATGTTTCTAGAGATGAAGGGCATTGCGTGTGACTTTAATACTAACATTGTCAATAAAGAGTGGCAGTTAGACTTTATGTTTGCCATTGAAATTATGGAAAAGTTAAATGAACTGAATGTCAAACTTCAGGGCAATGGTGTGTTTGAACATGAATTGTATGTATATGTAAAGTCATTTTAGGCAAAACTCTCACTGTTCTCCAGACAAGCAAGTGAAAATAGATTTTGTCACTTCCCTTTGCTGAAACAAGAAACCATTTCTGGTGAAATGACTGAAAAGTACAAAGCCCAATTAGATGCATTGATTGAAGAAGTTGGATGGAGATTGCAAGATTTCAAGACATTAGAGCCATAGTTCAATACAGTTGGAGTTGCTTGACTTACAAGCAGATCATGACCTGAAAGAGAAATTCAAGACAGATGGTTTGCTGGATTTCTATGGATCTTTATCACAAGAATCATTTCCCAACTTGAAAAACGTTGCAGCTAAACTTTTATCATTATTTGGATCAACATACATTTGCGAACAAGCATTCTCTTGCTTGAAATCAACAAATCTAAGAATAGGTCTTTATTGTCGGATTGCAACTTGCATGCTGTCATGCGAATTTCAACAAGTAAACTTGCTCCAGATTTCAAAAATATTGTCAGAAATTGCAAGCAGTTACATACATCTCATTAGAAATCAACAACTGTAGTGACAATGTAGTCGCTGTGTGTCTAAATTAAAGCCATTGATAGATAATAAAGAATATTTGTTATAACAAATTGTAAAATCGTGTTAACAAATTAGTAAATGTTTTTGTCCATATTGTCAAATATAATGTTTAAGTGTATAAGTAGAATAAAATTGAAACAATTAGTTATTTATACTGCTTACTAACCTATAAATAATTAATATTTACTTATTGTGATAGGTTGCTGTAAACAAAATGGATATATATATATATATATATATATATATATATATATATATATATATATATATATATATATATATATATATATATATATATATATATATATACGCGGCCCGCCAATAGCTTTACATTTGTCAATGCGGCCCTCCGCACGAAAAGTTTGCCCACCCCTGATCTATTGTGTTCTAGTGGGAGACTTACGTGTATTCACGATCTCATTCCTAGCGAGTTGTTAATCCCTGTTATTTTTACTTCCATTTTAATTAATTATTTAAGTATGAATATTCTTCACCAATTCTCATATACCTTCGTTAATTCATAAATAATGAACAATAAATCATTCATAGCGGGGTGGTCAAGTCTCTCAGACGCTGCCGTTCCACCCAGAATGTTCTGAAGTTTCACACAGCGAAGTTCGACAACAAATTCACTGCCCCGATGGTGGACTAATTCCAGACATAACAATCGTCGTCGTGTGGTTGAACAGGCGAACTTGAAAACAGACACAACACGAAATATTTTACCACGCAATCGTCGTCGTGTGGTTGAACAAGTTACATATCCTTTGTCAAGCTGTCGGCCCCAGCATCCTTAGGCTGTTAGTGATTCCTGGGGAAAGGTTTACGTTCAGTAGTTTGTTTGCCTGTGCTTTCTGAAGGACCGGCACCCATAGGCCTACCATTTCTTAAAAAACCAACGTAAGTCGGTCTGCTGTTAAATCGACCACAGCTGTGTTTCGAACGCGGGTATCCGGGTTTACGAACTGCGTCCGTAACTCCTTCGCCACGGGGTTGAATAAGAGAACTTGAAAACAGACATACCACGAAATAGTTTTAGCATAAATCGTCGTCGAGTGGTTGAACAGACGAACTTGAAAATAGACAGTGGAAGTATAATGACGAATAGACGTGTGAACATAAACGTACTTCACTTCGAAAACACAATGATTAATGTCTCTGCGAGATGGGCTCAGCAATTTACTTCTCCCCGTGATTGGTAAAAAAAATAAAATTGGCTTACTTGTCGAGGTGGTTCAGCCGCCTGTCCCTCGCTCGAAAGGTTGTGGGTTCGATTTCTGCATGCGTCACACTGTTCACGAGTGAGGTTTTCTCGCAGACTCCTTGGGTTGGTTGGAGCTACGGAATTGGTGCATTGTGCGGAAAGAGACCAGGCCATATGGGATCAACCCGCGGTGCAATGAGGTCGACCCTCTCGCCCTTACACAACTTGACTCTGTCAGTAATGATCTATCATCCCTGAAACTCAGTGATCTGTCATTCCTGGAACTCTTGACTTGTCATCCCTGGAACATTTGACTTGTCATCCATGGAACTCTTAACTTGTCATCCCTGAAACCTTTTAATCAGTCATCCATGAAACTCTTTGATCTGTCATCCCTGAAACTCTTTGATCTGTCATCACTGAAACTCCTTGATCTGTTTAGTTTAGTTTAGTTTAGTTTAGTTTAGTCGATGGATCAACATCACGGCATACGGGTATAACCCATAAGTGCTCCGTTCTCCTCCTAACTCAAACCTGAGTTTGGAGAAACTCAGCTCAGTGCACGAACTCAGTATCACCGGCTAGGATCCTGAAATACTTTGGGTAGATTTCTAACTCGAAATTTTGCCCGGGCAGCGCCGTTAGGCTACTCTTTTTCGATTTCCAGCTGCCAATGGATTTTTACGTGCGCAACAATACACACGGGCGTCCGATCTCACTACCCAGAAACCAGGGGAAATTTTATTACTAGAAGTCCACGTGAAAAAATATCGGTCCTCACCGGGGCTTGAACCCGGGACCTCCAGCACTCGAGGCCGACACCATACCTCGAGACCACGCAGCCCCCATCTCCTTGATCTGTCATCCCTGGAACTCTTTGATATGTCATCCCTGAAACGTTTGACTTGTTATCCCTGACACTCTTTATTTGTCATCCCTGAAACGCTTGACTTGTCATCCCTGGAACTCTGTGATCTGACATCCCTGGAACTCTTCGATCTGTCATCCCTGGAACCCTTCACTTTTATCCATGGAACTCTCGATTTGTCATCCACGGAACTCTGTGATCTGGCATCCCTGGAACGCTATGATCTGTCATCCCTGAAACGCTTGACTTGTCATCCCTGGAACTCTGTGATCTGTCATCCCTGGAACTCTTCGATCTGTCATCCCTGGGAACTCTTGACTTTTATCCATGGAACTCTTGACTTGTCATCCACGGAACTCTGTGATCTGTCATCTCTGTAAATCTGTGATTTATCATCCTGGAAATTCTGTGATCTGTCATTCCTGAAACTCTGTGATCTGTCATCCATGGAAAGCTATGATCTGTCATCCCTGGTACTCTTTGATCTGTCATCCCTGCAACTCATGACTTGTCATCCCTGGAATTATTGACTTGTCATCCCCGGAACTCTGTGATCTGTCATCCCTTCAATTGCTGACTTGTAATCCTTGAATCTCTTTGATCTGTCATCCCTGCAACTCATGACTTGTCATCCCTGAAACTCTTGACTTGTCATCCCTGGTACTCTGTGATCTGTCATCCCTGAAATTCATCACTTGTAATCCTTGAAATTCTTTAATCTGTAATCTCTGAAACTTTTGACTTGTCATCCCTGAAACGCGATGATCAGTCATCCCTGCAATTTATTTCTTGTAATCCTTGAAACTCTTTGATCTGTCATCTCTGAAACTCTTGACTTGCCATCTTTGAAACTCTTGACTTGTTATACTTGAAACTCATGACTTGTCGTCCCTGAAACACATGATTTGTCATACATGAAACTCTTAACTTGTCATACCCAAAAACCCATGACTTGTCATCTTTGAAACTTATGACTTGTCCTCACTGAAACTCTTGAATTGTTATACATAAAACTCTTGACTTGTCATACTTGAAACTCAAGACTTGTCATACATGAAACTCATGACTTGTCATCCCTGTAACACATGACTTGTCATACGTGAAACTCTTGACTTGTTATACTTGAAACTCACGACTAGTCATCCCTGAAACTCATGACTTGTCATACTTGAAACTCTTGTCATCCCTGAAATTATAACTTTTCATTTCTGGAACTCTGTGATCTGTCATCCCCGGAACTCTGTGATGGAACACGCACACACAATCTAACTCTTGGACCCTATCATGAACATGGCTCAGCCACACGCCATTGCTACATGTCACCTGCCCACTAAAGGTCTACTGATTGCTGGTAACACCAGTTTAAACTCTTGCCACATTGGATTGTGTCACCTGTCTCGTTACCCCATCTCAAAGCAGGAGAACACCGCTGGTGAATACAAGTTCAACTGCACGTCTGTCTGCGTACAATGGCCCTGACAATCTCCCGTTGAGACACCTGTCCTCCGGGACCTGTAATGAGTTATGTATTGTTTATATCGCGGTGTATATCATACTATGAAATAGTATACTTCAGTTAATTCAATCACATGTTGTCATGTTAATTTCCGGTCTCTGTCATGTGCGTAGCGACCTCACAAAGCAAATAAATATGAAATAAGGAATACAAGGGGGGGAAAAATCAATATAATTGCACTCGGGACATTCCCACAAGTGCTCCGCCCCCTCCCCTCCCCATCCATCCATCATGTGCCATGCCGGTAAGCGTGGGCGGTCATGTTCTGCCATCTCACTCGATCACCAGAGTCGTGGATCAGCTCCGTGTTTCTGTCTCGACCATGCCACACGGCCAAGCCATCCAGGTATTTGCTTCTAGGTCTTCCCCTTGGTCTGTTCCCCTCGATCTTACCAGTTGTCACCAAGTTCTCCAAATCATTTCTTCTCATAACATGCCCAAAAAATTGTGACTGTCTACGTCTAATGTCTCTAATCAGTTTACGATCTTCATTTGTTTCTTGAAGGACTTGTTCATTGGTCTTTCTGGCTGTCCATGGTATCCCCCTCCCCACCCCCCTCCCCCACCCCCACCCCAAATGTCAGTAGCCAACGATAGCTCCCATGCTGATGGTACCAGTGACAGCCTGCCTACTGGAACGTCCGCCTGCATTTCCCTCCACGGGTTGAGTGCTCATTGCCCACTGAACCAGCCGCTCGAGAATTGCGAACAGATAGTTACCACACAGATCATCATTTCAGGGGCATTGGCATTGAATATGTCTTGGTATAGACTTCTTTGGGGGGGGGGGGGGGGGGGGGGGGGGGGACCAATCACGGGAACAGCCGTAACTTCTGTCGAATCATTCTTTCTAAAAGCTATTTCAGACGATGGTGCTGGATGTTTCAATAAGGTTGCACACGTTTGTTTTGTGGACGGTGGCTGTCACTGCATACTCGGGTAAATCGAATCCCCAGTCTCGTCGCTACAGTCAGGAAATCTGAACCATAACGACGCGAGATTTAAATGTATGTATATTGGAACCTAACATACCATATCAATATTTGATGTTTGTAAATTAATTTACTCGTTGTGAATTATATACGTGTATTTGGTTTACTAACTGTGGATTCTTCTTCTTCTTCTTTTCGTTCATCCGGAGTGTTTTTTCAGATGTGATTGCGGTGTGCGTTAGGCACCCTTGGGTTGAAAACCCTTAGGTCACACATCCGGCTTTCGCGTGCATTTTTGACCAGGTTAGCAATCCTGGGAGACTCTCACTTTTGTGGTACCGTCCACATCCCAGCTGGTCAAGTTCGAACAGTCGAGGACTTCGGTCATCCCTCAAGAGAAGGAAGGCAGTCCATAGCATTTTCCACCATCCTAGGTTGCTTCCATAGTTGCAGGGCTGACACATAGCGCCCTGATACTGGGCTCACCGAGGGAATGGTCACGTCATGCTCATGGCTGCTTTAATTCCTCACTTCAATATATTGGGCTTTTCGTTCACCCCGGGCCGTTCCCGCACAAACCAGACAGGTCTGCAGAAGGTATTCACTCAGCGAGTTTTCGCACATGTGCTTGTCGTTTGCGCTCGTCAGAGCTGTTCCAGGCACGACAGACATTCGGAAAACTACCTAGTCAGAGCTGTTCCGAACAAGAGCGGCATTCGGAAACTAGGTAGTCAGAGCTGTTCCTAGCACGGGAGACATTCGGACGAGACATTTCACTCGGACGTAAATGCGTAGTGTCAATTTTTAGTTTGCCACCCGTAGGACGACACTTCCGACTTCCGGCGGGCATTTTTTAGTGAGGTTAGCCTTCCTCTGTAACTGTGGATTCTAAAACAGTTAGTTGTGCGTTCAATGATCAGTCGGCAGACAAATATACACACACACGCAAGCACACTCGCGCACGCACCCACACGCCCGCCCACGAACGCACGCACACACACACACACACACACACACACCACACACGATAGTGCAGTAGTTAGTAGCACGCTTGCGTGCTGGCCTGTGTTCGTGTGATCAAATCTCCATCTATAATGGGTGTTCATTTGAAATCCGTTCGTGCCGCCACGCGCGTAATTGCGTACGTTGAACATGATCATGCCATAGTCATGTGATAAGTACTGACCAATGAATAAAAGAGCATGTGCTTATCGTCACATGATGCATAGGTTCTGTTTCTGACCGTTGAGAAAATGGCCGGGTTGATCCAAAATCCGTCCAAAGAAGCTCAAAGAGCGGTGATTCAATTTCTTTCATTTGAAGGATGTCGACCAGTGGACATTCATCAAAGAATGCAGGCAGCGTACGGTAACAAATGTGTGTCGAAGACAACAGTGACAGACTGGGCACGAATGTTTCGTAAAGGAAGTCAGTTCACGACAGATCTTCGACGGCCGGGTCAAGCGCATATGTTGCAACAGAAAAAAACCATCGCCAAAACTGATGCAGCATTACAGATGAACCGTTGTCAAATCATACGTTCGCTAGCGAAAGAATTTGACGTGTCAATTGGGATAATTCAAAAGGTCGTTCGTAAGAAACTGCAATATCGGAATGTGTGTTCACAGTTGGTACCACGGATGTTGACCGACCACCAAAAAGAGGAACGCTTGGGATGGCGTTACAGAGTGGAGGGTGATGTATTTTTCTTTCGCATAGTGGCAGGCGATGAATCATGGTATCACCACTTTCAGCCGAGCAGCAAAAGAGAGAGCATGCAATGGAAGCATGCTGGATCACCAAAAGCCAAAAAAATTCAAGTTACAGGTTTCCGCTGGTAAGGTTATGCTCAGCGCTTTTTTTTTTTTTTAACCATGAAGAGCTATTGTTGGCCGATTTTAAAGAACCTAGTGTCAACATCAACTCTACCCACTACTTCTAAACACTAGACAAATTGCAAAAAGCCATCAAGAATAAACTACCCGGCATGCCCGTCCGCGTGTCGCAAAGATTGTGCAGGAAGCATTAGCAAGGAAGAAGTGGAAAATTCTGCAACATCCAGTCTATAGTCCTGATTTGTTACCATGTGATTTTCATTTGTTCGGACCTCTAAAAACAAGCTCTCAGGGCGCAACGATTTCACACAGATGCAAACGTAATTAACGCGGTAAACACTTGGTTCAGTGATCAACCACAATCCTTTTTTTTTTTTTTTTGCTGACGCCGCCTTACCTAAGCAATGGGATGCTTGCCTGAATGCCTATGGCGACTTTTTCTGACATACCCATGGTGCATAATTCATTCAAAATTAATGCTTTATTTAATTCTACCATATCTGTTAATGTTTCTTTCAAGTTTCTGTAATAAAGCAATTGGAACGGGTTTCAAATGAACGTCCCTAATATAAGGATTTCAAATATTGATCTTGGCTCTCAAATGGACTCCGCCTAAAATTGGTAGAAGGAAGTGTTGTTTGTCCATCAAGAATGATGATGACCATTCATTTCATCCAGTGGGGTTGAAGGTGTGGAGCCGTGGGTTCTAAGATGGCTGATAAGGCCTATTTTGGCTCGAAATGTTCTTTGACAATGTGGGCAAAGAATGCTTGGCGTCTCTGGAGGAGGATTTCCTGCAGTGGTTTTTCTGTCCTGCCTTTTCTTCACAGCTCTTGCAGTCCTGGTTGCCTCACATATGACTGCACCTTTGCGCAATGATGCACGCCACGAATTTCGGTCTCTGTCTGCAGCCTCCCAGGTGTCATGATGAATTCCAAAAGCATTCAATGAAATTTTCAGAGTGTCTTTAAAACGTTTCCTCTGGCCACCTTGGGAGCGTTTACCACAACGCAGGTCGCTGTAAAAAATACGTTTAGGGAGCCTGTGATCTGGCATGCGAGTCAAGTGACCAGCCCAGCGAATCTGATTCTTCATCAGTAGAGTGTGGATACTGGGCAGTGTCTGGAATCTTGTCTTGCCATTTAATCTTCAGTAGCTTCCTTAGGCAGACTGTGTGGAAGTGGTTTAATTTCCTAGCGTGTCGCTGATAAACAGTCCAGGTTTCACAAGCATATAGCAGTGTGGATAATACAACTGCTTGTGAAGACTTTTAGCTTTGTTTGCAGGCTTATTCCAGTTCTGTCCCATACATTCTTGTACAGTCTGCCAAAGGCTGCACTGGCCTTGGAGATTCTTGCATTCACTTCGTCATCGATTGTGGCAGCTTGTGACACGGTGCTGCCAAGATAGGTGAATTTGTCCACAACACTTAGTCTATGATCATTCACTTTGATATTCGGCACAGTGTGATTATTCCCTGGAGCTGGCTGGTACATAACTACAGTCTTCTCCAAGTTGATATTGAGACCAAAGTTGGCACAGGCATGTGAGAAAGCTGAAACATTATGTTGCATGTCCGCCTCTGAGTTGGCGTATAGAGCGCAATCATCAGCAAACAGGAGCTCTCTGACGGTGCCGCTGTTAATTTTGGTTTTAGCTTTCAGCCTTCTGAGATTGAATAACTTTCCATCCATACGGTAGTTGATGTCTATTCCAATGTTGTCGTTCTCGAAGGCATTCATCAACATGGCTGAAAACATGAGGCTGAACAGTGTTGGTGCCAGGACACATCCTTGCTTCACTCCATTGGTGACAGGAAAGGGTTCAGACAGTTCACCATTTTCCTGTACTCTTGCCTGCATGCCGTCATGAAATAGCCGCACTATTTGGACAAACTTTCGTGGGCAGTCATATTTTGCCATAATCTTCCACAGTCCTTCTCTGCTGACTGTATCAAAAGCCTTGGTAAGGTCAATGAAAGTGGAGAACATTTCGCAGTTCTGTTCCTGACATTTCTCTTGCAGCTGCCTTGCAGCGAAAATCATGTCAACAGTTCCACGTTCTTTTCTGAAGCCACATTGACTCTCAGGAAGAAGACCTTGATCGAGATGAGCTGTGAGGAGATTGAGAAGAATTCTGGCGAGTATCTTCCCTGCAATTGAAAGCAAGGAGATGCCTCGGTGGTTGTCACAGGATTGGCGGTTTCCTTTACGTTTGTAAAGGTGGACTATTGACGCGTCCTTAAAATCTTGTGGCATGGTCTCGTTCATCCATATGTTTGTGAAGACTTGGTGAAGCTGCTCTGTTAGGACCGGCCCACCTGCCTTGTATATCTCTGCTGGGATGGAGTCAGGACCAGGTGCCTTGCCGCTGGAGAGTTGCTGGATGGCTTTATTTATTTCCACTATGGTTGGCAGGTCATCAAGAGTCTCATTGGTGGGAACTTGAGGAAGGCAGTTGATGGTTTCATCATCGAAGAAGGAAGTTGCATTTAAGATTTTGCTGAAATGCTCTGCCCAGCGTTGGAGGATTTCTTTCTTATCGGTGACTGTCAAAGACTCGACCGCATCCCCTCCGCCAGGAAGAGCAGTCAATCTTGAAGAGGCCAGGAGGTGATACGGTGCCCGAGGTAAGGGCAGGGTAGATGAGGTAATGGGAGATGGTTATCTATTCCCTCATGAGACACGCAGGCGTTGTTCAGAGAGTTAGCACTCTAATCACGAAAGCATCACGCCTCGTGGTAGCCACGGAGAAGTTGAGTATCCACTCAACATACCACGTCTGCGATCAGCGTGCCATGTGAGGCAACACGCACCAAGGTCAAGGTCGATCCGCGTGGTGGGTGACGAGGGGATGAAAGAACGTCAGACGGGAGGACAGGACTTGTAGTGTGCACCTCGTTAGAGTAGCGATAGGGGTTTTGTGTTTAACTAAATAGATAGAGAGTTAGCATAGGCATTAGCAACTAGTGATAGATAATTTCTGTGGCTTTATGTTGTGTGTTTACTAGCGACTGTTACCTGCTTGTAGCGAGCCAACGGCAATAAAATGTACCATTTATTTTCCTCGCACACGACTTGCAAGTTTTCTTGTTTGGTGTGGGAGAAGTATCCGATAGTGCCTGTCAGTTGAGTTGTTGACAGGCAAGGATAATTGTGGTGTCAGAAGTGGTGCTTGAACGAAAGTTCAAGCTAATCCACTCAGCCACGGCTCTGGACTAGGATCTAATTTGTGTCAGTGACGGTAATCTGTGCAGACGAGAACAATTTGCGGGCTAGAAAATGTGCCTATCGTGACGAAATAGATTGTTTAATTGTGCTTATGAAATGTTTATTTAGTGAAATCATGTATTCTTCAAAGCTGTAAGTAGTAATATTCTTATTTTCTCATATTTATTTATGTATTTACCAATTTATTTATAAATAAGCACCAAACATGATTCATGGCGGAGCGATACACAGCCAGCCGACAATATCGATTTTTGAAAACTAAAAATAGCGCTGCGCCTCTGACGTAGAATGATTGACAAACAGTTCGTCCTAGGTCATTTGCATACAGCAATCGAGTGTTTACAAAATCGCCAAGCGGCTGCTCGCCTGAATCTGTGCTTTATATTATTTATTATTTGTTTATTTGAGTTATTAAATGAATATATTTATTTATTTAAACATTATGATGTTATTTTTATTTAGTTAAAAACAGTTATTCATATTTTTGGTCCTACTTTCTCTTTGTTTACCGTCACGATGGAACTATTTTTGGCCAAGCAGATGAGACTTGGCTGCACAACACTTACAGAAATTAACTAGGTTAGTAACAAAAGGCAAATACTGTTAGAACGAAGACAGGACATTGACATTAAATTTAATTAATACATATTCTAGTTGTTCGTGAGTCTGTCATTGTCAAAGTCATTGTCCTTAGTTGTCGGGTAAATCATATCGTGCAGTAGTAGTAAGTACTGCTGCCCTGCATATCAGAGGGCGAACAACAGCTGAGTACGTATACCGGTGTACCAAATAAAGTGTCCTGATTACGAAACGTGCCTCCATCCCAAAGTACCAAACAAGGTGATCTGTGTCAACGGAGTTCCGTTCCCTGATTCTCGGGAACATTAAGTTGAGTATACCTATATTTTTGGCATGCAATGTGATTAATAGTGCATCTCTTTTTCAGCTTGT
This sequence comes from Cepaea nemoralis, assembly GCA_014155875.1. NCBI lineage: Eukaryota > Metazoa > Mollusca > Gastropoda > Stylommatophora > Helicidae > Cepaea > Cepaea nemoralis. The sequence goes on along the minus strand of JACEFZ010028156.1, from coordinate 255,459 downwards.
GATACACTAGCATATTTTTGTGCTCTGATTTTCCAACATAGAAATTTTGTTCAGCATAGAAACTGAAAATACAATTCATAGTCCTCAACGAGGAACAAATATAGAACATCATAGATAAATATTTGAATAAACAAATCATTGTAAGTCAACGCAAGCTAATTACCTAAGAACATGGCAACTTTAGTAGGACTGTATAAAAGCTGGTAAGCAATTACAATATACAGGTAAAGAGCTAGAAGAATATGCTGATAAGAGATTTAAAGAAAATAAAGGATGCTGAGAGAGACGAACGTGCACGAGATAGACAACAACAAAAGGAGATTGCAACAACTAGCTGAGATAACAAAACAGAACAGCTAGAAGATGACAAACAATTAAAACAACAACAGTTAGAACATGATAAAGAAGTTAACAACAACAGTTTGGAACATGATAAGGAGATAGAGCTAAAGCAATTAATCAAGATAAAGAATTAAAGCAAAAGCAATAGATCAAGACGAAAGAAATTTAAAAACAAAGAGAATTAGAAGCTAAAGGAAAACAAATACAAGTAGAATCAGAGGACACAGTTAAAGGATGAAAGGTATGGATGTAGAATCACACGCAGAGATCTCTGCCACTGAAATTAAGAAGTCAACAAGAGGAAAATAAGTTCAATAAATACAAAAATATTATCAAACCATATTGTAAAGAGGATTCCATATCAGCCTGGACAGAGAATGTAGAGTATCAATTAAATATCACCAAGTTCCAATAGAGATGTGGGCTATGATTTATATGAAGAATCTGAGTGGTGAGCCCCTTAAAGTGATAGAATCTATACCAACTGAGCTTAGATCTAACTATCAATACATCCATGATAGGATTATGCAGCACTTTTTACTTGATGCCCCTGGGTATCAGGTTCAGTTCTCAAATTTAAAACCTAAACCTAGTGAAACTTTTATTGATTATGTTTCAAATGTGCAGAGTGTACTAAACAGGTGGCTTAAAGCAGCTAACATAGGTAAAGACTTTGATAGATTAAAAAACTTAATAGCTATGGATAAAGGTTATATCCACTATACCATTCTCCTTTTGCTAAATTTTTGCAGCAGTCAGACATTGAGAACATCGAGCAGTTTGAGAAAAAAGGCTCAGCATATTTTTCTTCTAACAGAGATATTTTTAAGACTTCAAATGACTCTGAAATAGTTTCCTTTGTGAAAGACCAACCAAAAAACTATCAGAGTAACAGAAAACCCTTTCAGAAACACGACATCAAAGATAGGAAAGTGTCAAAATGTATTTATTGTCAACTTATGCACGACACTTATTCTATGTGCGACAAATCGCCGAATTATCCGGCGCATCTTGAAAATGTTATCAAGAAGCAGCAAAATAAAAGATCGGCATACAGGCGTGCAATCAAATGATTTTTTTGTTCCAGCTATGGCCATTATTCTAATAAGTGCCTTGGCCGCCAACGTATGAAAGCTAACAATGCTATCTTGATTGATACCTCTTCAGATAGGTGGTAGTGAGGATGAGTGTGAGTTGAAAATGAGGTTGAGGTTGACTTACCTTTACAAGGAGTCTGAAGATGTCTGTTGTGTGAACGATGTGTTAAGCTTTGACAATTGTGACCAATGTTACCAATTTCATGCAGACGGAAAGATTAGAATGTGGACATACAGTACCATGCTCAACTGAGAGTGTAAATGCAGCAATAGCCTCCAGAGGCAAGTTAGTGTTCCACAATGCAATGGTCAACGACAAACCATGCCAATGTTTGCTGGACAGCGGCAGTACCCTTATTGGTCTTAGAAAGGATCTAGTGAGTCCAGGTGATTATACAGGCGACTCTGTCAAATGCCGAACCTTTTCGGGTAACATTGAAATTTACCCTTTGGCCAAAGCCCGTATTAACACTCCTTTTCTTTCGGGTACCTTTACTTGTGCAATACTTGACAACCCTTGTACTGATTTAATTTTGGGTTCCTTACCCCAACTGAAACATTGTACTAGTGATGAAATAGTTGCATGGGAGAAATTAAATGCAGCTAATGCAACTACTAGAGCAGACACTGTAAAACATCAAGACACACTACAAGATGAGAGACTACTGTTGCATTCTCCAACTGGCACAGATGATACCAACAGACAGAAATTTATAGAACAGCAGAAAGCTGATCCTAGTGTGTCTCCATATTTAAAATTAATGAAAGAAAGATCTAAAGTGACCAAAAATGCCTCATGGTTCCTTAAACCTAATAATGGCTTTCTTACGAGATATTTTACATCTGAGAACCATGAGAATCAGCAAACGGTGCAACCTGTACAACACCGCTTAACTGTGCAAAAACCTGCACATGAGTCACCGCTTGCTGGTCACCTGGCAAAAGACAAAACCAGGCCTAGATTCCAGGCTCATGTTCATTGGCCAGAGTTTTGGAATGAGATTAAATTATTTTGTCGTAATGTATTTTCTTGTAATGTCTGTAAACAATTAGTACATAAGTTTAAGGGTAGACATCCTACAGCTGAAGTACTACCTTCTACTCTGACTTCTAGACCTGTAAGAGGGAGGGTCAAATTTACCAATACACAAACAAGGGTGCTTGAACAATCGATGGTAAACCAGATCAAAACATGCGTCGGTTACTTCCAGACAAGCAAAATGGCAAGGACCATTCAAGGTGTTACGTGACATTTCCAATGTTGACTATGGAATATCGATAAACAGACACTTAAAGATATTCCATGTCAACAGGTTAAAAATTTACTTTTCACAACAAGACACATAAGTAGGGACAGACGAACATAGTGCATCCACACCTAGTAATCAGACGACAGACATACACAACGCAACTACACTAGTTAGCGAGACTGGCAAATCCGACAATGTACATACATTTAGTGAACTTATAGAATACGCATGAATATATCAGAAGACTGATGACTGGACAACACACTGACTGAAACTGAGACATGTCTTTCATAGGTTGCGACTCTTCGGTCTCACTGTCAAACCGAGCAAAGTTGAATTAGGCCTAAAAGAAATTAATTTTTGGGTCATGTCATCTCTCAAGGTCAGCTCAAGACTGACAATAGGATTATTACAAAAATTATGAATCTGACCATTCCTACCACGAAAAAACAGGTCAGAAGCCTTCTAGGATTAGTAAATTACTATAGTAAATTTATTCCAAATTTAGCGGAAATTACAAGTGTATTTTCCAATGTTTTAAAAGCATCTGTAAAATTGGATGTGAAAGATGCATTATTAATTTCTGCATTGTCAAAATTGAAAATTCTTTTTAGTAATGTACCAATCCTCCGCTTGCCTAACCCTAGGCTCGTTTATTATCTTAGGACAGATGCCAGCAGGATCTCCATCGCTGCAGTACTAGGCCAATTTTATGAGGGCATCTTCCATCCGATTTGCTACGTGAGCCGTAAGATCACACCTGCCGAGTCCAGATATTCCATATCAGAGTTGGAGGCCCTAAGCGTCATCTATGCGGTGAGAAAACTCCATCGATTTCTGGCGGGTGTGCACTTCATTGTCCAGACCGACAATTCTCCCATCACGGTCATCCAGAGTGGTGTGCATCGAAATGACCGGATATACAGGTGGTCTCTGATCCTTCAAAACTATACCTTTAGTATAGAACATATCAAGGGTAAGGACAACATTCTGGCTGATACCCTAAGTAGACCATCTGGGGTAGAAATACCTGAAATCCCACATATAAATGTAGAGTGATAGTTAGTACATGAATATATTATATTATTCTATGTAAAATAGGTTACATATACATCGACATTATGTGCTTAATCATGTACCAAGAACAGTGAACTATCATGTGTCCGTAGACATCAAGTGAAGAACTGTGCTGCAAAACGTAGATATCACCGTGTGAAATAGGACAGCTCATTACCAACTAAGCTCCATTCCGGTGTATCATTTGTGTGAAGCGCAGAAAACAGTGTCAGAACAATGCTTAATTACAGACACGAAAAGACTGAGCTACGACACCAGCGAACTCTACACGTGCACTACCGATAGAACACTAGTATGACTGTGCAATGTATTTCAGATACCCAGGCAAAGTGTGTAGATATATTATGCCTATACAACCAATGTACAAACATGAAGGCAACAACTAACCTGAGGTAGCTGAATACCATGTATATAAACTTATTGTGATATGTAATATAATATTTTAAGATAGTGATAAATTAGATGTAGGTTAGGAAATATAATAGTTCTCATTTATTTTAATAGTGTAGTTAGTACAGTAATTAACCCATTAGAATTAAATTAGAATATTAATTTAGACGTAAAAATAGTTAATTACAAGCTAAATTAAAAGTTTGATAGGAATAGTACCATTTAGGTTGTTATATTTCACTTAGCTTCAGTTCGGTTCAGTTCATTCCATCTTAATGAAACCATACCACCTATCAAATATTACCATTTAGTAATATCATCATTTTACATCAGAATAGGATAAAAAGATTAGATAAGTGAACATACATCATTTACACCATTTAGATTAAGAATATCACTCATATAATTCCTTTGTGCATTTAAAAACATTAGTTAGTAGAGTGTTAGAAAATTACATAATTTGTGTTCACATCATCCATGTAATTAAGGTACATAACTCACGTCACATTAATTACATTTAAATAGTTAGATTACATCCCTTAGATTAGACAAACATAACGATTAATATAAACATATCATATAATTAACATGACAAAATTTAGTTAACACATTAAATACATATTTATAGAATTAATATTATTATGTTAGGATTTAAAGTTGTAGTTAGTATAATATAATGGATGATGAGACCAAGGGGATACACCATCAACCCTTTCTCGTCCATGTAAATATAGTGTAAATACATGACTCGTGCAGCGATTTTCGCACAGTCATTGGGCTCAACTATCTCAAACTGAGCCAAACCTGTACAGTGTCACTCCAAGGTTTTTAAATAATCGGAAGGATTAGTGTGGAAGGATAAAAGATGTGTGACAGAATTAAGGATGAAAGAAGTGTGACAGAAGTGTGAAAGTGAGAGCGAATGGAAAATAGACGGGAGAGAGTGAGATCAGTCAGCAAATTCTTCTGCTGCCTGGCGCGACTTTTAATGTTTGTCTGTGTTAGTGTTGGTTTTCGTTATTGAGAATGTGTTAGTGTGAATGTGTGTCTGTAAGATAGTTTAGAACTTAGATTACAGTATTTTGGGGTTTCATAACAAGGGAATGTAGTCACGAATTAGTGTTATACACCTGTTTGTGGCCACATTTAACCAAATTATGACACTTAAAAAACTAACATACATACACATAGGAGGTAGAAACATAGGTTAGAAGTTAGATTAGTAGATTAATTACATCCAAACACACAAACAACCAGAAAAACAAACAGATAAATTACATACACTTTTTCTAGATCAAAGGGAGATAACTTCGGGTCAGGGGACATAATAGACAACGAAAAACTAACTTAACAGTGAAATAGGACTTTACACGCGGAAGCGAAGTAGGTAAAGCCTGTCGCACACACTCTTGTATAATGGTTGTTAAATATTATATGGGGGACATGAAGCAATTCATATGTTGACCCTAAAAAAGTCAACTTTGTATGGGTAGTAAGTTAATTTACTATGTGAGGGCAGGTCTTATAAGACAACGGTCCGGTTCAGACATACCTCTAATAAATATAATATAGCATGTGAGAAGAGGGCTCACGCCAACCAGTCAAGTTTGTGGCGATTGCCAGTAGCCAAGTAAAGTTTTGCTACATTGTGACAATAGTCAGTAGAAGTCTATTAGAGTGCCAAAAGCCAGGTTATCTAGAGTCTTTGACAAAAAAAAAATTAGAGACATTAAATTTTTTTTTAGAAACCTCTTGCGTCACAACCAATGAGTGAAAGTTGATGACGCAACACAGGAGGGGTGGGTGTGTGTCAAAGACTCGACCGCATCCCCTCCGCCAGGAAGAGCAGTCAATCTTGAAGAGGCCAGGAGGTGATACGGTGCCCGAGGTAAGGGCAGGGGAGATGAGGTAATGGGAGATGGTTATCCATTCCCTCATGAGACACGCAGGCGTTGTTCAGAGAGTTAGCACTCTAATCACGATAGCATCACGCCTCGTGGTAGCCACGGAGAAGTTGAGTATCCACTCAACATACCACGTCTGCGATCAGCGTGCCATGTGAGGCAACACGCACCAAGGTCAAGGTCGATCCGCGTGGTGTGTGACGACGGGATGAAAGACGTCAGACGGGAGGACAGGACTTGTAGTGTGCACCTCGTTAGAGTAGCGATAGGGGTTTTGTGTTTAACTAAATAGATAGAGAGTTAGCATAGGCATTAGCAACTAGTGATAGATAATTTCTGTGGCTTTATGTTGTGTGTTTACTAGCGACTGTTACCTGCTTGTAGCGAGCCAACGGCAATAAAATGTACCATTTGTTTTCCTCGCACACGACTTGCAAGCTTTCTTGTTTGGTGTGGGAGAAGTATCCGATAGTGCCTGTCAGTTGAGTTGTTGACAGTGACCAATGTTCCCCCATCTGCACTGAGGAGGGGAACTATGCCTGGTGATGAAGGACCATAGACCGCTTTCAGTGAGTCGTAGAAGTTTTTCACATCAGCTTTGCTGCTCAGCTAGGAGTCCCGCATGTGCCGAAGTTTCTGCTGCACTACTCTCTGAATGTTCTTGAAAGCATCTTTTTTTATGTTGACTTTGGGTCATTCAAATGTGCCTTGAGGAGAAGATGTTTCTCGGCCAGCAATTGGTTGATGTCTTCGGAATTTTCATCAAACCAGTCTTTATGCTTTCGGGGGGCTGGACTCAGGATTTCCATAGCAGTGTTGTAAATTGTGTCCTTTAGGGCTCTCCATTCTGTTTCTGTATCATGTTTAGCTTCAGCATTGGGCTTGAGGCGGTCTTCCAGCATATTTTCAAACGACTGCTGCATTTTATTGCTGTTTAGGCGGGTGACATTTAGCTTTGTTTGCATTTTCGCCCCTTGAGGACGCCGTGGTGGCTTGATGTGGATGTTCATTTTCGAGACAATGAGACGATGGTCTGTCCAACATTCGGCACCACACATGGATTTTGTCACTCGAACGTCTTGTCTGTCACTCCTCCTGACGATGACATAGTCAATGAGGTGCCAGTGTTTCGAGCGAGGGTGCATCCACGATGTCCTATTTCTCATGGGGAGACGGAAAATTGTGTTCGTAATCAGGAGATCATGTTCGGCACATGTCTGAAGGAGGCGGAGTCCATTGCTGTTACAATTTCCGACTCCATGCTTTCCAATAATGCCACTCCCAGAGGTGGTGTCCGTGCCTACTCTGGCATTGAAATCCCCAAGGAGTATAAGTTTGTCTCCTTTGGGAACAGATGTTAATACATTGTGCAGGTCCTCATAGAACTTGTTCTTGACATCATCTTCGTTGGTCATAGTTGGTGCGTAGACACTCACAATGGTTGCGTGCTTCCTTCCATTCAGCAGAGGCAACTTCATGGTCATGAGCCTGTCGTTTATAGCCTTTGGAAATCCAGCTAATTTGCCGACCAGGGCCGACTTAATGGCAAATCCCACACCAGATTGGCGTCTTTCCTCGCTTTTCCTTCCACTCCAGAAAAATGTGTAGCCGGCACCAATTTCACTGATTTGGCCTTCTTTTGCAAGTCGTGTCTCGCTCAAGGCTGCAATGTCGATGTTGTACCTGCCCAACTCTCTCCCAGTCAGTGCTGTTCGTCTCTCTGGACCCGATGCGTCGTCTCTGTCAAGTAGGGTGCGTACATTCCAAGTTCCAATTGTTATGGGAATATGGTTTACTCTTTTAGCTTTGCTTGTTTTATCTTTCTTTGTATGTCGACCGCAGTTAGGGTACCCACCAACCGCGGCTAGCTGGTTAGGTAGTGATGAAGCAGACAATGTTTAGGGCACCTTTTCTAGCCCCTTCCTCATGCTATGGAGGTGAGCAGTGTGTTCCTATGGAGGGCTGCTCAGTCGCTCAGGGGGCTGCCGAATCCCACTGCTGCTTCAGTCAGTAGAAGACGACCATATGGCCTGAGCCGCCTGTGTGCAGGTCTGCGACTACGGCTGCCAGCGTACGCACGCCTGCCGCTTTGCCGCTCGCCCATCGCCACAGGGCTTGAAGGTGATATGTGACGTTGGATGAAGAATGACTTGCGCGATGACTTGGATTAAAGTGAGGAAGAGTTGCGCAATTCGTCGACCTCACTCTCTCGCCTGAGTCCATCTGAGTCCAGTGGCAAGACAAGTCGAGACGATTGGAGACGAATACAGGTGCAGTGGATGACCAGGGCGCTCTACGTGCCTTGCCGTGCTCATTACGTTCCACAACGCTTTGCAGGTAAACGCCGTCTTGCCCGTTGAATCAGGAATGAATTCTTCCGCGCAGTCTGCCGAATCCTGTCTTCACATGCTGGGTAGGCATACCCTAGTTTACCTCTTGGTTTGACACCAAATCGGATACCCATGCCTGGTTTAGCCAGCCTCTCACAGCTGTTGCCCGGGGGGTGGCCGCTGTCGCATGCTGACAGCTACTAGGAGCCACAGGCACGAGCTGGGTGTCAGACTTGGACCAGTGGGGGATGGGTCCTGAAAGGACATGAGAGCCATCCTTACCAAAGGTGCTACCAATGCCTGACACCCCGTACCCCCCCCCCCCCCCCAGCAGGAAGTATAAACAGTCAAGGAGATCGGTGTGATATCGATCAGATCACCTACTGAGTGCCGTTGGTCTATAAACATGTAGGGCTAGCACCATATACCCAACACGCATGGCGATAAGCGAAGGCGGTCATGTTCTGTACGAAAAACAACTTGGCCTTTCTTTCCATTTGGGTATTTGGTACTTGTGTTTGCACTTAACAAATATTTTATACTGAAGCAATTTCATTATACGAGGGTTTGGTCAGAAAGTTATGCACCATAATTATTATCTCAGTTAATAATAAAGATTATCTCAACTCATATTGTTCCTCTTGTACCTTGCGGTGTCGAGGTGAAGTATAAACTGCGGGAGAGTGCCCGTTCGTGGGCTTCATGTATAGAGATTTCTATGGACTCTGCTATTCCCTCTGTCCATCGTTTACGTGGTCGGCCTCTTCCTCTGCTTACATTTGGTCTGTACATCATTGCTTGTTGTGGTATACTGTTAGTTGGTAACTTAGTTACATGGCCAAACCATTTTACTTGTTGCCTTCTAATAAAATCTGGTGCTGCTATATCCCCCATTTCAGTCCTGATTTCTTAATTTCTGATTTTCTCTCTTCTTGATACATTGAGTACTTTTCTCAGGAATCTCATTTAAGTTGTTGTGATGCTTCTTTTCTTTTTTTCTCTCATTGTCCATAGAGTTGGCATGAAGATTGTGTTGTAGAGTGCTTTCTTAGTAACAATTGATACATGTTTGTTCTTTAGTATTTGGTGCCATTTGTCCAATGAGTACATCTATTTTCGATCTCGTCTTCTGATTTGCTATTTGATGATATTATGCTTCCTAAGTACTCGAAGTCGTTTACTTGTTTCAGGTGGTGTTCTTTGAGATGAATCTCTGTTGATTTTTCCTTCTTTGGTTATAGTCATTGCCTATGTTTTACTGGTGCTAATTCTCATGTTATGTTCCTCATACACTTCGTTTAGACTATTAATATGGTTTTGTAATTATGCTTATGATTTTGCTATTAGCGATTGATCGTCCGCAAATAAGGATAGAAGCATTAAATGTGTAGGCCCTACCAATTTAAGTTAATCGCTTGAAGGTGTATACCAAATTGCACCTCTGTAAACCAATTCTAGCCGGCTTCCTGGCCTAGAGGTTAGCGACTTTTCTCCGTAATCTCGTATACTCTCGTAAGTAACGTGACGAAGGTGAGAATCAGCAGTGGTTCGAATCGCGTCGGTAACTTACGGGGTATGTGAGCCTGCCGCTCTGAAAGCAATGGCAAACTACTGAGAGTAATCTTGCCAAGAAATCAACAATCAGCTGAAAGATGCTGGTGTTGACAGCGATGTCCTGTAAAGGATATGCAAACATTCTTTTTTAAACCAATTCTAACGGCAACACAAAATTGTTGAAATGGCGGATATTAAAGATGTACGTTACAAGCAGAGAATCGTTACAGAATGTTTGATCGCAGAGAAAGAAACTGTTGTTAACATTCACAGACCTTTGGGTGCAGTTTATGGCACTTTTGCAGACGATAGAAGCACAGTTAGTTTTGGTTTCTGCAAGTGGAGATGTAGAGTTGGCTGATAAGCCAACAAGGGAGGCAATCTACAAAATGTGTGGAATGTGTTGCCCTATTCACCTTACAGTCCAAACCTGGCACAATCTGATTTCCATCTTGTCGGTCCCCTTAAGAATGCCATCCGTGTGACAACGTTTGAAGTCAATGAGGGAGTAATTCATGCAGTGAAGAAATGGCTGCAAGAACAGGACAAAATGTGGTACAGATCCGGAATACATGCTCTTGTTTCAAGATGGCGTAAAGCTGTTGAAGTTGATGGAGATTACGTTGAGAAGTAGAAATGTTTGCTGCACATGCGCATGAACATTACGACTAAATTTCATTTGTATGGTATTAACGGTTAAATAGATAATAATTGTGATGCATAACTTTCTGACCCACACTCGTATTATCCTTCTTTTAGTTATTTAATTTTTCTGACATGTTTTCTTACAAACATTAGTTCGAACACAAACATTCAGGGACGGATTCGAATTTTCTTTCCAATTGACCTGAGCTCCGAAATCTACCCAGCCTAAAATAGGTACCAGAAAACGTCTTGTGAAGTAGAGGCGGTCGGCGTGGCACTGAACACATCCCCCACAGAGTGTTGATTGGTCTATAAACTGTGACACCGTTATGACGTCGAGCTGTCATACACGACAACACAGAATATGTGTGAGTACTGCATGTTGAGTTGTCATACATAACACAGAATATGTGTGAGCACTGCATGTTGAGTTGTCATACATAACACAGAATATGTGTGAGCACTGCATGTTGAGTTGTCATATATGACAACACAGAATATGTGTGAGTACTGCATGTTGAGTTGTCATATATGACAACACAGAACATGTGTGAGTACTGCATGTTGAGTTGTCATATATGACAACACAGAACATGTGTGAGTACTGCATGTTGAGTTGTCATATATGACAAAGAATATATGTGAGTACTGCATGTTGAGTTGTCATATATGACAACACAGAACATGTGTGAGTACTGCATGTTGAGTTGTCATATATGACAACACAGAATATGTGTGAGTACTGCATGTTGAGTTGTCATACATAACACAGAATATGTGTGAGCACTGCATGTTGAGTTGTCATACATAACACAGAATATGTGTGAGTACTGCATGTTGAGTTGTCATATATGACAACACAGAATATGTGTGAGTACTGCATGTTGAGTTGTCATATATGACAACACAGAATATGTGTGAGTACTGCATGTTGAGTTGTCATATATGACAACACAGAATATGTGTGAGTACTGCATGTTGAGTTGTCATATATGACAACACAGAATATGTGTGAGTACTGCATGTTGAGTTGTCATACATGACAACACAGAAAATGTGTGAGTACTGCATGTTGAGTTGTCATATATGACAACACAGAACATGTGTGAGTACTGCATGTTGAGTTGTCATACATGACAAAGAATATGTGTGAGTACTGCATGTTGAGTTGTCATATATGACAACATAGAACATGTGTGAGTACTGCATGTTGAGTTGTCATACATGACAAAGAATATGTGTGAGTACTGCATGTTGAGTTGTCATATATGACAACACGGAATATGTGTGAGTACTGCATGTTGAGTTGTCATATATGACAACACAGAATATGTGTGAGTACTGCATGTTGAGTTGTCATATATGACAACACAGAACATGTGTGAGTACTGCATGTTGAGTTGTCATATATGACAACACAGAATATGTGTGAGCAATGCACGTTGAGTTGTCATACATGACAAAGAATATGTGTGAGTACTGCATGTTGAGTTGTCATACATGACAACACAGAATATGTGTGAGTACTGCATGTTGAGTTGTCATATATGACAACACAGAATATGTGTGAGTACTGCATGTTGAGTTGTCATATATGACAACACAGAATATGTGTGAGTACTGCATGTTGAGTTGTCATACATAACACAGAATATGTGTGAGTACTGCATGTTGAGTTGTCATACATGACACAGAGTATGTGTGAGTACTGCATGTTGAGTTGTCATTCATAACACAGAATGTGTGAGCACTGCATGTTGAGTTGTCATATATGACAACACAGAATATGTGTGAGTACTGCATGTTGAGTTGTCATATATGACGACACAGAATATGTGTGAGTACTGCATGTTGAGTTGTCATATATGACAACACAGAATATGTGTGAGTACTGCATGTTGAGTTGTCATATATGACAACACAGAATATGTGTGAGTACTGCATGTTGAGTTGTCATATATGACAACACAGAATATGTGTGAGTACTGCATGTTGAGTTGTCATATATGACAACACAGAATATTTGTGAGTACTGCATGTTGAGTTGTCATATATGACAACACAGAATATGTGTGAGTACTGCATGTTGAGTTGTCATACATAACACAGAATATGTATGAGTACTGCATGACGAGTTGGCATACATGACAACACAGAATATGTATGAGTAATTCATGTCAATATAGAACAATTAGTATAATGAGCCACATCACGAAGATTTTGCTAAGAATTATCATGCAAAGAAATGGTTAGAAAATACAACATAGGACAAGAACAACGTGGGTTTTTAGTAGGCACGGGTACAGTATATGCTGTGTACGTACTGAGAACAGTAATTTAGCGTTCCGTACAAGTAAATAACGATATACATCTTTGCTTTATTGACTACACAAAGGCTTTTGATAGAGTAAGACATGTCAACATGATAGAGATGCTTGTAGATCTACAAATGATGGGAAAGCCTTGTAAAAAAAACATATACTGGAAACAACAAGCTGCCATCAGAATTGCTAATGAAGTAGGTCAATATCAGCCTATTAAGAGAGGTGTGAGATCTTTTTTTTTCCCTATATATTGAAAATATTTTCAGAAATATATAAGATATGAAAGGAATCATCATTGGAGGAAAAAATATCAGTAACATTAGATATACAGATTATACAGTATTGACTGCAGACAATGAACAGGATCTGCAACATTTAGTAGATGCGGTTGGTGCACACAGTGAACAACTCCGGTTAAAATTAAATTGTAAGAAGACACAGATTATAGTCGTCACTAGGAAGAGCGAAATACCACAATGTAATATACCTGTAAATGGGACTATTCTTCAACAAGTGAATCGGTACAATTATCTGGGAACAGTCATAAGATATGATGAGAGATGCCTTGAAGAGATTAGAACAAGAATCGCCATGGCGAAGGAAGCCTTTTGCAAGATGACAAACATACTGAGCAATAAAATGATGTCATTCGCTACTAGAAAAAGTGTTGAAGTGCTACATAGAGCATGTACTCCTATAGTTTAGTCGATGGATCAACATCACGGCACACGGGTGCAACCCATAAGTGTTCCGTTCTTCTCGTAACTCAAACCTGAGTTTGGAGAAACTCACCTCAGTGCACGAACTCGGTAGCACCGGCGAGGATCCTGAAATACTTTGGGTAGATTTTTAACTCGAAATTTTGCCCGGGCAGCGCCGTTAGGCTGCTCTTTTTCGATTTCCAACTGCCAAGGGATTTTTTACGTGCGCAACAATACACACGGGCGTCCGATCTCACTACCCAGAGACCAGAGGAATTTTATTACTAGAAGTCCACGCGAAAAAAAAATCCCGGTCCTCACCGGGGCTTGAACCCGGGACCTCCAGCTCTCGGGGCGGACACCGTAGCTCGAGACCACGCAGTCCCCCCTGCATGTACTTCTATATGAATGTGAAGCATGGACAATGAGCAATCAAGCTGAAAAACATCTGATGACTGTGGAAATGTGGTTTCTGGGAAAAATGCAAAGAATACAATGGACAGACAGAATAACCAATGAACAAGTCCTTCAAGGAACACATGAAGACCGTAAACTGATTAGAGACATTAGACGTAGACAGTCAACATTTTTTGGACATGTTATGAGAAGAAATGAATCGGGAAAACTTGGTGGCAACTGGCAAGATCAAAGGTAAGAGACCAAGGGGAAGACCGAGAAGTAAATACTTGGATGGCTTGGCCACATGGCATGGTCGAGACAGGAACACGGAGCTGATCCACGACTCTGGTGATCGAGTGAGATGGCAGAACATGACCGCCCACGCTTATCGGCAAGGCACATGATGGATGGAAGTTGACTACCTATTGTTCTAGTGCTGTGTTTCTCAACCGGTGGGGAATTTCCCCCCCCCCCCAGGGTTAATGAAGATTATTCCAAGATCGCGTTAATACAAGAACCGATTACTTGATACTTGTTTATCCCTTCATACTGTACGGTTCTGTGCGTCTCACCCCTTCTAAAATTCATTCTATAAAGTAGTAGACCCACAAATCACGTTTTATGTGGATGTCTAGACTTGTTTTGATATGTGATTCCATTATTACGTATACTGTGTTGGGGCAGGAGCGGGGGAGATTTTTAGGTAGGAAATACGGAAAAGGGGGGGGGGGGGGGGGGGTAATGACGTTCTGAAAATATGAAGGGGGCACGAGCCAAAAAAAGGTTGAGAACCACTGTTCTAGTGATTCACCGTGTTTCCGATTCATGCGGAAGTACTGATTTGAGTTTTAAGAGTTATATATTCTAAGATATTAAGCTAGTTGCATATCCTTTACAGGATAGTTGCAGTCAACACTAGCAATATTTGCATGTTTACAAGCAAGTTTACGTTCAGTAGTTTGCCATTGCTTTATCAACGACCGGCACCCATACCATTTCGTAAAAAACCAACGGAACGCTGTCTGTTGCCAAATCGCGGGTAGCTGTGTTTCGACGCGGGTATGCGGGATCACCAACTGCGTCAGTAACCCCTTATTCTCATATGTGCTAGATTTAATGTCTTTTTACCTCCACAATTGTCCTAGTGCTATAAAAGATCCTCTTCTTTTGTCTATTCTTATTTTAACATCTCTATGTGTTCCCATGTGTATTTATAATGACTGGGTTTTAGGAAAATATTGCCGTTCCAAGTTTTGCATTTACCTTTTATGTTGCATGAACTCCACAGAGGGCGAATACAAAACTTGGAACGGCAATATTTTCAAAAACCCCACAGCCACTAAATATACACCCTATATGTTTATATTGCTACCTAAATATGTGGATAAAAAAAAAAAGATTATTTACCCCTTAAAGAAAGGTTTCGCCAGGGCATATCGGATGCTCATTTTTTTTTTTTTTTTGGCATATCCTGTTTACAGGACATTGCAGTCAACACCAGCATTTTTCAGCTGGTGTTGATGTCTTGGCAAGTTTTACGTTCAGTAGTTTGCCATTTCTTTCTGAAAGAATGGCTCACATACTTTTCCGTAAGAAACCAACGTGACATGATCTGCTGCTGATCTTGCGCAGCTGTTTCGAACGTGGGTATACGGGATTACGAACAGCGTCCTTAACTCCTTAGTCAGGGAGACCAGCTGGACGATCATTAGCTTGATTTATTCTCATCATGTGACTGGCCCCTATGAAGACCCACGTGTTACGAAGTATGCTAAAATGTGTCATCCAGCTGCTGCTCGTTCCGTCCACTGAATTCCACTTCTAGTAGCAGTTACTGTTTTCATAATCCAGTCTATAGTCAGTAAGAATAATGAAAGTTACAACAACTGCATTCCAGTTCTTGTGTTTTTCTAACTTATCTGTCTGTTTTCTGCTATGAAGACTTCTGAATTTGAGGTCTCCATGTTGTCTTTATTAAGTTTATTTGGGATACCACAGTGCCTCATCAACTTCTAAACAGATTTCCTTTCAGTGCTGTCACAGGCCTTTTTCATTGTCCACACATACAATATAAATTGATGAATTTGTGTATTTCAGTGCTTTACTCTGTTATGTGTAGTGTGACAATCTGGTTAGTGCAGGATATGTTTGGTTGGAAGCATGCCTGTTCGTCCCTTCATTGTGTATCAATGACATCACTTAATCTCCCTAGAATGGTCCTGCTTAATATTTTGCCAGCATCTGACAATAACATTATTCCGCTGTGTTTGCATTCCTGCAGGTACCCCCCCCCCACCCCCCTTTTTGGGGGGAGGGAGGTTGCACCTTCTTAAAATATCCTCTCCAGTCTGCTGGTATTTCTTCAGTCTCCACTAAATATTCATCATCATCTTCATCAAGTGCCATGCCAGCTAGCACAGGCGTTCATGACTCTCCACAGATCTCAGTCTATGGTTTACTGGATCAACTCAGCATCATTTCTCTTGGTCTGCCTCTGCTTCTCTCCCCCTTGATCTTTCCAGTTGTCACAATGTTCTCCAATGTCTCTCTTCTCATCAAATGACTAAAAAAAAGCTGCCTGCCTCTTTCTTATTGTTGTATATAATGTTCTAGTTTCATGACCCTCTTTCAGGCAGTTATTGTTAATTACTTTGTCCAAGAATTTGCAACATTCATCTCAGGAACAAAACCTCTGTTGCTTCCAATCTCTTCCTAGTTTATTCATTTACATTCCAAGATATTGTGTGCATTAATTCAGTTTAGGTGTTTACATTAGCTGTAATAGTTTCAAGTGGGATACCATCTGGACCAGTAGCATTCCAATCCTTCAGAAGTGTGATAGCTTTTCTTTAGACGGTTCCACAGTTGATATCCAGCTCAACTTCTGCAGGCGGCATATCCGGACAGTATTGAGCCCAGTTGATCTTTCATCCTGGTGAGAACCTTGCAGTATTGAGCCCAGTTGATCTTTCATGCTGGTGAGAACCTTGCATTATTGAGCCCAGTTGATCTTTCATGCTGGTGAGAACAATGCAGTATTGAGCTCATTTGATCTTTCATGTTGGTGAGAACTTTCCCATGGCCATTTTGAATAATTTTACTCGGCTGATGTATTTTTCTTATAGTGCTGTGAAGGCCTCTGTGTCTTTACGCTGCCGTTACTTCTTCCTCCTCTGCGGTGTAACCTACATATTGTCTTTTGTTCGCCCTTATCCACTTCCTAACTTCTGTGTGATTTTAAGCATTTTTCAGGGATCTGGGGTGTTGGCTTTCAACAAGTGAAGGCAGTATCTGGCATGGGGCTATGGCTTTCAACAAGTGAAGGCAGTATTTGGCACTGGGTTATGGCTTTCAACAAGTGAAGGCAGTATCTGGCATGTGGCTATGGCTTTCAACAAGTGAAGGCAGTATCTGGCATGGGGCTATGGCTTTCAACAAGTGAAGGCAGTATTTGGCACTGGGTTATGGCTTTCAACAAGTGAAGGCAGTATCTGGCATGTGGCTATGGCTTTCAACAAGTGAAGGCAGTATCTGGCATGGGGCTATGGCTTTCAACAAGTGAAGGCAGTATTTGGCACTGGGTTATGGCTTTCAACATGTGAAAGCAGTACCTTAGCATGGGGTTATGGCTTTCAACATTTGAAGGCAGTATCTGGCATTGAGTTATGGCTTTCAGCATTTGAAGGCAATATCTGTCATGAGGTTATGGCTTTCAACATGTGAAAGCAGTACCTTAGCATGGGGTTATGGCTTTCAACATTTGAAGGCAGTATCTGGCATGGAGTTATGGCTTTCAGCATTGGAAGGCAGCACCTGGCATGGGGTTATGGCTTTCAACATGTGAAGGCAGTATCTGAAATGGAGTTATGGCTTTCAACATGTGAAGGCAGTATCTGGCATGGAGTTATGGCTTTCAGCATTTGAAGGCAGTATCTGGTATGGGGTTATGGCTTTCAACATGTGAAGGCAGTATCTGGCATGGATGTATGGCTTTCAACATGTGAAGGCAGTATCTGAAATGGGGCTACCTTTATCTGGAGTAGTAAAAGCTAATTTCACATGTGATGTAGATCCTCTCTGGTCACTTAAACAGCACCCACACTTGACACTGGTATCTGTCTAAACAAAATAGGACTGCAGGATTCATTCTACCAACAACCAAGGAAGTGTCCCAGATTCACTTTGACAGCAAAACTATGAAACACTGGCAACAACAGAAAACAGCATCTTTCCAAGTGATGTATTTATTATGTACACTGGGTGCTAGCCAGTGGATGTGTGGTGGCTGTCACACCAGGCAAGACAATCATCAGACAGAAATACACAGACAGGTAGTCATCATATGTTTATTATGAACAAGATCAGATCTGCTACTGGCAACAGCCAAATATAAGACACTACAAAAGATGAAACATCAACTGAAAAAGCTAGTATTGATGCAATTAATAACAGCTGAAACTATGACACTGCCTGGCATTCATTCATGATTACATAGGAGACAAGAATCAACACACATGATACGACCAGTTGCCAACTAATGCAATATACACAGTTTTTGATTACTTATGGTTGTACATGCTTATGGAAATTGTGAAGAGTACAGTGTGAAACAAAAGCTCATGGCATGTCACAAAGTCTATGTACATAAACAGAGCCTGTGTTTGTACAATTGATTACCATCTGTATGTACACGGACCACTAGACACACAACTGTTCCACATGATACCTAGACCTGTTTTGAGTTTCTCTTTACCTGATAAATGTCGTTATGTACAGGTGTGTGTGTGTTCAGGAAACACATAGTGTTGATGCAAGCACACTCGGACTGAACAGAAAACCTACACAATGAAACTCTAAATCTGTGATCCTATTAGTGAGTACATTACCGCCCACGCTTATCAGCATGGCACTTGACGGATGGATGGATTAGTGAGTATTCTTTCCTGGAAGTGTCTGATCACAAATATTCCATCCAGAGAAATAAGTATGCAACAAGCAAAGAATTTCCAGTGATCAAATGACTTCAGAGAGAAAATGGACAATTCTCATGACCTCCCCCCCCCCCCCCCCAGAGAGAGAGAGAGAGAGAGAGAGAGAGAGAGAGAGAGAGAGAGAGAGAGAGAGAGAGAGAGAGAGAGAGAGAGAGAGAGAGAGAGATATATAATAACCACAAACGTGAACACAAATATCAAGGTGGAACGAAATGATTATGCACAAACCAAGCTAGTCATGCACAGCTGAGGGCATAGACACATATCTATAAATAACAACACAAAGGGTACTTTCACAACACTAGAAAATGTGTGGTAGTCACAACTAAAGCAAGTATCAAACACAGCGGTCAACTGTAGCATCACCATGATATGGCTGTATAGGTCAGAAACAAGAACATAACAGTGACTAAACAATGAGACACATTCATGAAAGGGTGGCTAAGATATATAGAATATCTAATACTGTACAACAGAATGGCCAGTCTGGAGTTCAAGGAGAGAAGTAAACATATTCCAGCACATTAATACGTCTGGATGGGACAGTCACAGTAAGTATAAATAACATGTCTTTCATCTGACATCCAGATATTAAAAGAGAGAGACCAAAAATACATCTATCAACAACTAGCGATGAAGATGTGACAAAGACATGGAAGGTACAAGAGATGATGACACAAGGACATGGGAGGTACAAGAGATGACACAAAGACATGGAAGGTACAAGAGATGACACAAAGACATGAAAGGTACAAGAGGTGACACAAAGACATGGAAGGTACAAGAGATAACACAAAGACATGGAAGGTACAAGAGATGACGACACAAAGACATGGAAGGTACAAGAGATGATGACACAAAGACATGAAAGGTACAAGAGGTGACACAAAGACATGGAAGGTACAAGAGATGATGACACAAAGACATGAAAGGTACAAGAGGTGACACAAAGACATGGAAGGTACAAGAGATGACACAAAGACATGAAAGGTACAAGAGGTGACACAAAGACATGGAAGGTACAAGAGATGATGACACAAAGACATGAAAGGTACAAGAGATGATGACACAAAGACATGAAAGGTACAAGAGGTGACACAAAGACATGGAAGGTACAAGAGATGATGACACAAAGACATGAAAGGTACAAGAGATGATGACACAAAGACATGAAAGGTACAAGAGGTGACACAAAGACATGGAAGGTACAAGAGATGATGACACAAAGACATGAAAGGTACAAGAGGTGACACAAAGACATGGAAGGTACAAGAGATGACACAAAGACATGAAAGGTACAAGAGGTGACACAAAGACATGGAAGGTACAAGAGATGATGACACAAAGACATGAAAGGTACAAGAGGTGACACAAAGACATGGAAGGTACAAGAGATGACACAAGACATGAAAGGGTACAAGAGGTGACACAAAGACATGGGAAGGTACAAGAGATAACACAAAGACATGGAAGGTACAAGAGATGACGACACAAAGACATGGAAGGTACAAGAGATGATGACACAAAGACATGAAAGGTACAAGAGATGACACAAAGACATGGAAGGTACAAGAGATGACACAAAGACATTGAAGGTACAAGAGATGACACAAAGACATTGGGAGGTACAAGAGATGACACAAAGACACTGGGAGGTACAAGAGATGATGACACAAAGACATTGGGAGGTACAAGAGATGACACAAAGACACTGGGAGGTACAAGAGATGACACAAAGACATGGAAGGTACAAGAGATGACACAAAGACATGGAAGGTACAAGAGATGACACAAAGACATTGGCAGGTACAAGAGATGATGACACAAAGACATTGGGAGGTACAAGATATGACACAAAGACACTGGGAGGTACAAGAGATGACACAAAGACACTGGGAGGTACAAGAGATGACACAAAGACATGGAAGGTACAAGAGATGACACAAAGACACTGGGAGGTATAAGAGATGATGACACAAAGACATTGGGAGGTACAAGAGATGATGACACAAAGACATGAAAGGTACAAGAGATGACACAAAGACATTGGGAGGTACAAGAGATGACACAAAGACATTGGGAGGTACAAGAGATGACACAAAGACATTGGGAGGTACAAGAGATGATGACACAAAGACATGGAAGGTACAAGAGATGACACAAAGACATTGGGAGGTACAAGAGATGACACAAAGACATGGAAGGTACAAGAGAAGATGACACAAAGACATGGGAGGTACAAGAGAAGATGACACAAAGACATGGGAGGTACAAGAGATGACACAAAGACATGGAAGGTACAAGAGATGACACAAAGACATTGGGAGGTACAAGAGATGACACAAAGACACTGGGAGGTACAAGAGATGACACAAAGACATGGAAGGTACAAGAGATGACACAAAGACATGGAAGGTACAAGAGATGACACAAAGACACTGGGAGGTACAAGAGATGATGACACAAAGACATTGGGAGGTACAAGAGATGACACAAAGACATTGGGAGGTACAAGAGATGATGACACAAAGACATTGGGAGGTACAAGAGATGACACAAAGACATGGAAGGTACAAGAGATGACACAAAGACATTGGGAGGTACAAGAGATGATGACACAAAGACATTGGGAGGTACAAGAGATGATGACACAAAGACATGGAAGGTACAAGAGATGACACAAAGACATTGGGAGGTACAAGAGATGACACAAAGACATGGAAGGTACAAGAGATGACACAAAGACATTGGGAGGTACAAGAGATGACACAAAGACATTGGGAGGTACAAGAGATGACACAAAGACATGGAAGGTACAAGAGATGACACAAAGATATTGGGAGGTACAAGAGATGACACAAAGACATGGAAGGTACAAGAGATGAAAAAGACTTTGGGGAGGTACAGAGATGACACAAAGACATGGAAGGTACAAGAGATGACACAAAAATTGGGAGGTACAAGAGATGACACAAAGACAGGGAAAGGTACAAGAGATGACACAAAGACATGAAAGGTCAAGAGTGAGACACAAAGACATAAAAGGGTACACGAGATGATGACACAAAGACATGAAAGGTACAAGAGATGACACAAAGACACTGGGAGGTACAAGAGATGACACAAAGACAATGAAGGTACAAGAGATGACACAAAGACATAGGAAGGTATGAGAGATGACACAAAAACATGGAAGGTACAAGGAGGACAGGCTTACCATCAGATGGCATAAGGTCTATGCTCCAGTGGAAGATTAAGAGCAGATATTTTAAAAACTAAATTAAGACAGTTCAAACTCTCCCCTTTCTGTTGACTACAAATATCAACTCCGCCACTAATGAACTTATCAAACATATGCATGCCACAAGTGTACTTCTGCAAATTATTAACGTTTTGTGTCAGTGGCACAAACACAACAGCAGCAATATCAGTTGCACCCCTGCAAGTTTTATCACTGTATCTCATACACACAACAACAGCACTACTCTCTCGCTCACAGAGGCTCTCTCTCCACATGACACACCTTTGTTCTATCAGCTGGCTGGACTAAACATGGGCCGTCTGTATAATGACTTCAATCATCCCAGTGATCAGTGAAGCTAGCTGATGTGAACATTTCTAACATGATGAGCAGCATGACTAAATGCTGTTACAATGATTATGTATAAAACTCAAAGGTTAGAGATTCCAGTTTACAAAAATGATTCATTTTCTTTCAAAATATTGTACATAAAACACGGCTACATTTAAGAGAATACGATGCAAACAACGCGATGCACAAGGACATCCCAGTTGGCATGAAAATGTTCTCAGTCAGGAGGTAGAAGGAAATCAATGTCACAGACTCAGACAAGAATGACTCACCTTCTACCTTTAAAGGTCACAACTCAATCAATAAAACATAACATGAACATTTGCTGTACAATAGGTTTGCTTATGCTGCGAACAATGTCAGGATGAAGACATTATAGAAGTCAACTACAAATGGCTCTACTTGATGAAGTTATGCATGTGAAGTATGTGACTCTGGGCGCTGGCCTGATGTTGCCTAGGCGCTGCTGGCACAGTTGTGGGGTCTAGGAGAGGGGGTGTGTGTGGGTGTGTGTGTGTGTGTGTGGGGGGGGGGGGGGGGGTGTCTCTCTTCAGGGCTTCAATGTAGAGACACTCCATGCAACATCACAGCAACCACATCAGGACAAGTATAAGAGGTATATGTAATCATAGAAGCATGGTAGTTAGTGCACCAGCTTAACAAGACAGTAGTCTGGGTTCAATGCCTAGCAGTGGTGGGATTCTGTCATTCTTAGTAGTATGTCTCATCAAATGGGTACTGGATCATTTTCAGAATTTTCTGAGAATTTAAGGTGGGAGGGAAGGGAACTGGTCACATCACCTCATAAATCCAAGACCTAGAATATGCAATACTGTCAGGTCTTAGATATGACTGAGCTATCGTATGACAGTAGACAGTACTGTCTGCTTTCTGTAACCGCAGAATGTTCCGTGGTG
Source organism: Cepaea nemoralis (assembly GCA_014155875.1). Lineage (NCBI taxonomy): Eukaryota > Metazoa > Mollusca > Gastropoda > Stylommatophora > Helicidae > Cepaea > Cepaea nemoralis. The sequence continues at coordinate 231,946 of JACEFZ010028156.1, read as the reverse complement.
CTCACCAAACCAGACACCCCACATTGTGCCAACAGCTTTGGGTGGAGGAGAGCAGCTGGAAGGGTACAAGCCTTATCCTGGTGTGATGAAATGCAACCTAAGACTAAATGTCATTGGCAGGGTAGGGCAGACCAGGCCCAAAGCCTTGGTCTGCAACTGGTCTAGGATCAAAGCTCTGACAAGCAGATAGTTAGATGCATTGCTTTGCTGATCTGGCAGCTTCTGTCTTGTTCCAGATGTATTGATATTACCTTTCCTCTGGAGTAAACAAGACAGGCCTGAGAGATGGATCATGCAGCATGGGCAAGACATGGTCTATACAAATGAGCCAGGCTTTGATGCTAGAAAGATGTTAACTCCATCCACGGTCTGGTTATAGTTATTATGCCTTGGTTTTTTTTTTTTTTGAAGCACAATGTAACAAACTATGGTTTGTCAAGATGGCCAGGTGCCAGTACAGAATATGTGAAAGCCTAATACTTCCACCCTAACAACAGTATCTGTCTTGGATCTGTCTTCATGTTTTGAGTTATGCACCTGTGAGGCTCCGAGTGTGACTGACGAAATGCTGGCTGCTAGTGAGCCGATCTCCCTGGTGAAGGGATTTACGGCTTTCACTGTAATCTCGTATATTCTCGTGAGTAAAGCAGCTGCGCCCTGAACTGGCAGCGGTTCGAGCCGCGCTGGTAACTTACGGGGTATGTGAGCCGGTCGCTCAGAAAGCAATTGGCAAACTACTGAGCATAATCTTGCCTAGTACATCAACAGCAGCTGAAAAATGCTGATGTTGACTGCAACGTCCTGTAAGGGATATGCAACATAAAAATTTTTAAAAAGTGAGCCTGATGAAATGCTGGCTCCTAGTGTGACTGATGAAATGTTGGCTCCTAGTGTGACTGATGAAATTCTGGCTCCTAGTGTGACTGATGAAATGCTGGCTCCTAGTGTGACTGATGAAATTCTGGCTCCTAGTGTGACTGATGAAATTCTGGCTCCTAGTGTGACTGATGAAATGCTGGCTCCTAATGTGACTGATGAAATGCTGGCTCCTAGTGTGACTGATGAAATTCTGGCTCCTACTGTGACTGATGAAATGCTGACTCCTAGTGTGACTGATGAAATGCTGACTCCTAGTGTGACTGATGAAATGCTGGCTCCTAGTGTGACTGATGAAATGCTGGCTGCTAGCATGACTGACAAAATTCTGGCTACTAGTGTGACTAACAAAATTCTGGCTCCTAGTGTGACTGATGAATTGTTGGCTCCTAGTGTGTCTGATGAAATGCTGGCTCCCATTGTCCAGTTAGGTCCACATGTTTGACAGAAGACTGGACGCTGTCATGTCAGTGACATGCAAGAGAAGCAGTGTCAGTGTTCTTGACCAGCCACTCATGTGTCACCAGTGTTCCTGTGCAGAGACCAATGTCTCATCAGTGTACAATAAAATCTATCTTCATACACCACCACTTGCTGAGTGGTTCACTACTACCCGTTGTCTTGATGTAACCGTGCAGTGTGGGAGTGGTTCATATATAATCTATTGATCTGATGTGGTTACTGTAACCGTGCAGTGTGGGAGTGGTTCATATATAATCTATTGATCTGATGTGGTTACTGTAACCGTGCTGTGCAGAGTGGTTCATATATAATCTATTGATCTGATGTGGTTACTATAACCGTGCAGTGTGGGAGTGGTTCATATATAATCTATTCCTCTGATGTGGTTACTGTAACCATGCAGTGTGAGAGTGGTTCATATATAATCTATTGCTCTGATGTGGTTACTGTAACCGTGCAGCATGGGAGTGGTTCATATATAATCTATTGCTCTGATGTGGTTATTGTAACCGAGCGCAGTGCTTCATATATAATCTATTGATCTGATGTGGTTACTGTAACCGTGCAGTGTGGGAGTGGTTCATATATAATCTATTCCTCTGATATGGTTACTGTAACTGTGCAGTATGGGAGTGGTTCATAAATAATCTATTGATCTGATGTGGTTACTGTAACCGTGTGCAGTGGGGAGTGGTTCATATATAATCTATTGATCTGATGTGGTTACTGTAACCGTGCAGTGTGGGAGTGATTCACTGCAACCTTGATCTCTGATGTGGTTACTGCAACTGTGCACAGTGGGGAGTGGTTCAAATATAATCTATTACTCTGATGTGGTTATTGTAACCGTGCACAGTGTGGGCGTGGTTCATATATAATCTATTGCTCTCATGTGGTTACTGTAACAGTGCACATAGTATTAGTGGTTCACTACAACCTTGATCTCTGATGTGGTTATTGTAATAGTGCACAGAGCGTCAGTGGTGCACCAAGACATGTTGTCCTGATGTCATCTGCACTCTAATCATGTGTTTGGACCTGGTTGTCTGGAGAAGCGACTTCAGAAACTTCTGGTTATGTATACTGACCCTTCCTATAGCCCTCCCTTACATCTCTCTCTGTTTTCGGTCATGACAAATGTACACATGAAATGATGACAAGTATATTTACATGAAAGCTTACATTTATGTATTAAACCACAGAGAAGTGTATGCTTTGTTCCTTCACATAGATAAATGCTAAACATAGCCACACTCTGATAAAAGGGCATCTGAATCGGATAAAGTAGGAATAATATATACAGCAATCAAGGTTCTAACTGAGGTCACAAGGTTTACTCTTATCGGCATGATAAGTTCGAATCTGACAGCTGATTATGACATTTGATATCATATGTAACAATAAGTGAGTCAAAAAATGCACTGGCATAAAAAGAACACCTGACGGCAGAAAAAAACTCTACTAACCAATGTCAAATACACATTGTAAATTCAACAAGTAATAAATCTTTACAAAATAAAACCGAGCAAGGTCATTGAAACAAAATTCTCTTGACTGTATTCAACACAACCAAAAGCAGTGTAAAAATATTGCGTAACAAAGCAATAAAATACATACATCCGATCTCAAAAGTTAAAACTCTCAATGCAACAAAATTCACTGTAAATTAACAGTACAGCAATAAAACTTCCTCTCTGAGTAATGCATTGTCTGTCATGCCAACGAAAGGAGCCTATCTTGACACACTGGAAATGAATGCTTCCACTTAATGAACACATGTCAATGAAATATTCATAAAGTGCGTTGACTTGTGTGTCAATCAAATTACAGCTCAAATCAGTTGTGCAGCACAATTTACTCAAATTATGCATGATTAATTTGTGCATGAAATGGCTCTACAACTCAAAGGAGGAGAAAACAAGAAAGTAAATAACCACACAAGTGTTGTGCTGTGACTTACCTGACGATTTCAAGACAGTTCTGATAGAACTTCAAATCACAGAAAATGTGTTACAAAACATAACAAATGTCCCATGCACAATGATCAACAGGCAGCACTGGTGGCACAACAGACTGGCTAACATTCTTTTCAGATTTCCAATCCCATTAAAAATTTCCAGGACAAATGTACTATTATGCTCTGATAATGAACCAACATAAAGAAACACATAAGCTGTGATTATGACATGTTTAAAATTCTACAATCTGTACATATTTTTATCATTATACGCATGTGCAGACATACACATATCCTCACTTCCACCTTGCACATATTTCTATTTATCTATGTTAGCGGTCTATACATTATTATGAATACAGTGTGAAAAACCTTGTGAGGCGACTCAACAGTGAAGCTTTACAGAAAGCAAATCCAGGCATTCCCATTTTCTAAACAGTGAATTCAATGTTTCTCAAATATATACAATTTAGTGAAGCTTCACAGAAAATAGCAGTTATGATTTGTGACTTAGAGAAAGTATTACAAAAGTACAGGTTTCATAGCAATCTAACTGCTATGAGTACATCCATCAAAGCATGCTTTGATCACCTGGGGGACAGACTGTTTATAGTGTACCTCCTCTACAACTATTTCATGTGATTCTCATTTGTTGCATGGAGGCTACCAGATCACGAAATGATGTCCTGGATGCTTTGAGTGAACAGTTATGCAAGAATATAGAACCAATTCTCTGCAATTCTATTTCAATATTCTTGACATCGGCAAAATCTACAACTGTGTGTGCAAAGTCCAGTGAACAATTGTGCACACCACACATACGCTTGTTCAAAACTGCAAATACTTGGTAAGAATCTCCTGCAGGTTATCAGCCCTGATGAGGTCGTTGTTGGCAATAATGCGACGGAACATGATGGGGCAGTCGATGGACACACACGTCTTGTCACAGTCCTGGGTGCCTTGACAGGCTGCACAAACCTGGATGTGGCAACACGTAAGAAGTTATATGAATATGTCGAGCAATTAAATGTAAGTTAACATAACAGATCAGAACATACTGTCAGAAGATGGCAGCTGTACAATCATATATGATTGACAGTCAAGGTATATCAAGTAACTGCCTGGTCTTCAGCTGCCTGTTGCCAGCACAATCTGATTTAATTTCTGTCTATCCCTAATGATGGGGCTCCAGCCCATTACATTTAGGTCTTGTAGAGCTAGTTCAAGACTGTGCTTGTGCTACAACAACGATTTATTTCCTAATGTAACATGGCAGTCATGTCAACAAACCTTCCAACTCTAAGGAAGAATCTTGTGTCAGCGTTTGCTTCCATGGCCTTAGTTTCTACCAAGGATGTGAGTTCATGTTAAGCCAGTGTGCCTGTACACCAGCATGACTTGAGCCTAGAACTCCTTCAAGACCACTCTGAGTTCTGGCAATGGAAGAGACTGTACTGACAAGGACAGATTAAGTGGAAGAGACTGTATTGACAAGGACAGATTAAGTGGAAGAGACTGTACTGATAAGGACAGATTAAGTGGAAGAGACTGTCGATAGACAGACAGACATTAAAGACGAGAGACTGCCTACAGAGCATCAGAGATTAAACAAGTAAAATATACCAGAAAATAAAATAAACAAGGTTGCTCAAACAGCAACCCACACATGATAGATAACTCATCTGACATCACTGCCTGGCTCTCCCAGCTTCCAGCATGTAAGTTTGTGTGCACACATGATGCATATTGAAAACATGAGCATGATGTAAACTTGTGCACAAATGTAAACAAATTCTGTGATAAAAATGAGTTGATCACTTCTATCAGAAGGCCTTACCTGAGTGAGCTGGCAATGTGTCTTCTCCCAGTCCTGAATCCTGCCAGTCAGCATGAATGTCACCAGCTGTGAATCCTTCCTACACTGCTCACAGACTGGCAGTTTGGTCTGAGCATCACATACGGGACAGTTGTTGGTGGCGAAAAACTGGGAAATGGTGCCCTGGTGGAGATATCATTAGATTTCTGTAGTATTCTGAAATGCAACTTAAGTTTGGTGCTAAGTGAACTACTTCTGACAGTCACACATTTCCTAGTGCTATAATAGCTTGCCTTTTGTATTCTTATTGTAATATCTCTACTGTTCCCACACCTCTGTCTACACTGCTACCTTAATAGGTGTATGATTTGCCCACCAGTCAGGTTTCAGTTTTACCCAGGGAGATGCATGTTTAGACCTAACGGCTGTGACCTCCCATCAAGAACATGAACAGTTACTGTTGTATTACACAGGCAGATAGGCTTATCATTTCCCTAGTTTAATCTCATAATCTTTTCACTATGCATGTTTAGAAAGCCACTTAAGTAACATTTTCTAAATTGCTTTTTAATTATATAACCTGCATACTTGAATACCTCTTGAAAAAAAAATAAAACCTTATTCAAGTCTGTAGGTCAATTATAAGCAGAGATATTAATGTTTGTGTCTCAAATTATCATTAAATATACTCATATAGAAAAAAACGATTTTGACCCTTTCACAAAATGTGACCTACCTGCAAACTCACACAACTGTTGGTTACACTGACGCCAAGGGATATTACCACTGCCGCTGTCTAACTCAACAGCAGATAACTCTGCCAGTGTGTGTGTATATATACTCTGCCAGTGTGTGTGTGTGTGTATATATATTTTTTTTTAAAAACCACACACACACACAGAGAGAGAGAGAGAGAGAGAGAGAGAGAGAGAGAGAGAGAGAGAGAGAGAGAGAGAGAGAGAGAGAGAGAGAGAGAGAGACAGAGGAGAGAGAGAGACAGAGAGAGAGAGAGACAGAGAGAGAAGAGAGAGAGAGAGAGAGAGAGAGAGAGAGAGAGAGAGAGAGAGAGAGAGAGAGAGAGAGAGAGAGAGAGATGTATACATTTCCATGTCATGCTGTGATGATGTCAGACCGTGCGAGTTGGAACTTCACGTGCATTCTTGTTAGCGCGAGGCAAATATCCATTTTGGGTGTTTTCACCATAAATGCTATAATGGGTGTTGAATGCAAACATGCAATCATTTGCACTGCAATTGTTATGAATATTCCATAACAACATTAAATGTTCATTGTTGGATGAAAACAGCCATGTCCCGCTATTCAAATACCACAATACAGCATGCCATCTTTATAATTTCAATTTGAGATGGGACTGCCAGCCCTAATAGTCGAAAACTACATAATTATACGTATAAATGGATGCTAAATTTAATAAAACATACCCAAGTCTAGTTAAAACGGAATTTATGGGTGTGCTTACGTCTTATCACGTCAGTCAGTACTTACGTCAAAGAAACAAATTTGAGAAGACAAGAGGTATAGATTCGTAGCTCGTGGAGGGAAAAATAATATCCATTAATCAGTTTCTGTTTTAAATCGATCTTGAAATGATTGCGGAATTTAACATCACAAGTATTCTAAACCTCCTTAAATCGGAGACACAAAAAATAGTTGCCGAATAAATCCGCAAATGTCTTTCTGGTAAAATTCGGCAATGTAAATCATAGTACCTATGTTTAGACCTAACGGCTGTGTCCTCCCATCAAGAACATGAACAGTTACTGTTGTATTACACAGGCAGATGGGCTTATCATTTCCCTGGTTTATTCTCATAATCTTGTCACTACGCGTGTTTAGACCTAATGGCTGTGTCCTGACATCAAGAACATGAACAATTACTGTTGTATTACACAGGAAGCATTAATATCACACATATGCATGTAACCTCCTACCTGTTTGTTTGAGACTGATGGACCCATCACAGGGCCGACTCTGACCACCTTTGGCATGTCTAAGTACCTGTCAGAATAAAAATGTATAAACAATGAAAACAACAGAAAGCAAATAAGCTGCTGCTGCAAATGCAATATGTTCCAGTTCACTTCTTCTCCTAATATGACAGAAAATATTGATTGCCTGAAGTTGTGTCCTAGCCTCTCAGAAAACATTTACACTGCTCATGTTTGCCATTATATGTGGCACCAATCATTTTGTAAACACTATTTCTGCATGTGCACTAAATGTCCAGGTTTCAGTCATATGTGAAAATTGCTTCTTTTATGCAACTTCCAATAACAAGAATTTATTGTACTAGATGTTTATTTTGTATTTAACAAACCAATTTGTGCTTGGGTGTCTTTAATCAACATTTACAGCAAGACAACAGATTTCTGCACAAAGTTGGGTTATACAACAGTTTCTTGCACGTGTCTGGGTACACACTGCACACAGCCACTCTGGTTGGGTACACACTGCCACTCTGGTTGGGTACACACTGCACACAGCCACTCTGGTTGGGTACACAATGAACACAGCCACTCTGGTTGGGTACACAATGAACACAGCCACTCTGGTTGGGTACACACTGCACACAGCCACTCTGGTTGGGTACACACTGAACACAGTCATGTAATCGACATGTACAACTAGTTGCTGTGTATATGTTATGTTGCTATGGTCTGCATACTGTCAGCTTATGTCACGATTGTTTCATTATACAGCAGTTGTTTCCCTGACCACTTGAAGATTTGTCCATTAGAAAGTCGGGCTCCAGAAGCCAGCCAATCTGCCCTCTCATTGGTAAAGGATGACTCTGGCAATATATCCACACAAGTTTCCACAGGCTAGTCACAATCATAGAAAAGACTTATGCATGCTACAGCCACCAGCATTTGATCTGAAAGTGAATCAGATAGTATAGCGACTGTGGCATAATTAGTGTCAGAAAGCCACCACAGTGCTGCAGTTACTGTCTGAGATTGCATCTTCATGCTGGATGTCACCTCAAAAGTTCTGTACAATTCTGCCCTGCATTCTTGCCCTACACCCCTATCCTGGACATTTCGCATGTAGCATGATCCATCAGTGTAAATTATTGTATTGTATTTCCTGGCGAGATACACTAACAGTTGCAGAACTGATTCCTAAGTTTGCCCTTGCAACAATCTTTATACTCCGTGCCTAAGACACACTGTCCCATCTCCGGCTTGGCATAAACTCATGTATCTCTAAGAAGTGTACTCTGCACTTGTCCAAGAGCAAACTATTATTGTCATCCATGACATTCCTTCCCTGTAGTAGCTGTCCTTTCATACTATCAATTACACAGACAACAACACTCAATGGTACTTACCATGTGAAGACATTCACTCCTATAAGAGAAAATATTCTGTCCAAAGGTGGCAAAATCTGCTTTGTGATATAGTAGGTGGCATTCAGTCTTAGGGACGTGTCTGCTATCAGTTCTGATGGTTCTTTCACCAACTGTATGAGAGGCAGCCCAGGACTGCCATGAACAATCACATATGGAACCCTCTCCCCAACACGGGGTTCTGATCTGCGATCCAGCCGCAGTCGCCGCCTGCCAAGTGAGAGAACAGCCAGATATTAATATTGCATTACGCAACAAAAACCCAAACAAATGTTAACCCTATGTAGTTTAAATTGCTAGTATTTCTACCTTTAAAGATCAAGCACAGGTTTAATGAAGGTTAAACTGCTCATTTTCAGTACTATGTTACATACAGACAGTGAAAGGGAAACTGAGTAATTAATGTCACCATCAATAAAGACAGTAGACGGACTATAGAGTTTATCGTAACAGTTAGTGACCTGGTTGTCAATGGCATCTCTTGGCCTCTCCAGAATGATCTGTTTAACATTTTCCCAGGAACTGACAATAATATTATTCCTCTATCATTCCTGCAGGTCTCTGTTCTAGAGAAAAGATGATCACATAGAGTATATAATCGGACAAAATCCTGTGACTGCTGGAGATTGAAATCCCACTTCTGGCGGGGAAGGCACTGCATTAGTCACTAGAATATCTAGCCACAGCTTTTGCTTACTGGCCACAGCATGAGGAGAGAAGTCCTAAAAGACATTGTACATTCATGTAAACATAGATAGAAGATAGCAAAGAGGGAATATACCAGACAGTCTTGCATGAGGTGATAAAGAGTTCTAGTGTACAGGCACCTGATGACGATGAAGATGAAATGTGCAAACTGGTATATTTTGGTACACTTTATATGACCATGTTTTCACCATGTTACAAAAAGTGCACATTAAAACCTACAATTACTATATTTAAAAGTAAAGACTGATACCAAAATAACACTTAAAACAAAGGACCTATTGACAGTCAAACAAATGGAAATCATATTAGAGAAATTAGACGTAGACAGTAGAAAAAAAAATTTTGTTTTGGGCATGTTATGAGAAGAAATAAACTAGAAAACTTGGTGACAACTGGCAAGATTGAAGGGGAAAAGATCAAGGGGGAGGCTGTGAAGTAAATACCTGGATGGCTTGACTGCATGACAAGGTCGAGACAAGAACACAGAGCTGATCCACAACTCTGGTGATCGTGTGAGATGGCGAAATATGACCGCCTGCGCTTACTGGCGTGGCACATGATGATGAACATAGAATGACAAGAGTTTGACTTTGGAGTAAAATAAGAAGGCCATTCTTGTTTGTTATTTGTTTTAGAACTATATCATTCTTGCATTCTCCCCTAATCCTGAGGATGACTTCTGTCTATAGGAAGCAAAACCTAACACAAATGCGTGCGCGTCACACACAATGATCATTGGGTTAGAGCGACGCACTTCTAGGTACGACCCATTATTCCTGAAAGCGGGATGAAAAAGAAGAACATGTGATAAAATATCACCATGTTCATGTATCACCTCAGTCATGAGGGAACAGCTGTTGTGACCAGACACGGTGGTTAAGTCTGAACATTCCTAAGTTAGACATGCAAAGATTGAGACCTCTAACCTGGCAATTTCAAGTGATGGGATGCAGGCTCCAGGTTTGTATCCCATCATGCCCCTGTATTCCTTGGCAAAGACAAGATCAATGATGCTAACTTTGCCTTCAAGCAGTTTGTGCAGCTGGCGAGTCACGTACTGTTTCACCCTGGACAGATCGTGAGTGGAGAAGAGCACCTTGATAGAGCGTTCCAGAACCTGGTATAAGAACAATGTTTGTGATAATGTTAAGTAATCCTCATTTATATCTTGCACATGGCTACTTTTCCACATATCCTCCCAATATAGGACATGTAACAGGGCTACTCATAAACTAAACTATCAGCTATGGAACAATTTATTGTCCTACTCATAAACCATTATATCACTTACAGAACAATTTATTAGCCTAATCATAAAACACCATATCACTTATATTAACTAATTTAGTAATCTACTCATAAGACATATCACATATTGAACAAACTGTTGTCCAGTGAAACTGACCTTGGAAACAGCACTGCATGCATCCCTGCGGACAGTCTCAATTCCTTTAGCGTCATACACAGGCTGTGCCTGATCTTGGGTCTCGTACATGAAGCCCACGTAGCGCTTCTTTGTCTGCAGCACACAGGGCAGATATATCTGTGCACATAAACACCTTGTCAATTCAGGACACAATCACTTCTGCTTGTGATACATCAACATCAATCATCGAAAATCGCCAGTTATGTCACGTTGGTTCGCATTTCTATTAGTTAAATTTTTCGTAACACAAATTGTAGTATTGTAACTATAAAAAGAAACATCTGTGGTTACTCCAAACTGATGCCACAGCACATAGAGTAGACTGAAAGGTGATCAGTTTCTTCCAATAGATACCACAGCATACAGTAGCAATAAAGGAACTGTTTAAAAGCCTTGAGGCATATGGTGCTAGATACATATTTGTATAGACAATTCAACACTCACGGGTTAGTGTGGACAATATCATGCAGACCACTTCACTTCCCAAGACACTTCCTGGCACCTAATGTAGGCTGGGTCAAGTAGAAGCCCAGGCCAATTTTACAAATCCAAAGTATATGGTGATAATTATTCCTGTATAGACTGTTGTACAAACACCAGATCTTTCTCTCACACATTGCCTAACACTGGTTACGAGGCAGACTCCGCAAATCAACAATCTGTGCTGTGCAGATTCATACATATTCATGCTATCACACAACACCAACAATGAATGCTGTGCAGATTCATACATATTCATGCTATCACACAACACCAACAATGAATGCTGTGCAGATTCATACATATTCATGCTATCACACAACACCAACAATGAATGCTGTGCAGATTCATACATATTCATGCTATCACACAACACCAACAATGAATGCTGTGCAGATTCATACATATTCATGCTATCACACAACACCAACAATGAATGCTGTGCAGATTCATACATATTCATGCTATCACACAACACCAACAATGAATGCTGTGCAGATTCATACATATTCATGCTATCACACAACACCAACAATGAATGCTGTGCAGATTCATACATATTCATGCTATCACACAACACCAACAATGAATGCTGTGCAGATTCATACATATTCATGCTATCACACAACACCAACAATGAATGCTGTGCAGATTCATACATATTCATGCTATCACACAACACCAACAATGAATGCTGTGCAGATTCATACATATTCATGCTATCACACAACACCAACAATGAATGCTGTGCAGATTCATACATATTCATGCTATCACACAACACCAACAATGAATGCTGTGCAGATTCATACATATTCATGCTATCACACAGCTGCAACAATGAATGCTGTGGTGGAAGCTGTCCACTTTAGATGCTGCAGAAGCCAAATAATCAGCTGCCTGACTGCCACAGACACCAGGAAGACCGAGCTAACAGATCCACACAGGTTTCAATGAATGACAAGCATACATGCCAAACACATCAGCCTTTTGCCCCTCAGCAATGATTAAATCTGATTAACCACCTTCACAAGTTAGTCACTAAAGGATGGCAGTGACTGCTTCCATCTCTGTATCCATGCTGGATGTTGTAATCTTACATTTCTTAGATTGTGTCTGAAAATCTGACCATTAACCTCAAATGACCTCTTGTCATTTATTACAGGTTATTCTATATAGAATACAACAGTAAAGGCTCTAACATACTGAAGCAACTGTTGTATTCATGTTGAGTCTTTCCACTGCCTCACTCTAAGCACCTGACTTTCTAATGTGAAGGAAGACAAACAAATACAACTACACCCCTACCCCAGTGATCCTAGAGAAAAACATTTGAGAATTGTCGCAAGATCAATAGACTACTATTGAGAATAACACCTTATTAAGCACAATGAAAGAACTAACAAGTGTCAAAGTATCTGCAGCCAAGAATAACGAATATGTGTACATCTTAAATTGTGAAGACATAGATAATTGTGTAGCCCCACATAGTCTTCAAGTGCATGTCCAACAGAACAGAGATGGTCTCAAGAAGTCAAGCATACAAGCTCAGCAAAGGAAATACAAGTTGTCAGAGAACCCTGAGGCATTTAAACTAAGACAAGAAATCAATTCATTATGAATTTATGGTAGACAAGAGAAAGAAGAGGAAACCAGGGGACAAATGAACAATAGAAAACTAGAGATACTTAATTGAAAACCCCAACCTCCAAATGACAACATGGCTCACAAGAGGACTAAGTTTCTTTCTAGCTCCTTCCTATCTCTTCCATAAGTGTTCATCAATATCTATGGATGTATTTCTCCACCAGAAATAATTCTGGTTTAAGCTGTGTTAATAAGTATAATAAAAATAAAACAATATTTGTAACCAATGCTGGTATTGCTGGGCAGGTATCAAGATGCTGGTCAACAAGCGGGCCAGGCTGTATAGCTATCTTCTGACATAAACAAACCATACCTACTGGGGGTTGAACCCATACCTCTAGAGATACAACACTGGCAATCTATGCCTAAATACGTACAACTCAAATTTATACATACAAACCTGTACTACAGGAGTTTGAATCCATACCTCTAGAGATGCAAGGCTGGTATTCTAACTACCTGACCATCTATACCTAAATATGCACAGCTCAGATGTACACACAGATGACTGTCCTCACCTTCTCAAACCTCAACTTAATGGGTTTAGGAAACATGGCAGTAACAGCATCGGCAATCTCCTGTCCGAGGACAAATGCTTCATCCTTGCTACGTCCAGGAAAGTGAATAAACATGCTGAGGGTGACAACAAAGTTCACAATTAACATTTGTCTATGTATTTCAACAATTAACAAAGACATGGGGTTGTGTGTGTGCGCGTGCAATATTTTTTTTTTTTTTGTGCATTTTCTAGCTAAAGTTGTGTATGTGCTGGGGCAGCCAGTGCCACGTGAACCCCCTGAGTCAGCTTGTATGTCATGCATTGCAAGGCGGCCAGAGGAAACACTTTAAAGACACTGAAAATTATCATTGTCAGCTTTTGGAATTCATCATAACACCTGGGAGACTGCTGCCAAAGACCAAAATTGGTGGCGTACATCATTACGCAAGGGTGCAGTTACTTGTAAAGCAACCAGGACTGCAAGAGCTGTGAAGAAAAGGCTGGACAGAAAAACCACTGCAGAAGATCCTCCTCCTGGAACGTCAAGCATTCTTTGCCCACATTGTCAAAGAACATTTTGGTCAAAACAGGCCTTATCTTAGAACTCACGGCTCCATACTTTCAACCCCCCAGGATGAAATGAATGATCATCATCATTCTTGATGGACAAACAACACCATTGTGGATTATAGTGTTTCTATTTCCCTTAAATGCACCAGTAACACATCAGTGTTTTTAAATTATAATTGGGACAAAAAGTGTTTACTATAATTTCAAGTTTTATGGGTTATATACAAAGCATAAGATTCACATAGTTAAATGTTTAAAAGCATGTGCCACGATTATACAAACTCAGAGTACCACATTTTCTACAGCTGTGCAATCAATGTTAAATATATTTAACAGGAGCAATACAGTCTACTCTGTTTTTAAGTCCTCAAAAACTATATTCCCATAGTAGAAGATTTCATTTGGCTGTGAAGAGTTAAATTAAGCTCTCTGAAGCTTTACCACCATGTGCTATGGGAATGCCTACATGCACTATTCTATTCTCGCTGAAACACATAACAGATATAGTCACTAGCACTGTTTCAAACAGCTTCAGCGACTATGTGTGAGTTTTATGTATTTTAGGCTCAAATGCATGTAATCAATTACAAGACTAAACCCTTACTCTTATTGTCATGAGCCAGTTTGTGAGCTCTGATCACATTCACACCTAATGGCATGAAACACAACTTTAGCGCTGACCAGGAGAGAAGTAACTCCCCTAAACGGCACTCAGAGGTCGACAGTGGTTGAGAACAGACCAGTCAAGACTTGTTGTGGCAATGGCCAGATTATACAACCGCCAAATAATAGTTTAGTAACTAGATTTTATTTGACAAGTGTATGCGTGTTAGCATGACTATAAGATATATATTTTACTGGGATTGTGATCTGCGATGGTGTTGAAGTTACAATATACAATGAGAAACTGTTCGGTGTTTTGGCTCGGTGCTTATTATTAACATGTCACGTCATGGTTTGTCAGGTACATGCTGTAGAGTGACAGAGTGCAATGATAATGGTTAAACTAGCTCCGTACTTCATGACCTCTTAAAGGGTGTAAACATCAGTCAATCAATGTACACACGAAGTACTAACATCAACAAGATACTCCTGCTATCTAAAGGTGGTGTTTACCACAGCTCACTGATGGAACCACAAGTTATGGTGCACCACCAGGTCAATATGAGCCATGGCAGGCTTGGAACACATCAGGGTGGGGCAGAATGGAACAAGCTAGACTTGAACCATCACCCATGGCAACTGTGTGGACTGACTGATAGCATCACAACAGTGTAACCAGCAACCAGTCATAACAATCCTATCTTGTGTCCCGCCAACACGAACATGAATGAGCCATAACAACATGAGGATACACTTGTCAAACCTAGAGTCAACCAGTTAGAACCAGAGCCATATAGTAATGTTAGTAGAATATTACCCTGACAAAAACTAACAAGCCAAGAATAATATGAGCATGGCGAGGATCTCTAAGTACAACAATATATTCTGTGCCATGACACTTATCTCACCTGTCAGTATCTCCGTAGATCACATGAGCTCCCCACTTGGGTGTGCTTCTAACAAGTTCTATGGCTCGCTCCAAGCTCTCTCTTGCCTTTCTCACAATGCTGTCGGCAACTTCTATGCAAGGCATGCGGCCTGAGAAGTTTGCTCCCGTGTAGCCGTAGGTCACATTAGCTATCAGTTTCAGTCCTAGCTGGCGAGCATCCAACATCCGAGACAAAATCTGAGGAAGAACAATTTACTTTAAGGAAATAAGAACACAAAAGACATGTCTCCATTCTTAACATGCTATATGAGCATCTAGAAAATCGAACTTTGACATGTTTATTTTGCCAGACTGTACAGACAATATATCCTCCACAACCATCCCTGTGTTGTTGGTAAGCTTGGCTGCTTATCACTGTCCATGTCACTCTGCCCAACCATCCAACACTGACTCCCTCTGACAACCTGTCACCTGTGTTGTTGGTAAGTTTGGAGGTTGATCATTTTCCATGTCACTCTGCCCAACACTGACTCCCTCTGACAACCTGTCTCTAATACCCTAAACCTTCCTGACTGTCACATTCTCCAGACCTTCTCTTCTCCTAACATACCCACAGTTGTACAACTGTCAGGCTCTGATGTGGGTAATCATGTGTCTGTGTGAATTTCCCCCTGCAGTACTTGAACAATTGTGTAGTCACCCATGGGATCCTTAGCATTCAGTAGAGAAATGGTGACCAGTAGTTTCTGACTAGTCATGGTATTCAGTGTCCATAATTCACCAGCAACCAACAGTACGCACAGAATGAAAAAACCTCAAGTAAAAGGCAATTGTCACATGCCTTGAGGTCAAGACAATTTCGTTTTAAAAAAATCAACGCAACAGGGTCTGCTGCCAAATCGTGCGCAGCTGTGTTTCGGACACTGGTATGTGGTATCACGAACCGCATCTGTAACACCTTCGCCTCAGAGCTGGCACAGCTTCTACTGCCTACACAAATATGTCACCAAACATGACATATGGGGAGGGCACCGTGTTCTAATGTCTACATAAATATGTCACCAAACATGACATATGGGGAGGCCACCGTGTTCTAATGTCTACATAAATATGTCACCAAACATGACATATGTGGAGGCCACCTCTTCTACTGTCACAACAAATATGTCACCAAACATGACATATGGGGAGGCCACCGTCTTCTAATGTCTACATAAATATGTCACCAAACATGACATATGGGGAGGCCACCGTGTTCTAATGTCTACATAAATATGTCACCAAACTTGACATATGGGGAGGCCACCGTGTTCTAATGTCTACACAAATATGTCACCAAACATGACATATGGGGAGGCCACCGTGTTCTAATGTCTACATAAATATGTCACCAAACATGACATATGGGGAGGCCACCATGTTCTAATGTCTACATAAATATGTCACCAAACATGACATATGGGGAGGCCACCTCTTCTACTGTCACAACAAATATGTCACCAAACATGACATATGGGGAGGCCACCGTCTTCTAATGTCTACATAAATATGTCACCAAACATGACATATGGGGAGGCCACCGTGTTCTAATGTCTACATAAATATGTCACCAAACATGACATATGGGGAGGCCACCATCTTCT